>JAJHSJ010000008.1:38474840-38910427 GCA_021015155.1 Magnolia officinalis
AAAAATTTCCTTTACCTGGTGAATACCCATATCTCCATAATCTAAAGATCCTCGTCATCTTTCTCAGCTGCAGGAGATTTAGCAGGAACATTGGCGCCAGGAAAAGTCTTAGCAATTGCAGGGGAAGATTCCATCTCAGCTTCTTTCACAGCTGTTTCCTCTCTTCTTTGCCAATATCAACTTCACCTTCTTCAAAGTCATCATCTTTATCTTCACTTCACCACTATCGCTATCTCCGCTGTCTTCGTATTGTGAAGATTCAGTTGTATCTGATGATGAAGCTGAACTTTCATCTTCCAAATTTTCTTCGTCAACTTCTTCAATAATAACCTGCTTCCCTTTGTAAGAAATGGGTTGCTGCTCTCCGGTGCAGACTCTTGGACCATAGGGGAAGCAGATGCTTGGCGAGTCATTTCGGAAGGAATAGGGGATGATGTTGCAAATGCGTTCTTGATCTAGTCATCGGAGAAGATGGACTAGGACCAAGGGGTTGTGGAGGAGATACGGAAGTACCAATAGCTGGTCCTTCTTGAACTGCTGCAGTCTCTGTAGGAATTGGCGAAGATGTACCTACAGCATCATCTGCGGCTTGGTATGAAGAGTTCGGACGAGATTTCTCGAATTCTCTCAGATCTCCGTGAGCAAACCAGCCATCCAAAGTATTGATGGGCTTGATTTCACGAATGGGATCTTCCAATGATATCTGCCTACAAATTTCTCCGGGATGAGATGCATGGCTCTTTTCTGGAATAATAGCCAATTCCGCTCTCTAAATTTCTGCCCTTTAGCCTGGGCGGATGAAGAAAGATAGAAGAATCCACTGGCAAGCATTTAGCAACCAGGTATGATTGATGATCCCACCATCGCATCCAGCTATATGATGTACGGACTATGCGATCACAGCTTGGAATTATGAAGAGGGATCCAACGCAACCATTCAGCACTGTTTCCATATCATGGCCCAGTTAAGAGGACCAGTTCCATAGCAGCGCATTTTTCTGGTAACCAGCCCGCAGTCTTGTGGTACAGTTTGATCATAACCAAATTGACGAGCAAAACGACTGGGGTAGTAAGGTTCTCTCCAGAATTCTGTCCCTTCCCGAAGAGGCAAACTGCATGAGCAAATAGAAAGAAGAAAGCTCTTTCTGCTGCAGTAAGTGTTTCGTTGTCCACCATATCTGTATCTTCGGTGTAGCGATGTAGGCGGAACTGAAAGAAGTTTATCTGATCATCATCTCGAATTTTGTTGGCAACCCACTCATATGCTCTTTTTGCCATCGCTCTTTGCTGAAAGAACCAGAGTGGAAGGTGAGAAGGATGAGTATATGCTTGTTCCGGAGCTTCAAAAGTCCAGGGAAAATAAACTCCAAGCCACCCCGTAATATAATGCCAAGAAGTATGCACAGACGAAGCTCCAAGAATTGGGTCTTTTATGTGGGTAGCTACTTCTCCAAGAGCCCTGTAGATAGAACATAATACGGGAGGAGCAAGAGAATATTTATGGCCCTCCGCTAAAGCGCCAGCCACAACGAAGACACTGGGACGAACAGCATCTGCCCACTTGGAGCTGGGTAATACGACCAAGCTTAGCCAGTAAGCCAAGAACGCTGCAAGCTCTCCGAAAGAACTATATTCTGGCTTTCTTCTTATTGCATCTCGAAGCTTCGTTAGTTCTTTAGAGTGGCAGTCGCGAAACCTTCAAAGAAAATAAGGAGGTTAATATGCAGGAATGGTTAAATAGCAAGAATACAAGTAGGAAGATCAGTTGTTGGATTAGTAAATACCTGAGACCCCTAGAGAAATGTGTTAGCCATTGCAGAGGGGGAATTTTGTGGAAGTTGGGAAATTTGCCCATCTCTTTGAATAACTCTATAGTAGTCTCAGAGATGGAAGGCTTGCGATCTAGAGAAGATACGAAGGCCAATTCTCTGTTTGTCGGAATGAATTCATCATAGAATTTGCCTGTTATTGTGAGACCGGCTATGCGATGAAGGTCCAAAGAGATATGCTCATTTCACCATAAGGAAGATGGAAGGAGTTGGTTGTAGGCGACCAGTATTCAAGGAAGCCTTTCAGAATATTGGGTTCCCTATAGAAGTATTTGGAGGTCACTTCTATTGCATCATAAAGGCCGATCTTTGCAAGAGTGCTCGTATGCTTCAGCAATATAGCCTCCGCCCATTCAGAATAGTATCGACGAGCAGTTAACATGCCTCTGATGGGAATTCTGCCTGTCCCAGAGTTGCTCCCGATCTCTGAAGCGCTGTCGCACCATCTCATAAAAATGAGAATGAAAGAGATCATGAGGACTGTGGAAAGGAGTTAAGAAGATCATGGGATGAACTTCTCCTATCCTCTGTCGCGGTTTCTGAGTTCGAATAGTTCCCTCCAGGATTCGGGGCTCTCTTGAGGTCCATGATTCAGTATACATTAATCTCTCGCCATGGACGTAATCTTTGGACTCGCAGTCTAGCATGGACTGATGGCGATATACCTTGATGGGAATGATTGTCATGCCCTCCGCATGAGGATTATCAAACTTCATAATACCTTCGACAACTCGTAATGAGTCCCACGAGTTTTGAAGCCTCTTCTTCTTGTGTTCCTTGATCTTTTCTGCAAATTCTTTCGCCTTATTGCGATGAATTTTCTTTGGGCGAGAAGCAGGAGGAGTATCTTCACGGAGATGTGCTCTCTCACTATCAGTCCGAATATGAGCGGTGGTCTTCAACCATTCATCCCAGTCATACTCTCTGCCATGCTTAGGCGGACATTTGATGTCTCCCAAAGATATAGATCTGTGAATGGGGGAAGGTAAAGATCTAATACGGTCAGAAAAGTCGAAAGTGGGAAAACAGTTCTTTGAAGTAAGCGGGATTTTTGGAAGTGGTCTTTGTCCGCTTAGCAGGAGGCTGATCAGAAGGAGGAGAGTCAGAAGGAGTTACAAGACGAGCCGTTTGTTTAACACGAGCCATGAAAGTAAGATAAAGGAAGTAAGAAAGGAAGAAGAGAGAAAATGGCTAAGTGTTGGAGACAGTTCAAAAAGAATTTGGCTAAGTACAGAGTACTTTGCGCGGGGTCGCGCAAAGTATACAGTTTGCGCGGAAAACTTCAAGTTCAAAAGAAATCGCGCAAAGTGAAACGGTTTGCGCGGGGTCGCGCAAAGTGGGAGGTTTGCGCGGAAGAAAATCGCCAGAGCAGAGTTTCAGCAGAGAACGGTTCGTAAAAATGACTAAGTAGTTGGACTATTTATAGCCTTTATGGCCGAGTACGGTACTCGACCAGAGCTTTGCGCGGGGTCACGCAAACCCTGCAGAAGATAACTGGTTGATCCTTTTTCTTTGATTTTCGAAAAAAAATAAAGAACGGATCAAGGGGGCATCTGTTGAGGCATAAAATAAGCAAGGAAGTGAAGACGAGAAAAATCAAGAAATCAATTTGAAAGATCAAGAAATCAGCTTCAAGACCACTTTGCGCGGGTTCGCGCAAAGTGAAATGGTTGCGCCAGACCGCGCAAAGTGAACGTTTGCGCGGGAGATTATGAAGACAGTTTGCGCGGGGACTGATAGTTTGCGCGAGACCGCGCAAAGCATATCGTTTGCGCGTGTCCGCGCAAAGTATATGGCGGTGGGATCAAAAAGGTTGGTTGATTATTTTGTCCCACATCGACCAGAACAAAGATTTCCATTGAAGAAAGTGTCTATAAATACCCCGTTCCTCCTCTCAAAAGGGGTTCGAAGATTTCAGAAGTGAAAGAAAGACGAAAGAGAGACAGAAGGTGCGGAGTATTGGACTCCTGCACTTTGCGCGACGGCTCACAAAGGAGTATCGGACTCCTGAAGTTTGTGCGGACCAACGCAAAGCGGCACTAGGTTGATATAGTTTGCGCGGACCCGCGCAAAGCATATTGTTTGCGCGGACCCGCGCAAACCGACTGCTGAACAGTCTATAACAGCAATGGGCTGTTATACTGTTAGGATGGCTAGAGTCTTCAAGTCTTCAGGTTCTTCTTGTTCAGGAGAAAAGGAAGAATCATCGACGAAAAGGCGTGTTCCTCCTAAGTTTCAGGAGATGACTGAAATAGCGCTGTTATGCTGCCGGAATCTCCGTCCTCTTAAAGACTATTGGTCGATTTATCTATTCCTCCTAAGTCATAGGAGATGATTAAGATCGGCGCTGTTATGCTGTCGAAATTTATATTTAACTGCGATAACTGTAACTTGCAATGAATTCTTTGTAAAATATCTTAGAATCAAGGGATACTTGAGGATGTAAATGAATTCAGAATCAATGAAGTGTGATGATGGTTTTTCTGTAATTATCTCATTGTTATGATTGAATAAGATAATTCCCAAATCGAATACTTTTGTTTTCTTGTCGAAACACTAATGCTCTCCGTAGAGAAATCATTAATTTCACACAAAAAGAGGGAGAGCACTTTCATGAATGTTGGGAAATATGGAAGGACTTGCTTCTTAAATGTCTACACCACGGTTTTGAGAAGTGGCAACAAGTGCAATACTTTTATGACGGTCTGACACCCCAGAATCGTCGCATGGTTGATGCCACCAGTGGAGGGTCCTTCATGACCAAAAGCGATACCGAAGCGTGGAAATTCTTTGAAACCTTGTGTGAAAACTCCCAGCAATGGGACTATTCAAATAGAGGTGAAAGAAGTTCCCAACCACAAAAGAGAGGTGGCATATATGAGATAGGAGTCACGCCAGATCTCCATGCCAAAATTGATGGCCTGACAAAGAAGGTTGATGCTCTGATGTTGCAGAATGGACCTCCACAAACAACTCAAGCCGAGGCTTGTGCCATATGTTCTAGTCCTACCCATCCTACGCAATCTTGCCCATCTGGTACAGCATTTCCAGAATTCCTCTCTGAACAAGTTCATGCTTTGAACACCTTTCAGAAACCTGGGAATGATCCTTACTCGAACCACAACTCAGGGTGGGCTAGGCATCCAATTTTTCTTGGGCAAAAGGACCGCAACAAGGAGGACCATCTGGAAATCCTCCTATGCACCTCAGCAGTTTCCGCAATATCAACAACTGCCTGCACAATCAAGGAAACCATCTCTTGAGGATACACTCCATCTTTTTATACAGAGTTCTCTCCAATTCCAAAAAGACACCCAACAAACCTTACTAGCCAACCAGCAAAGCTTACATGCAAATGCACAATCCATTGCCAAGCTGGAAGTACAAATGGGTCAACTAGCTGCCACATTGAGTGAGAGAGAGAAGGGTAAGTTCCCTGGCCAACCTGTGGCTAATCCAAAGGGACAATATGAGATTGGCTCTAATTCCAACCAAGGGCAATATCACGAGCAAGCCAAATCAATCACTACCCTTAGGTCAGGCAAATAGATTGACACAGAATAGAGATGCCTAGGGATGAATCAAATCCTAAAACAGAAGATCAAGGTGAAGCAGAGAGACACACCAATGCATCCAAAATCCAAAAACTCTCTGACTCTCCAAGAGCCGCTGACGTGCCACCCTATGTACCCAAAGCACCCTTTCCTCAACGTCTGGCACCAATGAAGAAAAGAAACAACTTTGATGAAATCCTGGACGTGTTTAACAAAGTGCAAGTCAACATCCCGTTGCTTGACGCTATCAAGCAAGTCCCTGCTTATGCTAAGTTTCTTAAAGATTTATGCACTCAAAAGCGTAAGCAGAATGTTCATAAGAAAGTCTTCCTTGCAGAGCAGCTCAGCTCCATGATTCAACATAACCCCCTCCTAAATTTAGGGATCCAGGAGCTCCCACCATCTCTTGCGGCATAGGAGATCATAAAATCGGGAAGGCATTACTTGATTTAGGGGCGAGCGTCAATTTGTTACCATACTCGGTTTATGAGCAGCTAGGACTTGGTGAATTGAAACCGACTAAAATAACATTACAACTAGCTGATAGATCTGTCAAGGTGCCCCGGGGTATTATTGAAGATGTACTAATCCAAGTTGACAAATTTTATTTTCCAGTGGATTTCATAGTTATAGATACTCAGCCTGTTCAGAATCCTCATAGTCAAATCTCAGTCATTTTGGGTCGTCCATTTTTGGCCACATCTAATGCTATTATAAATTGCAGGAATGGAGTTATGAAGTTGTCATTTGGTAACATGAATATTAAACTTAATGTTTTTAATGCAGGACAACAATCCGCAGATTTGGACGACATATTTGAAGTGGACATGATCGATAGTCTAGTGCAAGACTCCTTCCGAAAATCTTTTGAAGATCCACTTGAGACCTGCTTAGCACAACATGGCATGGATTTTGACATGGATAGTCCCATTCATGAAGTCAATGCACTGCTCGACTCTACTCCTATATTGGAGACTGAAAAATGGAAAGCGAAAGTGGAACCCCTTCATCCCTTTAAGACTCTACCTGACAGCACAGTTCCTAACTCTGAGAAGGCAAAGAAGAGCAGGGTGCTTAATGTTCTTCGAACATATAAGGTAGCAATTGAACGGAAGATAGCAGAAATACAAGGAGTGTGCCCCACGTATGTAAGGATCATGCTGTGGAAATGTCACGTAAAATACAAAGGAAGCATGATCCTAACATGGAAGAAGTTGTTCGAGCAGAAGTCCTTAAATTGTTTGATGTCAATTACCTCATTTCAGATAGCACAGTTTATGGGAACTCACATCACTTGTCTGGGTTGGTTAACCACACTGTTGAGGTAAGTTCTTTGGCGGACCCTGGTCTTAAAGATTAGTTCATTCATGGTCCGTTCTTGTCTGGCTGAAGACGTTAAACTTAGTGCTCCTGGGAGGCAACCCAGCATTTCATTCTATTTCTTTTTCCTTGTTAGTTAGTTCAATGTTTGTGGGTAACATTACTGCAAACCCTCACGAGACTACAACTCGTCCACTAGGGGTAACCTAGGGGTTTAAAGGCTTGTTGCATATGCTAAATGCAATCGAGAGCACCTGCGAAAGTGGTATAGGTAGGATCTTTTATTTTACTGATTTCTCTCTTGTGCTGACTCGCTTTTACGCTGATATTTTTGAGAGCTTCTTGATTCTCCATCCAGGTACTATCTTTCCCTCACTCCTCTTTTCGTTGTCTCATGTGCATTGCATGCTTATTTCTTTTACATTGAGGACAATGTAGATTTTAGGTTGGGGGTAGGAGATTAGGTTACCTAATCAATATTTTCTTGGTCTTGAGCAAAAATTGTGAAAATTTTTAAAATTTTTCTGGAATTTCTTCAAAGTGATTTTGAAGGATAGTTGTGATTTTGAAATTACAAGATACAGAATATGAGTAATTTAGGACTCTTGGATTCTGTTGTCTGGCAGATTTCACACTTAAGTTTGAATTGTTAATCCATGATTAGAAGTTGTAAACATTGATTGAGCCAGGATTGCACATGTCAGATCTCACTTACACATTAAGTTTTCAGTTCGATATTAAATGGTAACTTGGTAATCACTAAGCATGAAAGGAACCAGCCTGAAAAACAAAAATTTTTAGCATCAGTTTATAAAGAAGAATTGAAAGAGTAAGTCGCATAATCGTCATCATAGGTTTGCTCCCTATAGATGAAGATTCGATTCCCCATAGTTGACATGAGAAAAGAGTGAGGCGACAAGTTTTCACCATAGGTTTGCTCCCTATAGGTGCGGATTTGATTCCCCTCCTTGGCACCACTGTTTATAAAGGAAATCAAAGGCTATTAGAACGGAAAAGATGATCTAAAATGCTAGTGTTGGTTTCAGGTTTAGTTGTTACGAATTAATAATGATATCATGAAATTGACAATTGGATCTTTTAATGATTGTAAGCCGAGATCACACTATAACTCATGGAACTCAATGTTTAAAATTGTTCTAATTAATGGATTAATATTTTGAACTTGATTATGAAATTTACAGTGAACTTGATTTCGGGAGAAAATCCTTCCCACCATTCACGAATTTTAGAATTTTCACATCTCAACTATCTGTTCACAAGTCACTTGAGTTTACAGGAATTGTCTTTTGTTTCTAAAATTATTTTTCGCATGTTTTGCTCGGGACTAGCAAAATACTGGTTGGGGGTTGTGATCAGGGTCAAATATTGCATATCAGACCCCAGTAATTGCCTAAATTTACGTACATGATAAGGCTTAATGGGGTGTATTAATTGTGTTTCTGTCACAGGATGAAATCAGGAGTGATAATTGAAAATTGATGTTAACGGCATGGACTTCATGATCCAAAGTCTCCAGAACACGGGATGGACTCCAGAGAACCAATAATGAAGATTTTACACGCCTGGGATCTGAGGAAAGCAAGCAAAAGGGGCCTGAAATTGGTACAAAATGCAAGATCACATGTTTCCCGCCATCCGATCAACTCGAAACTTCATACATGTGATGGGGGCCATAAATCAACCGTACATATTAAATTTCAGCCCTTGAAGATCTCGAGAAGTGGTCCAACGGACAAATCAGCCCATTAATCTCTGATTCTGGGCCCACCTGATATCTGGAACTGCCTCAATTTTAGTCCCAATGGTTTAATGAAGATGGGAAAGAGGATGGATGGTGCAGATTTCTCATAAACATCATAGTGGGCCCCATGTGGTGCATGTGCACCATGCACTCACGATGGCTGCTGTGCACCGGACCGGCTAAGGCGGTCAGCGAGCCGCTGACCCGCAGCCTCTCTCCCTCTCACGCGCCAGCGTCCAGCGAACAGACGCTGGTCGGTTGGGTTTCGGTTGTGGGTCCACACCATCCCTCAGTCTGGTAATCCGGACCGTCCATCAGGTCTTAATGGAGGCCATGATCACTGCCTAGGTGGCAGAATTGCAATTGGTCATCAGGAATGAAATCCAACCATTCAACAGCAGAACCGACGGTGAAGCAAGATACTCTGTGGGCCACACAAAAATGGAGAAAAAAATGCATATTCCTGACCGAAATTTCGATAGAACTTCGGTGAATGGAGTGGATTTTGCAATGCAAGATCAACGTGGGCCCCACCATTTTCGCAGCGGAAGCAGTCTGCGTCCCTGTTACGCGGCAGCGAACGAACGAGAGCTGGTCTCTTTTGCGAGGAGTTGTGGGCCCCACCCATGGCCTGTACGGCCGATCCAAACCGTTCATCTTGAAGAGGGCCGCAAGCACTACAAACCCATGCTGATATTCCACTTCCATGCGTACACACGTGCATGATACAGAGGCTACAAAAGGGCTGCCCTGCAACGTTCAAAACTGATCTCTTCGTGTTTTCTTCTCTGGGCCGCATTAATGGACGTTCAAAATCACCCATTCTTGACTGAAATTTCGTCCTGAATCCAATGGACGAGGTGGATTTTCCAGAAAACACTTCGGTGGGTCCCACCGATCATGGCTGCAAAAATTTCCATTCCATGTCCCGTTACAACTCTGCCACTGATCCAACTTTCCAGAAACTATAAAAAAGGAGTCTTGGATCTGGGAAAAGGATTCAGAAATTGGGATTCCAGATCCAGAGCAAGGGAGATCAAGAGGAAGGAAGAAAAAGAGATTGCTTGACGACATCTTCATCTTCTCATCAAAGGGATGCATCTCTCATCAATTGTATTTTCTTTCCAGTTGAATCTCTTTTATATTCCATGGATTTCTAATCTCTCAGCTAGGGCTGAGATGAAACCCCTAATTTGAACATCCATTGTTCTATGTTAATTTTACTTTAAATTAGATTGATTTGTTTCTTCCCTAGTGTGCTTGATTGTTTTAAATTCTATACTTCTCCATCTATGAACTCTGATCAGAGTCTATGGATGGATGTGGTCTGGATGCTTATTCTAGGTGCTTGTATCTGATCATGAACAGGTTCCTGTAGAGGAAGAAACAGGGTGCTGTAATGAACTGCATATTCCATATGCCCGATTAAGGACATGGGATATGATCTTCATGGCATTGCTTAAAGGAATTAGACAATCTGTATGCCCGATTAAGGACACAGATTGTGCTTTCTCTAGATAAGTTAGATCAATCCAAATTAAGGTGAATTAACAGACAAAACAAAGGTTAGGATAATTAGGGGTAGATTCGAAAGTCCTAGTGCTCTCTCTCTGATTGAATTTTCTTCCCTATTCTCAATTATTTTTTTTTCCATAGATTTGTGTTAGTAATTCGCTACATTATTTGTTGAATTAGTTAAGGAGAATCACAGATTTGAATTGTGACGACCAGTCCTCGTGGGATTCGACCTCGATCTTACCGAGTTTATTACTACATCACAACCCTATACTTGGGGAGTGAACAGTAAGTCGTCATTGATGGTCTCGTTCCCTGCTACTGGGTGTGCTGCAAGAAAATTCGCCACTGCTTGTCCCTTTACTGCTTTCGCCGATTCGTATATAATAGTATATTCTAAGAGCAACAACATCCATTTGGCCAATCTTCCCGACAATAGTGGCCTTGTCATCAAAAACTTTATCGGATCTGCTCTTGAGATCAAAGTTATGTCATGGGAGAGATAGTAATGCCTCAGCTTTTGTACCGCGAATATTAGTGCTAAACACTCCTTTTCGATTGGAGAATAATTGCATTCTGCCCCCACTAGTGTTCGGCTTAGATAATAAAGAGCAGTCTCTTTTCCTTCTTCATTTACCTGGGCCAATAAAGCACCCAAAGATTCTCAGCTGCAGATATGTATAAGATAAGCGGCTTACCTTTTATTGGAGCTGTTAATACTAGCGGTTGTCTCAACAGTTCCTTTATCGAATCGAACGCATTCTGACAGGCTTGATCCCATACAAACTTTGTATCTTTCTTCATGAGATGGGAGAATGGCTGGCATCTTCTTGCTAAATTCGAAATAAAGCGGCAGATGTATGCCAGTTTTCCTTGTAAACTTTTTAATTCCTTCAGTGTTGTAGGTGCCGGCATATTTTGGATGGCTTTAACTTTCTCGGGATCGATTTCAATACCCCTATGACGTATGACAAAGCCAAGAAATTTGCCTGAAGACACCCCAATGCGCATTTAGTCGGGTTCATCTTTAGTTGTTTCTTCCTCAATCGACGGAAAACTGACATTAAATGTTCGCGGTGTTTCTGATGATCTTCTGACCTAACTACCAAGTCATCAACATAACATTCTACATGTTTATGCATCATATCTTGGAATATATTTTGCATCGCTCTCTGATATGTTGCCCCGGCATTTTTGAGACCAAATGGCATAACCTTATAGCAATAAATTCCGAGCGGCGTTCTGAATGCTGTTGCCTCCTCATCTTCGGGTGCCATTCTAATCGATTATATCCTGCATAGCCATCCATAAAATACATAATGGCATACTGAGTCGTACTATCAATTAACAATTCTGTAATTGGGAGAGGGAAATCATCTTTCGGACAGGCTTCGTTCAGATCCCTGAAGTCGATGCACACTCTGATTTGTCCATTTTTCTTTTTCACAGAGACAATATTCGATATCCACTTGGGATATTTGACTTCTCTGATGAACCCGACTTTATCAGCTTACTGACTTCTTCTTCAATTGATGGAATCAAATCCGGATGGAATCGTCTTTGTGTTTGTTTAACTGGCCTTTTCTCTTTGAAGATATTTAACCGGTGCATTGCTACGGAGGGTTCTAGGCCTGGCATCTCTGCATAAGTCCAAGCGAAGACATCTTTATTTTCTTTGAGGAGTTGGATATATTTCTCAGCTTCTTGTTCGGAAAGACCAATACTAATAAACGTATTCCGTGGCTTTTCTTCTGTGCCCAGATTTATCTCTCGTAGACTGTCAATTGTTGGTTGCCCCCCGTCTTCCATTTGCTTCGGAGCCATTTTGGGATATTCGACTGTTTTGGGGTCCTCGTCTGTTATTTGTGCAGCTGCAGTCACATTTACTGATGATTCTACCCCCAATCCTTGAAATTTTCTCCGCTTTTCTTAATTAATCCCAAGAGGGATTTGTACTCCCTTCCCTTGATTCAGCCCAGCGGGTTCTTCGCAATCAAAACCCATTCCTTTCATAATCTTCTTGCTCACTGAACTATATCCCTCCAGGTTTTGTGGTGTCAACCTACCATGATATACATTATTCCCGATTTCTTCTTTTAAATCTGTTTCTTTTTTTGCAGCGTAAAATTCTATCGGCTCAGGGTGTTTTGCGCTGGCCTTGACTTGAAATCTTTTTGGAGTGGCTAAAAACGGCTTGCTCCTTTCTACGTTTGGCAGCAGCATTGTATAATTAGACTGCAAAGTTTTTAGCTGTTCAGGCGATAATAAAGTTAATGGCGGTTGCCCTGGTTGTCTCAGACGCTTTGGCACAAAATAGAACTTCTTCTTTACTTCTATAGTCTTAGAAGATTCAGCCTTTCCCTCTCTGACATTGTTTACTTGAATATCTTTCAGAATTCTGTTTTCATCACTATCCCACGTTTCTTCAGCGAACCCTTTGTAATAACTTGCATCTGCAAAGAAAGACTCAGCTTCTGTATATGGTCTTGCGTCTGCCATCACTTTATATTGTCGCCCACCTTTACAGTATTTGAAGCACTGGTGTAGAGTAGAAGGTACGATACTGTATTGATGTATCCATGGCCTTCCCAGGAGAAGATTATACATTGTCATTGCGTTTATGACATGGCATACATGTTAGTCGTCAATTCTCCCACTTCTAATGTCACTGTAATCTTCCCGAGTGCGCGTTTCCCATCCTGGTTGAAGCCCTGTATCATCATTCTGCTAGGGCGTAGATCAGAACGGCGATATCCCAGCTTGCTTATCATAGACAGTGGCAGGAGGTTCACTGCAGACCCATTATCTATCATAATCCGTTTAACCTTCTTCTCACGGATATAACCTTCTATCATCAATGGTCTATTATGTTCCACTTCACAGATCAAATCATCATCGGAGAATGAAATGATTGGCAAGCAATCTGTTCGTTCATTATATTCCTCATGCCCCATTTCTGTCAATAGAGTTTCCATAACATTATGATTAGATAATGCTTGGACCAGACTTTGTCGAAACTCCTCTGATAACTTGAGCGCATCATAAATGCTTAGCCGTGCCGGTATCCCCTTCAAATGGCTGACCACGTCGTAAGTTACCTTTGCCTTTTCACTTTTCTCTTCATTCTCATCGCTATTTTTCGATTTCTGAACGGTTTCTTTCCTTATAATCTTTGCCCTTTGCTTCACAGGGCTTGCTGTTTTCTTTCCCGATCGCAAGGTAATAACTGCCACTTTCTTTGTCGTCTTTTCGCCCCTTTTTCTTTCTACCTCTCGAGCTTTCTCTCGAATCGCGAGCATGTTTACTGCCACCCTTGTGTTCTTTTCTTTTCCTTCGCCAGTTATTATTTCACCCTTGTCTATCATCCGCTGTATTATACATTTCAACGTATAACAATTCTCCGTCGGATGTCCTACCAGACAATGATAGCGGCAGAAATCTCTCTCCCTGGTCTTTGTCACATCTTCGGGGTGCTTGGGTTCTAGCAATTCTATTGTGCCGGCTTTCAATAGCTGTTTCATCATAGGAACTACATCTTCCTTCTCAAAACCGAACCCCTCATGAGAATCCAGCATTCGGAGTCTCTTTCCACTGTATTTATGTCTTGATTGATTCCATCCTTCTCTTCGATCTGCCCTTTTATCTCTTGAATCCCTGGTATCTCTGTTTTTTTTTTATCATGTTCGACAGTATTCACATTCGTCCTGGCAGGCATTCTTCTAACAGTCTCGCGGTGGAATGCTAGTATTTTACGAGTCATCAACTCTAAAGCATGAGCTTTAGTGGCCAAGTCGCGGAACGTTCTAATATCGGCACTGGTGAGTCCAAACGCAATTCCTGTATCCATAGAATTCAGACACATTTTGACCTGTTCCTTTTCTTCTGGCAACTGCCTACATGAGTCTCCTAATGTCTTCCATCTGTCTATGAACTTTTGGACTGGTTCTCCTTCCCTCTGCCGTATGGAGGCCAACTCTGTAATACTAACATCACGCTCAGAAGAGAAGAAATTTGACATAAAGGCATCCTGCATTTCTTCCCACATATGCATCGATCCGGGAGCCAAGCTGGAATACCACCGAAAAGCTTTGTGCGTTAATGACGACCCGAACAATCTCAGGCAATATTGTAGTATTGTAGAAAAATTCTCCATGCTGGTAATGAAATGCATCAGGTGTTCCTCCGGCGATCCTTCCCCATTAAACTTCTGAAAATCTGGATGTTTAAAATTGGCTGGGAATGGAATATCTTCCACTTCTCTTGGATATGGCGTTCGATATCTGAAATGGCCAGTGTTTTCACGTTCTCTTTATATTCTCACTGTTTCTTCGACGACTTGTCTTATGTCATCTTGTGTTATGGTTCTTGCGACTGGAACAGACTCTCGAGATCCTATCCCTTGAGGATGAGAGCCTTTGGGCCGATTTTCTCGTCCATTCATCGTATTCGTCATTGGCGGGGCAGCTATCTGGGCCATGTTGTGTGCAAGAGTTGTCAGGGCTTCTCTGAGGTGTCTACACTCTTCCATCAATACTCTCTGTGCTTCTGCCATCTCATTAATACGATCTTCTGTAGTTGATGCGTTGCCTTGTCCTGTCTCAGTCACATATACTGTAGCCTCTCCACTCTTTGACGAGGCCGTAATTGGAGTAGAATGAGAAGATGCCGACGTAAGAGGACTCAGGAAGAGGGGAGAAGGTGGAGTTCCTTTTGACTTCTCTATATTTCTGGTATTATCAGCTGATTGAGGTGATATAGACATCCATGAACTTGTCTTTGGAGATGTCGATATTGAGGAACCTGTCATTACCGTTTTGCCTTTCTGTTCTTTCGTCCATTTAACCTTTTAGGCGATTAAAGCTGGGAAGTCGCGCAACGCTGACCGTGGAACTACCCGTTCAGGATATATTTCTGGGGGGGGGGGGGGGGGCAAGCTCAGGATGCTTCCTAGCTGCATTGCGCGTTATTGGCCCTCGAACTCTCGGCACGGGCAGATTTATTCGGGCATTTCTTGCATTCCACGCTCTTGTCTTACGGGATACTACGACATTCCAATCCTTAGTACTGTCCAACGGTTGAGGTGAAGCAGATACGACTCCAGCCATCACTTGAGTTATATTGCTCTTGGTTGCGGGAAACGGAGTCATGCACACGGGAGTTTGATCCGGCGTATACTCTATCACGAACCCAGTTATAGTAAAGCGAAAGTTTACTTCTCTCGCAGGAATTGTCATTAATTGTAATTTTGCAGTTGAATTAATGTACCTTCAGTTATAAAACATATCTATAGTTAGTTTTCTGGAGGATAGAAGAATCTATCTTAGAGATGAAGGGGAGGATGTTCCCACTGAGAGTCGCCATTTTGGCGTCAAAAAGACGCCAAACCATGGTGATTATTTTTCAATCATCTTAATGTTGATGTTAAAATAAGATAAGAAATTCCCCAGCAGAGTCGCCATTTTGTTTTGACAAGAAAACAAATGTGTTTGATTTGGGGAATTGATCTTATTCAAACATAACAAAAGAGTATTCAGAACAATCATCATATTTTATTAATATTGGGTTCATTTACATCCTCTATACATCCCTTGATTCTAAAATAAATCACATAAAAAAAGAACAAATTATTTTTAGCAAAGCTTATTATTTGTCCAATCCTGAATTCGGCAGCCTTTCGGCGTATGTTTTGGTCATCTCCCAATACTTAGGAGGAATTCCTAAATAGATCATTTGATCTTCACGGAAACAGAAATTTCGGCAGCACTCTGACGCTATTTTGGTCATCTCCCAATACTTAGGAGGAATTCCTGAATAGATCATTTGATCTTTTCTTTTAGAGAAGTAATTTCTCCTACAAGCCAATCAACTGACTATTTGCGCGGTCCGCGCAACCAATCTCGTAGTTGCGTGATCCGCGCAACTGATGTACATGTTGCACGGTCCGCGCAACTGAACATGGCTCTGCTCTCTCTACCTTCAGTTGCTCTATTTCAGTCTCTCCAAAAATCTCTCTCTGTATGAGAAGGGAGTGGGGTATTTATAGACCTTTCACACGTGTCAGAGATCTTCATTGATTGCGCGATCCGCGTAACGACTCTCTTCGTTGCGCGACCGGTGCTACTACTTTCTTCATTATGCGACCGACGCAACTGCTTTCTTTGTTGCGCGATCCGCGCAACTGCCTTCCTTGTTGCGCGACCAGCGCAATCTGTAATTTTGGCTTCTTCAACCGCGCAACCTACCTTTTTGGTTGCGCGATTCGCGCAACCTGTCTTTCTTTATTATTTGTTTCCTTTCCTCTTCATGATGATAATTTTTATGCTCCAACAGACTCAAACTCCAGCAACCATTCCTGATTCCTCACGACCAGTCGTGGAGGCCTCACGACCGGTCGTGAAGTGCCTACGACCAGTCGTGGAACAGTTTTATCCGATCAGCTTGAATTTTCAAAAATCAGTTCATCCTACGACCAGTCGTAGTGTCCACAGGACCAGTTTTAGACGTGATTTCTGCAACTATAAATAGAGCACGATTTTCAGAGTTTGATATCTAATTAAGTAAAATCAAGATATCACTCTGAGAGATAAGTTTGTAAACTTCTTAAGCTAGATTGTGCATATTTAATATTCTCTTTTTATTAGCTTTTGATATTTGATTTTGTTTCTGCATTCCAATCTGATTTGAAAGAGGAATTGTGATATTCCACTTCTTGGAATCAAAATCAAATAGAGCTAGCCTAACTTGATTTAATTTAAAATAAAATTAGAACCTAGAACCATTTCTTAAGTGAGTATTGGACATTGAACTTCTATTTGAACTTCTACTCCGATTTGGTTCTTCTAGGCTGCAATAAAAGGAGAAATCCAAGTATTTTACATTTGTGTAAATATTCTATTTTTGGTTTCTTTTGAGATTGAGCCAAAAAAATCTCATTGTTTGGTTTATTTGAGGTGATCCAGAAAACTCAGAATGGGGTTTTTTGAATTGTGTAAGCCCATTAGAAAGACACAATTGTGAGGGTTTTAGGTGAACCTGGGAAAACCTATTTTCATAGTGAACGCTAATATCCCCTGTATGAGGATATTAGGAGTGAAGTAGCAAGTTGTGTGGCTGTTGTTTAAGAGTTAGTGTACACACAGGCGAACCACTATAATTCTTTGTGTTTTGTGGATGTGTGATTTATTTTCTATATCTTTTATCATTCAATTTTGGATGGAATATTTGTGGATGTGAATGTTGTAATCTTTTACATTTCAAGTATTGTGGGGAACGTTGTAATAACTTAGATTTCATTTCCTTGTTATTTATCTATTTATTCCTCTGTATCAAGTTTGAGTTTTTGATACAAAGACCTTTCTAGGAATAAGTTTGTCCTACCATAAACCTTGGTTTTCGGTGTAAGGTTGTTGTTTCGACAAGAAAACAAAAGTATTTGATTTGGGAGATTTATCTTATTCAATCATAACAATGAAATAATTACAGAAACAATCATCACACTTCATTGATTCTGAATTCATTTACATCCTCAAGTATCCCTTGATTCTAGGATAGTTTACAAAGAATTCACTACAAGTTACAGTTATCGTAGTTAAATATAAATTTCGGCAGCATAACAGCGCCGATCTCAATCATCTCCTATGACTTAGGAGGAATGGATAAATTGACCAATAGTCTTCAAGAGGACGGAGATTCCGGCAGCATAACAGCGCTATTTCAGTCATCTCCTGAAACTTAGGAGGAACACGCCTTTTCGTCGATGATTCTTCCTTTTCTTTTGAATAAGGAGAACTTGAAGACTTGAAGACTCGAACCATTCTGACAGCATAACAGCCTGACAGCATAACAGCTCATTACTGTTATAGACTGCCCAACAGTCGGTTTACGCGGATCCGCGCAAACGATATGCTTTGCGCGGGTCCGCGCAAACTTCAGGAGTCCATTACTCCTTTGCGCGCGGTCGCGCAAAGTGCAGGAGTCCAATACTCCTTTGTGCGCGGTTGCGCAA
Source organism: Magnolia officinalis (assembly GCA_021015155.1). Lineage (NCBI taxonomy): Eukaryota > Viridiplantae > Streptophyta > Magnoliopsida > Magnoliales > Magnoliaceae > Magnolia > Magnolia officinalis. The sequence continues at coordinate 38,492,826 of JAJHSJ010000008.1, forward strand.
AGTGCAGGAGTCCAATACTCCGCACCTTCTATCTTCTCTTTCGTCTTTCTTTCACTTCTGAAATCTTCGAACCCCTTTTGAGAGGAGGAACAGGGTATTTATAGACATTTTCTTCAATGGAAATCTCTGTTCTGGTCGATGTGGGACAAAATAATCAATCAACCTTTTTTGATCCCACCGTCATATACTTTGCGCGGACACGCGCAAACGATATGCTTTGCGCGGTCTCGCGCAAACTGTCTTCATAATCTTCCGCGCAAACCGTTCACTTTGCGCGGTCTGGCGCAACCATTTCACTTTGCGCGAACCCGCGCAAGTGGTCTTGAAGCTGATTTCTTCGATCTTTCAAATTGATTTCTTGATTTTTCTCGTCTTCACTTCCTTCTTATTTTATGCCTCAACAGATGCCCCCTTGATCCGTTCTTTTTTTTTTCGAAAACCAAAGAAAAAGGATCAACCAGTTATCTTCTACAGGGTTTGCGCGACCCCGCGCAAAGCTCTGGTCGAGTATCGTACTCGGCCATAAAGGCTATAAATAGTCCAACTACTTAGTCATTTTTACGAACCGTTCTCTGCTGAAACTCTGCTCTGGCGATTTTCTTCCGCGCAAACCTCCTACTTTGCGCGACCCCGCGCAAACTGTTTCACTTTGCGCGATTTTCTTTTGAACTTGAAATTTTCCGCGCAAACTGTATACTTTGCGCGACCCCGCGCAAAGTACTCTGTACTTAGCCAATTTTTTCTTCTTGAACTGTCTCCAACACTTAGCCATTTTCTTTCTTGCTTCCTTTATCTTACTTTCATGGCTCGTGTTAAACAAACGGCTCGTCTTGTAACTCCTTCTGATTCTCCTTCCTCTGATCAGCCTCCTGCTAAGCGAACAAAGACCACTTCCAGAAATCCTGCTTACTTCAAAGAACCTGTTCTTCCCACTTTTGACTTTTCTGACTGTATTAGATCTTTACCTTCTCCTATTCACAGATCTATATCTTTGGGAGACATCAAATGTGCGCCTAAGCATGGCAGAGAGTATGACTGGGATGAATGGTTGAAGACCACCGCTCACATTCGAACTGATAGTGAGAGAGCACCTCTCCGTGAAGATACTCCTCCTGCTTCTCGCCCAAAGAAAATTCATCGTAATAAGGCGAAAGAATTTGCAGAAAAGATCAAGGAACATAAGAAGAAGAGGCTTCAGAACTCGTGGGACTCAGTACGAGTTGTCGAAGGTATTATGAAGTTTGATAATCCTCATGCGGAGGGCATGACAATCATTCCGATCAAGGTATATCGCCATCAGTCTATGCTAGACTGCGAGTCCAAAGATTACGTCCATGGTGAGAGATTAATGTATACTGAATCATGGACTTCAAGAGAGCCCCGAATCCTGGAGGGAACTATTCAAACTCAGAAACCGCGACAGAGGATAGGAGAAGTTCATCCCATGATTTTCTTAGCTCCTTTCCATAGTCCTCATGATCTCTTTCCTTCTCATTTTTATGAGACAGTGCGACAACGCTTCAGAGATCGGGAGCAACTCTGGGGACAGGCAGAATTCCGCATCAGGGGCATGTTAACTGCTCGTCGATACTATTCTGAATGGGCGGAGGCTATATTGCTGAAGCATACGAGCACTCTTGCAAAGATCGGCCTTTATGATGCAATAGAAGTGACCTCTAAATACTTCTATAGGGAACCCAATATTCTGAAGGGCTTCCTTGAATACTGGTCGCCTACAACCAACTCCTTCCATCTTCCTTATGGTGAAATGAGTATATCTCTCTGGGACCTTCATCGCATAGCCGGTCTTACAATAACAGGCAAATTCTATGATGAATTCATTCCGACAAACAGAGAACTGGCCTTCGTATCTTCTCCAGACCGCAAGCCTTCCATTTCTGAGACTACTATAGAGTTATTCAAAGAGATGGGCAAATTTCCCAATTTCCACAAAATTCCCCCTCTTCAATGGCTAGCACATTTTTCTAGGGGTCTCAGGTATTTCCAATCTAACAACTGATCTTCCTCCTTGTATTCTTGCTATTTAGCCATTCTTGCATATTAACCTCCTTATTTTCTTTGAAGGTTTCGTGACTGCCATTCTAAAGAACTAACGAAGCTTCGAGATGCAATAAGAAGAAAGCCAGAATATAGTTCTTTCGGAGAGCTTGCAGCGTTCTTGGCTTACTGGCTAAGCTTGGTCGTATTGCCCAGCTCCAAGTAGGCAGATGTTGTTCGTCCCAGTGTTTTCGTTGTGGCTGGTGCTTTAGCGGAGGGTCATAAATATTCTCTTGCTCCTCCCGTATTATGTTCTATCTACAGGGCTCTTGGAGAAGTAGCTACCCACATAAAAGACCCAATTCTTGGAGCTTCGTCTGCGCATACTTCTTGGCATTATATTACGGGGTGGCTTGGAGTTTATTTTCCCTGGACTTTTGAAGCTCCTGAACAAGCATATACTCATCCTTCTCACCTTCCACTCTGGTTCTTTCAACAAAGAGCGATGGCAAAAAGGGCATATGAGTGGGTTGCCAACAAAATTCGGGATGATGATCAGATAAACTTCTTTCAGTTCCGCCTGCATCGCTACACCGAAGATACAGATATGGTGGACAACGAAACACTTACTGCAGCAGAAAGAGCTTTCTTCTTTTCCATTCGCTCCTGCAGTTTGCCTCTTCGGGAAGGGACAGAATTCTGGAGAGAACCTTACTACCCCAGTCGTTTTGCTCGTCAATTTGGTTATGATCAAACTGTACCACAAGACTGCGGGCTGGTTACCAGAAAAATGCGCTGCTATGGAACTGGTCCTCTTAACTGGGCCATGATATGGAAACAGTTGCTGAATGGTTGCGTTGGATCCCTCTTCATAATTCCAAGCTGTGATCGTATAGTCCGTACATCATATAGCTGGATGCGGTGGTGGGATCATCAATCATACCTGATTGCTAAATGCTTGCCAGTAGATTCTTCTTTCTTCATCCGCCCAGGCTAAAGGGCAGAAATTTAGAGAGCGGAATTGGCTATATTCCGGAAAAGAGCCATGCATCTCATCCCGGAGAAATTTGTAGGAAGATATCATTGGAAGATCCCATTCGTGAAATCAAGCCCATCAATACTTTGGATGGCTGGTTTGCTTACGGAGATTTGAGAGAATTCGAGAAATCTCGTCGGGACTCTTCATACCAAGCCGCGGACGATGCTGTAGGTACATCTTCTCCAATTCCTGTAGAGACTGCAGCGGTTCAAGAAGGACCAGCTATTGGTACTTCCGTATCTCCTCCACAACCCCTTGGTCCTAGCCCATCTTCTCCGATGACTAGATCAAGAACGCGTTTGCAAACATCATCCCCTATTCCTTCCGAAATGACTCGCCAAACATCTGCTTCCCCTATGGTCCAAGAGTCTGCACCGGAGAGCAGCAAACCCATTTCTTACAAAGGGAAGCAAGTTATTATTGAAGAAGTTGACGAAGAAAATTTGGAAGATGAAAGTTCAGCTTCATCATCAGATACAACTGAATCTTCTCAATACGAAGACAGCGGAGATAGCGATAGTGATGAAGATAAAGATGATGACTTTGAAGAAGGCGAAGTTGATATTGGCGAAGAAGAGGAAACAGCTGTGAAAGAAGCTGAGATAGAATCTTCCCCTGCAATTGCTAAGACTTTTCCTGGCGCCAATGTTCCTGCTAAATCTCCTGCAGCTGAGAGATGACGAGGATCTCTTAGATTATGGAGAATATGGGTATTCACCAGGTAAAGGAAATTTTCATATATATATTTTTATTTTAACAAATATATATTTTTCTTTAATCATTGCGTCTCCCTTTTTAGGTGCCCAAGTTGCAGAAATAGGTGCTATCTCTCCAATGAACCCTCTTGTGGTAACTTCACCAAAAGGACCCGCAATTCCATTGGTAGTGCAGAGAGTAGTGGCTCGTGAAATCATATTTCCCACAGAGACTACTGACTTGCCAACTCCGACTACCAGAGATTCAAGTACGGAAGCTAGAGCACCATCTTTTGCTGATATGGTGGAATTGGGCCCTTCTATGACTCAAGAGCTTCTCCTTCTATTAGTCGCATTCCTGTAACAGGTATACATATAGGCATTGATTATTTTACCCAATACTACCTATTTCATAATAGTATTTTGAATATTTTTCTTCTTTTGCTATAGGAACTTATTCTTGCAGTGGCGCGGCCAGTTCTGATTCTGTGACCACTATTTCTGAATTGTCGTCTTTTGCGAAAATTCCTGTTCATAAAATGCTCATGGTGAAACATTCCTTGTTAGCCATAATCCATATCTTCAAAAATCCTGATCAATGGTTGGATTTGGATGTTGCCATAGAGATTTTGGAGAGCTCTGCCAAGATGGCCAGAATAAACATATCTCCTTTGCGGGATTCCCTCCTCAAATTTCGTGATTCAGTAATTTCTCTGGCGTCAGTAGAGAATGTCACAATCGCACCTGAAATTTTAGAATACAGGAAGCAGCTGACTTTATCTCAGGAACAAGTTTTTTGTCGGCTTCATCGATTTCTAAACTTGAACAAGAGCGTACGATTCTTCAAGATCAACAAAAGGCTTATATTGATGAAAAAGTGATTATCCAAGATCGTATTGCAGCTCTGAAGGAGGAAATCTCTCAACTGGAGAGAAAGCATCGTGAGCAATCCTTAGCCCTTCAAGATGTTGAAGAAAAGATACGAGCAAATGCTCAATCCATTGATATTGAGAAATCTGCACAACTTCAAGGAAAAGAAATGATCGCTTCTTTGGAGGATAAGCTTACTGGCGTTCCTGATCAAGCAAGACTTATTTTTGAAGAGAAATCTAAACATGAAGCAGCTCAGGCACAATTGAAAGAAGATTTGCGCAGATATTCAGAAGCAGTGGGGATTACAGAAGATCTTTAAACATGTAATTTTGAACATGTAATCTTTGCTTTCATGTTTCTTTTGGACATAATTTATTTGACTTTTTGCTTTCATGTTTCTTGATAGCATTTTGAGATGTTTATAATAGCATTTTATATTGTATGTCATTTTCATATTGTATGTTTATACTTAATATTATTTAAATTATATTTATACTCTATACAGTAATTTCATTACATCCTTTACAATTTCTAAACCTTTTATGCTTTGTTAGTGCGGGACTCTTATGTGAGTATTTAGATTATTGGCGGTACTAAGTTTTGATTTAATTAGCCACACACAGTTTAAGCTCATGAGTAGTGGAGCGTGCGCACACACACAGTTTAAGCTCATGAGTAGTGGAGCATTTATGGGCCTTATGTGATGGCCACTGTAACTCTCTAGAGTTCTCTTTTGGGCTTCTCACTGCCTTGAGCTCACGGTCACGGTCCATCAGAGGGGCCCATTGACGCTACCGGACGGTGAACTGTTGGTTTTACGCACAGGGTTGGCCACGGTAACTCTCTAGAGTTCGCAGGGCTCGCAAGGCTACCTTTGGGCACCAAATCTAGGGTCGCCAGTCCATCAATGAGTAGGTTTAAGCCCTTCCTCACGAGTTACTACTGAAATCAAACCCTAGACCTGGAGGGTCTTACGCACGGTTGGCATAAAGCTCGCACTGCGGCCCCTGTTTTCTTCGTCTGCAAGGTCGAGCCCATTCACAGGAGGGCATTTTCATCCGTTCCCCGTGGCGCTGCCGGAAGCTATACAGACGGCATGGGAGTTACGGTGACTAGTCTTCGCGGATATATGGCCTTTTAGGCTTTGAATCCTTGACTTCGTCAGCTGCCCGCATGAGTGCGCACGATGGTCTTCGTGGGCTTTTTAGGGCCACTGACTCCTCGCCGCTGCCCGAATGGTGATCTTCATGGGTCTTACGTATAGTTGGCTGGCTCTTTTAGAGCTTGATCCTTTGAGAGCTTTTTTTTTTTTTTTTTTGCGAGCCTGATCTTTTTTTTTTTATTTGGCTCAATTTGGCTCTTTTAGGATTTGGCTTGGCTATACTGCCTCTTTGATTATTATTGATGTATCCTTGCTTTTGATAATATCTTCAAGAATATCCGTGCCTTGTAAGGCAATAATATTTATATATGATCATCATCATTTGCAAATATAGTAGATATTTTCAGAATATCTTTTAAGAAGACCCATGCCTTGCCTTGTAAGGCAAAATATTTTCAGCTTAAATAATATCTTCAAGAGAATCTTCGAGATGATATTAACTTTGTCAATCAGCTTAAATAATATCTTCAAGAGAATCTTCGAGATGATATTAACTTTGTCAATCTTATTTGATGATGATGATCATATATATATTTTTCAGATTCGATGCTTGATAATTGACGTGTTTGTGAACTTTTTCTTCATAGCTTCTTCTGTTGACATATAGACATGATCTTATTCATCCTTGCCCCCTTTTGATACAGAATCATTATGCCGATAATATTCTGGGTCAAAATCAACATGTCTATCTTCAGGGGTAGTATCTTTTGATGAAGCGGGCGTTGACAGGTATACTGATACCCTGTCCCTCTTGATTTGCGATTCTATATGCCCCATTGGAGTATACTTCTTTTACTACATATGGACCGTCCCATTTAGGCTCGAACTTGCCCCCTGTCCGGCGAGTGACCACTATAGGTCTTTTCAACATTAACACCATATCCCCTTTTTTGAAAGAGCGGTATTTAACCTGTTTATCAAAGGCAGCTGATATTCTGGCCTGATATGACTGCAACCGCTGCTGAGCTGCAAGACGCTTCTCATCGAGCAAATCTAATTCTTTTAGCCTTATTTTTGCATTTTCATCATCTGTTATAGACTGATGTACTGCTATCCGGAGTGATGCCACCTGCATTTCAATTGGGATAACTGCCTCTATACCATAGATTAATGAATACGGTGTCGCCCCTGTTGCTGTACGATGGGTAGTTCTGTAGGCCCACAATGCTTCTTGTAACTTTTCATCCCAATCGCGTTTATTGCCTGTCACCATTTTTTTCATTATTTTGACGATCGTTTTGTTAAACGCCTCTGCTAGTCCATTGGCCGGAGGATAATAAGGTGTTGAAAAAGAATGCTGGATGCCAAACTTCTGACATAACTTTTCCATGCCTCTATTTTTAAAAGGGGTACCATTATCAGTGACGATCTTTTTCGGAATACCATGACGGTATATTATAGCATGCCGGATGAATTGACCACATCTGTTTCTTTAACATTACGCAAGGCGACTGCTTCGGTCCATTTGGAGAAATAGTCTGTTGCTGCCAGAATATACTGTTTTCCTTTTGATGAAGGGGGATTTATAGGACCAATCACGTCGAGTCCCCATGCTGAAAAAGGCCAGGAAGCAACAGACTGATGTAATTCTTCTGGAGGAACATGTATTACATCTCCGTGTATTTGACATTCGTGACACCGCTTTGCATATTCTATTGCATCTTTGAACATAGTAGGCCAATAATAACCCATTCGATGCACTCTATGGCATAAATTTCGGCCGGCTTGATGTGCTCCACATTCACCTGAATGTGCTTCCCGCAGCATTTGGTTTGCTTCCTGCTTGTCTAAGCATCTTAGCAGCATTCCATTGTAAGATTTTCTATACAATACTTCACTACATATGACAAATTTGCCTGATCGCTGCTTAATCTGCTGCTTTTGTGCATTATCTTCTGGCAAGATATTATACTTTAGATAATCAATGAAAGGCTGACGCCAATCGTTTATCATTACTTCCAGACAAGATATAGGAAACATTTCTACGGTTTCTTCGATAACTTCTGCAGACGGCAGGAATCTTCTTTCTTCTATAGTTACCTGAAGAGGACTTCGTTTTGTGCAGGACAGAGCTGCTGCCAGACCGGCTAAAGCATCTGCTTTTGTATTCTCCGACCGCGGTATGTGTTTAATTTCCACGTGAGAAAACTGTTCAAGCAACCGTTGTGCCTTCCGATAATAGGATAGGAGTTCTTCTTTTCTTACTTCAAATTCGGTTGTCAATTGATTTATAACCAATTTAGAATCTCCGAAGATATGCAATAATTTTATTTCCATTTGCTGGGCTATTTCCATTCCGATGATAAGAGCTCTGTATTCAGCTTCATTGTTTGTGCATGCAGTGCCCAATGTGAAGGAATATGGTAATAAATCGCCTTGAGGTGTAATGAATATTATTCCTGCCCCCGCTCCCGATATTCGAGCAGCACCATCAAAATACATTTGCCAAAGATTCTGAGATTCAGCCAACATAACCTGTTCATCTGGGAATTCGTCATTGATCTCTTCACTTTCCGCTATAGGATGTGCTGCGAGGAAATCTGCCATAGCTTGCCCTTTTACTGCTTTCGCCGGTTTATATGTAATAGTATATTCTGATAATAATAACATCCACTTGGCTAGTCTTCCTGACAACATTGGCCTGGTCATCAAAAATTTTATCGGATCTGCTCTTGAGATTAGAGTTATGTCATGGGAGAGACAATAATGCCTCAATTTTTGCACAGCGAATATTAGCGCCAAACATTCTTTTTCGATCGAAGAATAATTGCATTCTGCCCCCATTAATGTTCGGCTTAGATAATAAAGAGCAGTCTCTTTTCCGGCTTCGTTCACCTGTGCTAACAAAGCACCCAAGGAATTTGTAGCTGCAGCTGTATATAAGATAAGTGGCTTACCTTTTATTGGAGCTGTTAATACCGGCGGCTGTTTCAACAATTCCTTGATTGAGTCAAAGGCATTTTGACAAGCGTGATCCCATATAAATTCTGTGTCTTTCTTCATTAACCGAGAAAATGGCTGACATCTTCCTGCGAGATTTGAAATGAAACGACGAATGTATGCCAATTTTCCTTGTAAGCTTTTTAATTCCTTCAATGTTGTTGGCGGTGGCATATTTTGAATAGCTTTAATTTTTTCTGGATCAATCTCGATCCCTCTGTGTCGTACAACAAAGCCGAGGAATTTGCCAGAAGATACTCCAAATGCACACTTAGCAGGGTTCATTTTCAGTTGCTTCTTTCTGAGACGACGGAAGACTGATGCTAAATGTTCGCGGTGTTCTTGATGATCTCCCGACCTGACCACCAAGTCATCAACATAGCATTCGACATGTTTGTGCATCATATCTTGAAAAATATTTTTCATTGCCCTTTGATATGTTGCCCCAGCATTTTTGAGACCGAAAGGCATAACTTTATAACAATAAATTCCAAGCGGTGTTCTGAAAGCCGTTGCCTCTTCATCTTCGGGTGCCATCCTGATTTGATTGTAACCCGCGTATCCGTCCATGAAGGACATAATAGCATATTGAGTAGTGCTATCAATTAATAATTCTGTTATCGGGAGAGGGAAGTCATCTTTTGGACATGCTTCATTCAGATCTCTGAAGTCGATGCATACTCTAATCTGCCCATTTTTCTTTTTCACCGAACAATGTTTGATATCCACTTAGGATATTTAACTTCTCTGACGAATCCAACCTTTATTAATTTATTTACTTCTTTTTCGATTAATGGAATCAGGTCCGGGTGGAATCGCCTTTGTGCTTGCTTTACTGGTTTCTTTTCTTTGGAAATATTTAATCGATGCATTGCTACAGAGGGTTCCAATCCTGGCATTTCTTCATATGTCCAAGCGAAGACATCTTTATTTTCTCTGAGAAGCTGGCCATATTTTCAAATTCCTGATCTGAAAGACTGACACTGATAAATGTGTTCCTTGGCTCTTCTACTGTCCCCAAATTTATTTCTCGCAAGCCATCTATCGTCGGCTGTCCTCCATCTTCTATTTGTCTTGGAGCATTTTCAGGACACTTAACTATCTTAGCATCTTGTTCTGACATCTGTTCGGCTGGAGTCATATCTACTGATACCATATTTACTGATGATTCTGCTCCTAATCCTTGGAATTTTCTCCGTTTCTTGATTGACTCCGAGAGGGATTTGAATTCCTTTCCCATGATTCAGTCCAGTGGGCTTGTCACAATCAAAACCCATATTTTTCATGATTTTCTTGCTTACTGCACTGTATTTTCTCAAATTCTGCGGTGCTAACTCTCCATGATATATATTGCTTGTGTTTTCATTCTTCACCTCTGCTGCAACGTGGAACTTTATTGCTTCAGGATATTTAGCACTGGCTCTGACTTGAAATGTGCCTGGGGCAACTGCAAATGGCTTACATCTTTCGATATTGGGTAATGGCATCGTGTAATTGGACTGTAAGACTTTCAACTGTTCTGTTGACAACAATGTCAATGGCGGTTGTCCCGGCTGTCTTAGGCGCTTTGGTACAAAATAAAACTTTTTCCTTGCTCTTGTAGTCTCAGAAGACTCCGCCCTTTCTTCTCTAGCTTTATTTATTTGGACATCTTTCAAGATTCCTTTTCTATCATCATTTCCCGCTTCTTTGGAGAAACATTTATAATAGCTAGCATCCGCAAAGAAAGACTCAGCTTCTGTATATGGTTTCGCATCAGCTATTACTTTACACTGCATTCCATCCTTGTAATATTTGAAACATTGGTGTAGAGTAGAAGGTACAATATTGTACTGATGTATCCATGGCCTTCCCAAGAGAAGGTTATATGTCGTCACAGCATTTATAACGTGACATACAACAGAAGTGATTAATTCTCCTACTTCCAATGTTACTGTAATTTTACCGAGCGCGCGTTGTCCATCTTGATTAAACCCTTGTATCATCATTCCGCTGGGGCGCAAATCTGAACGGCGATAACCCAATTTAGTAATCATGGAGAGTGGCAAAAGATTCACTGCTGACCCATTGTCTATCATGATCCGTTTTATCTTCTTTTCACAAATGTACCCTTCTATCATCAATGGCCTGTTATGTTCTGTTTCACCAATTAAATCATCATCAGAAAAAGATATCACTGGTAGACAATCCACCTTTTCCTTGCTTCTTTCATTCTTCATTTCTGTCAGTAAAGTTTCTCTCACATCGTGATCAGCCAGTGCTTGAATCAAACTCTGTCGAAACTCTTCCGATAACTTGAGCGCATCATAAATACTCAAACGTGCCGATATACCTTTCAAGTGACTAACTACATCGTAAGCCACTTTTGTCACTGTATCTTCATTTCTACTTTTATCCTTGATGTTCCGCTTTTCAGTCACTTCTTTCCCTATGATTTCTGCTTTTTGCTTTATCGGACTCGTTATCTGCTTCCCTGATCGCAACGTAATCATTGTCGCATTTCTTATCGGCCTTCGGTCTCCCTTTTCTTTCATTCCTCGAGTCTTTTCTTGAATTGACAATACATTTACTGTCGTTCTTGTATTCTTTTCTTTGCTTTCGCTGGTTATTATATCCCCTCTATTTATCATTCGCTGTATGATGCACTTTAACGTGTAACAATTTTCTGTCGGATGTCCCACTAAACGATGATAACGGCAAAAGTTTCTTTCTCGGGTTCTTGTCACATCTTCAGGGCGTTTCGGTTCCGGTAATTCCAGGGTGCCTGCTTTTAACAATTGTTGCATCATAGGCACCACATCCTCTCTGTCAAACTCAAATCCTTCATGAGAATCGAGCATTCTAAGCTTTTTTCCACCGTATCGATCCCTTGATTGATTCCAGTTTTCTTTTCCTTCCGGCCTTTTGTCTCTTGAGCCCTTCGCTTCTTGATTTTTCTTATCTCGATCGATGGTGTTGACGGTTGTCCTGCCAGGCATTCTTCTGACAGTTTCATGATGAAATGCTGGCATCTTACGAGTCATTAATTCCAATGCATGGGCTTTGGTAGCCAAATCGCGAAAGGTTCCGATATCAGCGCTGGTGAGTCCGAACGCAATTCCTGTTTCCATAGAGTTCAGACACATTTTGACTTGTTCCTTTTCTTTGGCAACTGCCTACACGATGCCCCCAGCGTCTTCCATCTGTCTATGAATTTTTCAACTGGTTCTCCTTCTCGCTGTCGCACTGAAGCTAATTCTGTGATACTAACATCGCGTTCTGATGAGAAAAAGTTTGACATGAAAGCATCTTGCATTTCTTCCCATGTGCGTATAGACCCTGGTGCTAAATTTGAATACCACCTGAAAGCTTTACTTGTCAACGATGATCCAAATAAGCGTAAACAGTATTGAGGTATTGTGGAGAAGTTTCCCATGCTGGTGATGAAATGCATCAGGTGTTCTTCTGGTGATCCTTCCCCATTAAATTTCTGGAAATCTGGATGTTTAAAATTGGCTGGAAATGGAACATCCTCTACCTCTCTCGGGTAGGGTGTTCGGTATCTGAAACGACCGGTATTCGCTCGCTCTCTTTCTATTCTGACTGCTTCTTCGACGACTTGTCTTACATCATCTTGTGTTATAGCTCTTGCTGCTGGAACTGATCCTCGTGATCCTATCTCTTGCGGACGAGAGCCTTCAGGTTGGTTCTCTTGTCCATTCGTTGCCCCCATCATGGGTGGAGTCACTATTTGGGCTACATTATGTGCCAGAGTTGCCAGAGCTTCTCTGAGGTTCCGACATTCATCCATTAGCACTCTTTGTGCCTCTACCATTTGATCAACACGTTCTTCAGTAGATGGTCTATTTCCATGACCCGTTTCTGCCATATATACTGTGGCCTCTTGACTGTTTGTCGAAGCTATTTTTTGAGTAAAACGCGAATATGTTGACGTAACAGGACTTATAAAGAGGGGATATATTAGAGTCTCGTTTGATTCTTGTGTACTTCCCGTGCTTTTAACCGATCGGGGTGATATAGTTATGGGCGAACTTGTTTGAGGTGACACAAGCATCGGTGATCCTATCATTAGTGCTTTGCCTTTCTGCGATTCTGTCCATTTAGTCTTTGGAGCAACCAAAGCCGAAAAATCACGCAACGAGAACTGCGAAGTAGCTTGTTCGGGATAAATTGCCGGAGGAGCGAGCTCAGGTTTTCTTCTAGCTATGCTACGCGTGACCGGTCCCTCAGTTCTTGGTACAAGTACTTTCGCTTTGCGGTTCTTTAAAGTCTTTGCTTTTGTTTTCTTGGACAGGACCAAAGTCCAATTCTCATCATTTTCTTGTGGTTGAGGTGAGATGGAAATAACTCCCACTGTTACTTGAGTCGCTTTACGCCTACTTGTAGTGCTTGCTTTTGTATACTTAGGAGTTTGGTTCGGTGCATATTCAATTACAAATCCAGTAGCAGTGAATCGGAAATTCACTTTTCTCACAACGTTAGCCATTAGCAATGTAGTGTGATTGAATTTGGGTACCTTCAATAACAAAACATTCATGAAATTAGTATATGGAAAATTAAGTAAACTATCTTAGAGATGAAAGGGAGGATGTTCCCACTGAGAGTCGCCATTTTGGCGTCTAGAAGACGCCAAAAACAGTAATGAGAGTCTTGCAACTTTCCAATGTTAGTATTAAATAAGATATAAATTCCCCAGTGGAGTCGCCATTTTGTTTCGACAAGAAAACAAAAGTATTTGATTTGGGAATTTATCTTATTCAATCATAACAATGAAATAATTACAGAAACAATCATCACACTTCATTGATTCTGAATTCATTTACATCCTCAAGTATCCCTTGATTCTAGATAGTTTACAAAGAATTCGCTACAAGTTACAGTTATCGTAGTTAAATATAAATTTCGGTAGCATAACAGCGCCGATCTCAATCATCTCCTATGACTTAGGAGGAATGGATAAATTGACCAATAGTCTTCAAGAGGACGGAGATTCCGGCAGCATAACAGCGCTATTTCAGTCATCTCCTGAAACTTAGGAGGAACACGCCTTTTCGTCGATGATTCTTCCTTTTCTTTTGAATAAGGAGAACTTGAAGACTTGAAGACTCGAACCATTCTAACAGCATAACAGCCTGATAGCATAACAGCTCATTACTGTTATAGACTGCCCAACAGTCGGTTTGCGCGGATCCGCGCAAACGATATGCTTTGCGCGGGTCCGCGCAAACTTCAGGAGTCCATTACTCCTTTGCGCGCGGTCGCGCAAAGTGCAGGAGTCCAATACTCCTTTGTGCGCGGTCGCGCAAAGTGCAGGAGTCCAATACTCCGCACCTTCTATCTTCTCTTTCGTCTTTCTTTCACTTCTGAAATCTTCGAACCCCTTTTGAGAGGAGGAACGGGGTATTTATAGACATTTTCTTCAATGGAAATCTCTGTTCTGGTCGATGTGGGACAAAATAATCAATCAACCTTTTTTGATCCCACCGTCATATACTTTGCGCGGACACGCGCAAACGATATGCTTTGCGCGGTCTCGCGCAAACTGTCTTCGTAATCTTCCGCGCAAACCGTTCACTTTGCGCGGTCTGGCGCAACCATTTCACTTTGCGCGAACCCGCGCAAAGTAGTCTTGAAGCTGATTTCTTGATCTTTCAAATTGATTTCTTGATTTTTCTCGTCTTCACTTCCTTGCTTATTTTATGCCTCAACAGTTGTCCTTAGAACAACATTTGTATCAATCTCCCAATACTCATACATTTGAGGTTGCTTTACATTTCAATATTGTGAATTGATTATAGTGCTATCTTTCATTTATTTGTTTATAAGGCTATCTTATTGTTTAAATTCCATTATTATCGTTTTAATTTGGCATAATCCTATTCACCTCCCCTCTAGGACATATAGATTGGCCTTTTCAGAACTTAAGCTTGAGCTTAGGCTTAAGCTTGTGTACTTGTACTTGAGCTTAGACTTGAGCTTGTGTATGAAGTTGTACTTGCACTCTGAATTGTGTATGATCTTTGGCAGTTGAACATGCTCTTCAACTTGAAGATGTAGAAGCTTTAGATTGTTGATGTAGATGACACAAAACTCATCTTCGAATGAATGTCAACTTTCTATCTATCAAACAAGTCAATCACTCTCAAGTAGTTTGTCACTACAAAATTTGACAACATAGGGTGCTAGATCTAAAATATAGTACTTACAAGGTCCAGACCATGGAACTCAAGAAGGATAAGGCCAAGGAAGTTGTTTGCAGTATCTGTTCTTGCAACATACATACAACTGAAAATTGCCCAACAATTCCTGCTTTTCAAGAGGCATTAAACGAGAAATCAAATGCCGTGAACAACTACCAAAGACCTTTTAGTGGACCCATCTCTAACACATACAATTCTAGTTGGAGAAATCATCCGAACTTTAGTTGGAGGAATGGACAAACTGCTACTCCTCAAGGAATCCCTAACCAATTCTTGAATCAAGGGAAACCTCAAGAGGATCTAGTCTGGAAACATATTCAAAACTAAGAGCTTATTAATCAGAATATATTGCAAATCCTTCAAGACCTTTCAAAGGCCATACAAGGGCGTGAGACAAAAAATTTAATTGGGAAAAAAGGGATTCTACCAGTCCAACCTTTCCCCAATCCTAAACTACAATATGAAATAAGTGATCCAAGCTCTTCAAATCAAATGGAGTAAGCTAAGTCTATCACCACTCTTATGAGTGGGAAGATAATTGACAAATCTATTCTAGTAAGGGCTGAAAAGTCTAACCCGGAAGTAGATGAAACTGATAGACCTAGCAACACTCCATAAGAGTTAGAACCGGAACTCCAAAGCAAGCTAATTGCACCATTCCCCCGACAGTTTATTACACCAAAACCTCTCTCTAACTCTCAAGACATTCTAGAGGTGTTGAAAAAAGTGAAGGTCAATATTCCTTTACTGGATGCAGTTAAACAAATACCTTCATATGCCAAATTTCTAAAAGGCATAGGACGACTAAGAGGCGGCAAAGTATCGAAAAGAAAAATTTTCTGACAGAAAAAGTGAGTGTCATCCTTAAGCAAGATGTGCCACAAAAATATAAAGATCCCGATAGCCCAACCATCCCTTGTGTAATTGGGAACCACGAGATTGAGCACGCACTTCTTGACTTAGGAGCGAGCATAAATCTGATTCTTTACTCGGTCTACGAATAGCTAGGTTTGGGTGAATTGAAACCCACCTGAACCACATTATAACTTGTTGATCGCTTAGCTCATGTACCGAGAGGGGTAATTGAGGATGTGTTGGTCTAGGTTGACAAATTCTACTACTTGGTAGATTTTATCATCCTGTATACTCAACCCATCGTGGACATTGAAAAGGGTGAGCTCTCAGTCCTAGAGTGGGGTGAATAGGACTATGCCAAATAAAAATTAACTGCGGAATATAAAGGCAGATAACATAAATAAATTGCAACCTCTAATGTACTAGTCTTGAGAGGTTGATACAAACTTTGTTCAAAGGACAACCTTACACCAAAAACCAAGGTTTATGGTTGTTGAGGCATAAAATAAGAGAAGAATTAAAGTATGGAAAGATCAAGGCATTTAGGAAAAGGTTGGAAGAAAGGAACAAAGAATTAGTTCTAAGAACACTTTGCGCTGGACCGCACAAAGTGCATCGATTGCGTGGGATCACGCAAAGCATATCGTTTGCGCGTATCCGCGCAAACCATATAACAGTAGTGTAAAAATGGTTACAAGTTATTTTATCCCACATCGCCCAAGTCGAAGTTTTACGCCTGTAAAATGCCTATAAATACCCCACTCTTTCTCTAAAAAGGGGTTCGAAGATTCTGGAGTGAAAGAAGAACGAAGGAGAAGACCGAAGGTGCGGAGCATCGGGCTCCAAGCAGATTGTGCGGACTTGCGCAAACGAGCAATGGGCTCTTATAGTTTGCGCGGTCCCGCACAAACGATATGGTCTGCGCGGGATCGTGCAAACCGACTGCCCTACAGTCTATAACAGCAATGGGCTGTCATGCTGCTGAAATGGCCGGAGTCTTCAAATCTTCAAGTTTTTTCTATTCAAGAGAGAATGAAGAATCACTGACAGAAAGTTGTATTTCTCCTAAGTCCCAGGAGATGACTGAAATAGCGCCGGAATGCTGCCGGAATCTCTATTTTTCTTGAAGACTGTTGGTCGATTCATCAATTCCTCCTAAGTCCTAGGGGATGATTTAGATCATTGCTGTTATGCCGCCGAAATTTACATTTAACTATGAGAGCTGAACTTATAATGAATTCTTTGTAATCTATCTTAGAATCAAGGGATATCTGAGGATGTAAATGAATTCAGAATCAATAAAATGTGATGATTGTCTTTATACTTTTCTATTGGTATGTTTGAATAAGAAATGTTCTCCAAACTAAATACATTTGTTTCCTTGTCGAAACAAAATGGCGACTCCACTGGGGACATCTTTATCTTATTTAACATTAACATTGGGAAAGTTGTAAGATTCTTATCACTTTTTGGCGTCTCTTAGACGCCAAAATGGCGACTCTCAGTGGGAACATCCTCCCCTTCATCTCTAAGATAGCTCACTTAATCTCTCGCATACTAACTTCACATATGTTTCTGTTTCGAAGGTACCCAAATTCAATTACATAATACTACTAACGCTACAAGAAAAGTGAACTTCCACTTCATCTTCACTGGGTTCATAATCAAATACGCGCCAAGCCGAACTCCCGAGCATACGAACGCATGCACCACAAACAGGCGCAGAGTGACTCAAGTAATAGCGGGAGTCATTTCCGTCTCACCTCAACCACAAGAAAGGGACGGGGACTGGACTGTGGTCTTGTCTAGGAAGACAAAAGCAAAGAACTTAAAGAACTGCAAGGCAAACTTATCTGTACCAAGAGCTGAGGGACCAATCACGCGCAGTATAGCAAGGAGAAAACCCGAGCTCGCTTCTCCTACGATATACCCCGAACGAGCAGCTCTACAGTTCGCGTCGCGCGATTTTCCAGCTCTGATCACCCCAAGGACCAAATGGACATAAGCACAGAAAGGTAAAACACTGATGATAGGATCACCGATGCCTGTATCACCTCTGACAAGTTCGCCCATAACTGTATCGCCCCGATCGATCAACAGCACGGGAAGCCCGCAAAAGTCGAATGAGACTCCGATCTTTCCTCTCTTTATAAGCCCTGTTACGTCAACGTACTCTCGTCTTACCCCAACAACGGCCTCGACAAACAGTAAAGGAGCCACAGTGTACATGGCAGAGACAGGTCAAGAAAACAGGCCAACTACTGAAGAACGTGTTGACCAAATGGTAGAGGCGCAAAGAGCGCTAATGGACGAATGTTGGAACCTCAGAGAAGCTCTGGCAACTCTGGCGCATAACGTAGCCCAGATAGCTGCTCCACCTATAATGGGAGCGACAAATGGACAGGAGAGCCAACCTGAAGGTTCCCGTCCACAGGGGATAGGATCGCGAGGGTCCGTTCTAGTAACAAGAGCTATAACACAGGATGATGTAAGGCAAGTCGTCGAAGAAGCAGTCAGAATAGAGAGAGAGAGCGCGCGAATACCGGCCGTTTCAGATACCGAACGCCGTACCCAAGAGAAGTAGAAGATGTCCCTTTTCCAGCTAATTTTAAGCATCCAGACTTTCAGAAATTTAATGGAGAAGGGTCACCTGAAGAGCACTTGATGCACTTTATTACTAGCATGGAGAATTTCTCCACGATACCTCAATACTGCTTACGATTATTCGGATCATCATTGACAAGTAAAGCTTTCCGATGGTATTCAAATTTAGCTCCAGGATCTATACGTACATGGGAGGAAATGCAAGATGCTTTCATGTCAAACTTCTTCTCGTCAGAGCGCAATGTTAGCATCACGAAATTAGCTTCAGTACGACAGCGAGAAGGAGAACCAGTCGAAAAGTTCATAGACAGATGGAAAACACTGGGGGCATCATGTAGACAGTTGCCGGAAGAAAAGGAACAGGTCAAGATATGTTTGAACTCTATGGAAACAAGGATTGCGTTCGGACTCACCAGCGCCGATATCGTAACCTTTCGCGATTTGGCTACCAAAGCCCATGCATTGGAATTAATGACTCGTAAGATGCCAACATTTCATCATGAAACTGTTAGGAGGATACCTGGCAGAACAACCGTCAATACCATCGATCAGGATAAGAAAAATCAAGATGCGAGGGGCTCAAGAGACAAAAGGTCGGAAGGAAAAGAAGGCTGGAATTAATCAAGGGATAGATACGGCGGAAAAAGGCTTAGAATGCTCGATTCTCACGAAGGATTTGAATTCGATAAAGAAGACGTAGTACTATGATGCAGCAGTTGTTAAAATCTGGCACCCTGGAATTACCAGAACCCAAGCGCCCTGAAGATGTGACGAAGACCCGGGAAAGAAACTTTTGCCGTTATCATTGCCTAGTGGGACATCCGATGGAGAATTGCTATACGTTGAAGTGCATCATACAGCGAATGATAAATAGGGGCGAAATAATAACCGGTGAAAGCAAAGAAAAGAGTAGGAGGGCGACAGTAAACGTATTTTCAGTCCAGGAAAAAGTCCGAGAAATAAAAGAGAAAGAAAATCGAAAGTCAATAAAGAATGCCGCAATGATTACGTTGCGATCAGGAAAGCAAGTAATAAGTCCGGTGAAGCAAAAAGTAGGAATTGCAAGGAAAGAAGTTACTGAAAGACAACAGCGAGGATGGAAGTAAAAATGGGAACGGAGCGACGAAAGTGGCTTATGACGTAGTTAGCCACTTGAAGGGCATACCGGCACGTCTAAGCATCTATGATGCGCTCAAATTATCAGAAGAGTTTCGACAGAGTTTGATCCAAGCGCTATCTGATCACAATGTGAGAGAAGCTTTATTGACAGAAATGAAATATGAAAGACACAATGAACAGGGAAATTGTCTACCAGTAGTCTCGTTCTCTGATGATGATTTGATTAGTGAAGCGGAACATAATAGCACTAATGATAGAAGGATATGTTTGTGAAAAGAAGATAAAACGGATTATGATAGACAATGGGTCCGTAGTGAATCTTTTGCCACTCTCCATGATAAACAAATTGGGCTATCACCGTTCTGATTTGCGCCCCAGTGGAATGATGATATAGGGGTTCAATCAAGATGGGCAACGCGCGCTCGGTAAGATTACATACATTGGAAGTGGGAGAATTAAGTACTACTGTTTTATGTCACGTTATAAATGCTGTGACAACATATAACCTTCTCTTGGGAAGGCCGTGGATACATTAGTACAGTATTATACCCTCTACTCTACACCAATGCTTCAAATACTGTAAGGATGGAATGCAATGTAAGGTGATGGCTGACGCAAAACCATATACGGAAGCTGAGTCTTTCTTCGCGGATACCAGCTATTATAAAGGTTTCTCTGAAGAGGTGGGAAATGATGATGAAAAGAAAGTCTTAAAAGACGTCCGAATAAACAACGTTAGAGAAAAAAGGGCGGAATCTTCTGGGACTGCAGAAGCAAGAAAGAAGTTTTATTTTGTACCCAAGCGTCTGAGACAACCGGGGCAGCCGCCGTTGACATTGTTATCGATAGAACAGTTGAAAATCTTACAGTCTAATTATACGATGCCCTTACCTAATATTGAAAGGTGTAAGCCATTTACAGCCGCACCAGGAAGATTTCAAGTCAGGGCTAGTGCTAAATACCCTGATCCGATAGAATTCCATGCCGCAGTAAAAGCAAAGGATGAGATCACAAGCAATGTATATCACGGAGAGTTAACACCGCAAAATTTGAAAAAATACAGTACAGTAAGCAAGAAAATCATGAGAAATATGCGCTTCGATTGTAACAAACCCACTGGACTGAATCACGGGAAAGGAATTCAAATCCCTCTCGGGGTTAATCAGGAAAAATGGAGAAAATTTCAGGGGCTAGGAGCAGAGTCATCAGTGAATATGGTATTAGCAAATATGACTTCGGCCGCGCAAATACCAGAACAAGATCCTAAGGTAGTCGAGTGTCCTGAAACAACTCCAAAACAAATAGAAGACGGGGGGCAACCGACAATAGATGACTTACGAGAAATAAATTTGGGAACAGCAGAAGAGCCAAGAAATACATTCATCAACATCAGCCTTTCTGAACAGGAATTCGAGAAATATGGCCAACTTCTCAAAGAAAATAAAGACGTCTTCGCCTGGACATATGAAGAGATGCCGGGACTGGAACCCTCCGTAGCTATGCATCGATTAAACATCTCCAAAGAAAAGAAACCAGTAAAGCAAGCACAAAGGCGATTCCACCCAGACCTGATTCCGTTAATCGAAGAGGAAGTAAACAAACTGATAAAGGTTGGGTTCATCAGGGAAGTTAAGTATCCCAAGTGGATATCAAACATCGTTCCTGTGAAGAAGAAGAATGGGCAGATCAGAGTATGTATTGACTTCAGAGATCTGAATGAAGCATGTCCAAAGGACGACTTCCCTCTCCCAATAATAGAGTTATTGATCGATAGTACTACTCAGTATGCTACTATGTCTTTCATGGACGGTTATGCAGGTTATAATCAAATCAGGATGGCACCCGAAGATGAAGAGGCAACGGCATTCAGAACACTACTCGGGATTTATTGTTACAAAGTTATGCCTTTCGGTCTTAAAAATGCCGGGGCAACATATCAGAGGGCGATGAAAAATATCTTTCAAGATGCATAAACATGTTGAATGCTACGTTGATGACTTGGTGGTCAGGTCAGGAGATCATCAAGAACACCGTGAACATTTGGCAGCAGTCTTCCGTCGACTTAGAAAGAAACAATTAAAGATGAACCCAGCTAAATGTGCGTTCAGAGTATCTTCGGGCAAATTTCTTGGCTTCGTTGTACGGCATAGAGGCATCGAGATCAATCTAGAAAAAATTAAGGCTATTCAAAATATGCCGCCACCGACAATGCTAAAGGAATTGAAAAGCTTACAAGGAAAACTGGCGTACATTCGCCGTTTCATTTCAAATCTCACAGGAAGGTGTCAGCCATTTTCTCGACTAATGAAGAAAGATACAGAATTTATATGGGATTACGCCTGTCAGAATGCAGTTGATTCAATTAAGGAATTACTGAAACAACCGCCGGTGTTAACAGATCCAGTGAGAGGTAAGCCGCTTATCTTATATACATCTGCAGCTGCAAATTCTTTGGGTGCTTTGTTGGCACAGGTAAATGAAGCTGGAAAGGAGACTGCTCTTTATTATTTAAGCCGAACATTGACAGGGGCAGAATGCAATTATTCTTCGATTGAGAAAGAATGTTTGGCATTGACATTCGCTGTGCAGAAGTTAAGACATTATTGTCTCTCCCACGATATAACTTTGATCTCATGAGCAGATCCGATAAAATTCTTGATGACCAGGCCAATGTTGTCGAGTAGATTAGCCAAATGGATGTTATTGTTATCAGAGTATACTATTTCGTATAGGCCTGCGAAAGCAGTAAAAGAGCAGGCCGTGGCAGATTTCCTCGCAGCACATCCTGTGGCAGAAAGTGAAGAAATTAACGATGATTTTCCAGACGAGCAAGTTATGTTGGCCGAATCCAGAGTCCATGGCAGATGTATTTTGATGGTGCTGCTAGAACATCGGGAGCGGGGGCAGGAGTATTATTCATTACACCTGTTGAGGCATAAAATAAGCAAGGAAGTGAAGATGAGAAAGATCAAGAAATCAATTGGGAAGATAAAGAAATCAGCTTTAAGACCACTTTGCACGGGTTCACGCAAAGTGAAATGGTTGCGCCAAACCGCGCAAAGTAAACGGGTTGGGCGAGGGATCAATGAAGACAGTTTGCGCGGGGAATGATAGTTTGCGCGAGACCGCGCAAAGCATGTCGTTTGCGCGTGTCCGCGCAAAGTAGATGACGGTGGGATAAAAATGGTTGGTTGATTATTTTGTCCCACATCGACCAGAACAGAGGTTTCCATTGGTAAAAATGTCTATAAATACCCCGTTCCTTTTCTCAAAAGGAGGTGGGAAGATTTCAGAAGTGAAAGAAAGACGAAAGAGAAGACAGAAGGTGCGGAGTATTGGACTCCTGCACTTTGCGCGACGGCGCACAAAGGAGTATTGGACTCCTGAAGTTTACGCGGACCAGCGCAAAGCGGCACTGGGTTGATATAGTTTGCACGGACCCGCGCAAAGCATATTGTTTGCGCGGACCCGCGCAAACCGACTGTTAAACAGTCAATAACAGCAATGGGCTGTTATGCTATTAGAATGGCTAGAGTCTTCAAGTCTTCAGGTTCTTCTTGTTCAGGAGAAAAGGAAGAATCATCAACGAAAAGGCGTGTTCCTCCTAAGTTTCAGGAGATGACTGAAATAGCGTTGTTATGCTGCCGGAAATCTCCGTCCTCTTGAAGACTATTGGTCGATTTATCCATTCCTCCTAAGTCATAGGAGATGATTGAGACCGGCGCTGTTATGCTGCCGAAATTTATATTTAACTGCGATAACTGTAACTTGTAATGAATTCTTTGTACACTATCTTAGAATCAAGGGATACTTGAGGATGTAAATGAATTCAGAATCAATGAAGTGTGATGATTGTTTCTGTAATTATTTCATTGTTATGATTGAATAAGATAATTCCTAAATCAAATACTTTTGTTTTCTTGTCGAAACAAAATGGCGACTCCACTGGGGACTTATATCTTATTTAACACTAACATTGGAAAGTTGCAAGACTCTCATTACTGTTTTTGGCGTCTTCCAGACGCCAAAATGGCGACTCTCAGTGGGAACATCCTCCCCTTCATCTCTAAGATAGTTTACTTAATTTTCCATATACTAATTTCATGAATGTTTTGTTATTGAAGGTACCCAAATTCAATCACACTACATTGCTAATGGCTAACGTTGCGAGAAAAGTGAACTTCCGATTCACCGCTACTGGATTTGTAATCGAATATGCGCCGAACCAAACTCCTGAGCATACGAAAGCAAGCACTACAAGCAGGCGCAAAGCGACTCAAGTAATAGTGGGAGTTATTTCCATCTCACCTCAACCACAAGAAAGTGATGAGAATTGGACTTTGGTCCTATCCAAGAAGACAAAAGCAAAGACTTTAAAGTACCGCAAAGTGAAAGTACTTGTACCAAGAACTGAGGGACTAGTCACGCGTAGCATAGCTAGAAGAAAACCTGAGCTCGCTCCTCCGGCAATTTATCTTGAACAAGCTACTTCGCAGTTCTTGTTGCGTGATTTTCCGGCTTTGGTTGCTCCAAAGACTAAATGGACAGAATCGCAGAAAGGCAAAGCACTGATGATAGGATCACCGATGCTTGTGTCACCTCAAACAAGCTCGCCCATAACTGTATCACCCCGATCGGTTAAAAGCACGGGAAGTACACAAGAATCAAACGAGACTCCAATGTCTCCCCTCTTTGTAAGTCCTGTTACGTCAACATACTCGCGTTTTACTCAAAAGACTCGACAAACAGTCAAGAGGCCGCAGTATATATGGCAGAAACGGGTCAAGGAAATAGGCCATCTACTGAAGAACGTGTTGATCAGATGGTAGAGGAACAAAGAGTGCTAATGGATGAATGCCGGAACCTCAGAGAAGCTCTGGCAACTCTGGCACATAATGTAGCCCAAATAGTGGCTCCACCCATGATGGGGGCAACGAATGGACAAGAGAACCAACCTGAAGGCTCTCGTCCGCAAGAGATAGGATCACGAGGATCAGTTCCAGCACAAGAGCTATAACACAAGATGATGTAAGACAAGTCGTCGAAGAAGCAGTCAGAATAGAAAGAGAGAGCGAGCGAATACCGGTCGTTTCAGATACCGAACACCCTACCCGAGAGAGGTAGAGGATGTTCCGTTTCCAGCCAATTTTAAGCATCCAGATTTCCAGAAATTTAATGGGGAAGGATCACCAGAGGAACACCTGATGCATTTCATCACCAGCATGGGAAACTTCTCCACAATACCTCAATATTGTTTACGCTTATTTGGATCATCGTTGACAAGTAAAGCTTTCAGGTGGTATTCAAATTTAGCACCAGGGTCTATACGCACATGGGAAGAAATGCAAGATGCTTTCATGTCAAACTTTTTCTCATCAGAACGCGATGTTAATATCACAGAATTAGCTTCAGTACGACAGCGAGAAGGAGAACCAGTTGAAAAATTCATAGACAGATGGAAGACAGTGGGGGCATCGTGTAGGCAGTTGCCGGAAGAAAAGGAACAAGTCAAAATGTGTCTGAACTCTATGGAGACAGGAATTACGTTCGGACTCACCAGCGCTGATATCGGAACCTTTCGCGATTTGGCTACCAAAGCCCATGCATTGGAATTAATGACTCGTAAGATGCCAGCATTTCATCATGAAACTGTCAGAAGAATACCTGGCAAGACAACCGTCAACACCATTAATCGGGATAAGAAAAATCAAGAGGTAAAGGGCTCAAGAGACAAAAGGCCGGAAGGAAAAGAAAACTGGAATCAATCAAGGGACGATACGGTGGAAAAAAGCTTAGAATGCTCGATTCTCATGAAGGATTTGAGTTTGACAGAGAGGACGTGGTGCCTATGATGCAACAATTGTTAAAAGCAGGTACCCTGGAATTACCGGAACCGAAAACGCCCTGAAGATGTGACAAGAACCCGAGAAAGAAACTTTTGCCGTTATCATCGTTTAGTGGGACATCCGACAGAAAATTGTTACACGTTAAAGTGCATCATACAGCGAATGATAAATAAGGAGATATAATAACCAGCGAAAGCAAAGAAAAGAATACAAGGGCGACAGTAAATGTATTGTCAATTCAAGAAAAGACTCGAGGAATGAAAGAGAAGGGAGACCGAAGGCCGATAAGAAATGCGACAATGATTACGTTGCGATCGGGGAAGCAGATAACGAGTCCGATAAAGCAAAAAGCAGAAATTATAAGGAAAGAAGTGACTGAAAAGCGGAACATCAAAGATAGAAGTAGAAGTGAAGATACAGCGACAAAAGTGGCTTACGATGTAGTTAGCCACTTGAAAGGTATATCGGCACGTTTGAGTATTTATGATGCGCTCAAGTTATCAGAAGAGTTTCGACAGAGTTTGATTCAAGCACTGTCTGATCACGATGTCAGAGAAACTTTACTGACGGAAATGAAGAATGAAAGAAGCAAGGAAAAGGTGGATTGTCTACCAGTAATATCTTTTTCTGATGATGATTTAATTGGTGAAACAGAACATAACAGGCCATTGATGATAGAAGGGTACATTTGTGAAAAGAAGATAAAACGGATCATGATAGACAATGGGTCAGCAGTGAATCTTTTGCCACTCTCCATGATTACTAAATTGGGTTATCGCCGTTCAGATTTGCGCCCCAGCGGAATGATGATACAAGGGTTTAATCAAGATGGACAACGCGCGCTCGGTAAAATTACAGTAACATTGGAAGTAGGAGAATTAATCACTTCTGTTGTATGTCACGTTATAAATGCTGTGACGACATATAACCTTCTCTTGGGAAGGCCATGGATACATCAGTACAATATTGTACCTTCTACTCTACACCAATGTTTCAAATACTACAAGGATGGAATGCAGTGTAAAGTAATAGCTGATGCGAAACCATATACAGAAGCTGAGTCTTTCTTTGCGGATGCTAGCTATTATAAATGTTTCTCCAAAGAAGCGGGAAATGATGATAGAAAGGGAATCTTGAAAGATGTCCAAATAAATAAAGCTAGAGAAGAAAGGGCGGAGTCTTCTGAGACTACAGGAGCAAGGAAAAAGTTTTATTTTGTACCAAAGCGCCTAAGACAACCTGGACAACCGCCGTTGACATTGTTGTCGGCAGAACAATTGAAAGTCTTACAGTCCAATTACACGATGTTCTTATCCAATATCAAAAGATGTAAGCCATTTGCAGTCGCCCCAGGCACATTTCAAGTCAGAGCCAGTGCTAAATATCCTGAAGCAATAAAATTCCACGTTGCAGCAGAGGTGAAGAATGAAAACACAAGCAATATATATCATGGAGAGTTAGCACCGCAGAATTTGAGAAAATACAGTGCAGTAAGCAAGAAAATCATGAAAAATATGGGTTTTGATTGTGACAAGCCCACTGGACTGAATCATGGGAAAGGAATTCAAATCCCTCTCGGAGTCAATCAAGAAAACGGAGAAAATTCCAAGGATTAGGAGCAGAATCATCAGTAAATATGGTATCAGTAGATATGACTCCAGCCGAACAGATGTCAGAACAAGATGCTAAGGTAGTTAAGTGTCCTGAAAACGCTCCAAGACAAATAGAAGACGGAGGACAGCCGACGATAGATGGCTTGCGAGAAATAAATTTGGGGACAGCAGAAGAGCCAAGGAACACATTTATCAGTGTCAGTCTTTCAGATCAGGAATTTGAGAAATATGGCCAGCTTCTCAGAGAAAATAAAGACGTCTTCGCTTGGACATATGAAGAAATGCCAGGATTGGAACCCTCTGTAGCAATGCATCGATTAAATATTTCCAAAGAAAAGAAACCAGTAAAGCAAGCACAAAGGCGATTCCACCCAGACCTGATTCCATTAATGAAAAAGAAGTAAATAAATTAATAAAGGTTGGATTCGTCAGAGAAGTTAAATATCCTAAGTGGATATCAAACATTGTTCCGGTGAAAAAGAAAAATGGGCAGATTAGAGTATGCATCGACTTCAGAGATCTGAATGAAGCATGTCCAAAAGATGACTTCCCTCTCCCGATAACAGAATTATTAATTGATAGCACTACTCAGTATGCTATTATGTCCTTTATGGACGGATACGCGGGTTATAATCAAATCAGGATGGCACCCGAAGATGAAGAGGCAACGGCTTTCAGAACACCGCTTGGAATTTATTGTTATAAAGTTATGCCTTTCGGTCTCAAAAATGCTGGGGCAACATATCAAAGGGCAATGAAAAACATTTTTCAAGATATGATGCATAAACATGTTGAATGTTATGTTGACGACTTGGTGGTCAGGTCAGGAGATCATCAAGAACATCGCGAACATTT
This sequence comes from Magnolia officinalis, assembly GCA_021015155.1. Classification (NCBI taxonomy): domain Eukaryota; kingdom Viridiplantae; phylum Streptophyta; class Magnoliopsida; order Magnoliales; family Magnoliaceae; genus Magnolia; species Magnolia officinalis. The sequence goes on from JAJHSJ010000008.1 coordinate 38,520,625, forward strand.
AGCATCAGTTTTCCGTCGTCTCAGAAAGAAGCAACTAAAGATGAACCCTGCTAAGTGCGCATTTGGAGTATCTTCTGGAAAATTCCTCGGCTTTGTTGTACGACACAGAGGGATCAAGATTCATCCAGAAAAAATTAAGGCTATTCAAAATATGCCGCCACCAACGACGTTAAAGGAATTAAAAAGCTTACAAGGAAAATTGGCATACATTCGCCGTTTCATTTCAAACCTCGCAGGAAGGTGTCAGCCATTTTCTCGGTTAATGAAGAAAGACACAGAATTTGTATGGGATCACGCCTGTCAAAATGCATTTGATTCAATCAAGGAATTGTTGAAACAGCCGCCGGTGTTAACAGCTCCAGTGAAAGGTAAGCCACTTATCTTATATACATCTGCAGCTACAAATTCTTTGGGTGCTTTGTTAGCACAGGTGAACGAAGCCGGAAAAGAGACTGCTCTTTATTATCTAAGCCGAACATTGATGGGGGCAGAATACAATTATTCTTCGATCGAAAAAGAGTGTTTGGCGCTGATATTCGCTGTACAAAAGTTGAGGCATTATTGTCTCTCCCATGATATAACTTTAATCTCAAGAGCAGATCCGATAAAATTTTTGATGACCAGGCCAATGTTGTCGGGAAGACTAGCCAAGTGGATGTTATTATTATCAGAATATACTATTTCATATAAACCGGCGAAAGCAGTAAAAGGGCAAGCTATGGCAGATTTCCTCGCAGCACATCCTATAGCAGAAAGTGAAGAAATTAATGACGAATTTCCAGATGAACAGGTTATGTTGGCTGAATCTCAGAATCTTTGGCAAATGTATTTTGATGGTGCTGCTCGAATATCGGGAGCAGGGGCAGGAATAATATTCATTACACCTCAAGGCGATTTATTGCCATATTCCTTCACATTGGGCACCGCATGCACAAACAATGAAGCTGAATACAGAGCTCTTATCATCGGAATGGAAATAGCCCAGCAAATGGAAATAAAATTATTGCATATCTTCGGAGATTCTAAATTGGTTATAAATCAATTGACAACAGAATTTGAAGTAAGGAAAGAAGAACTCCTACCCTATTATCGGAAGGCACAACGGTTGCTTGAACAGTTTTCTCATGTGGAAATTAAACACATACCGCGGTCGGAGAATACAAAAGCAGATGCTTTAGCCGGTCTGGCAGCAGCTCTGTCCTGCACAAAACGAAGTCCTCTTCAGGTAACTATAGAAGAAAGAAGGTTCCTGCCGTCTGCAGAGTTATCGAAGAAACTGTAGAAATGTTTCCAATATCCTGTCTGGAGGTAATGATAAATGATTGGCGTCAGCCTTTTGTTGATTATCTCAAGTATAATATCTTGCCAGAAGATAATATACAAAGACAGCAGATTAAACAGCGATCGGGCAAATTTGTCATATGCAGAAGTGTTGTATAGAAAATCTTATAATGGAATGCTGTTAAGGTGCTTAGACAATCAAGAAGCAAACCAAATGCTGCGGGAGGCACATTCAGGTGAATGTGGAGCACATCAAGCCGGCCGAAATTTATGCTATAGAGTGCATTGAATGGGTTATTATTGGCCTACTATGTTCAAAGATGCAATAGAATATGCAAAGCGGTGTCACGAATGTCAAATACACGGAGATGTAATACATGTTCCTCCAGAAGAATTACATCAGTCTGTTGCTTCCTAGCCTTTTTCAGCATGGGGACTTGACGTGATTGGTCCTATAAATCCCCCTTCATCAAAAGGAAAACAGTATATCCTGGCCGCAACAGACTATTTCTCCAAATGGACCGAAGCAGTCGCCTTGCGTAATGTTAAAGAAACAAATATGTGGTCAATTTCATTCGACATGCTATAATATATCGTCATGGTATTCCGAAAAAGATCGTCACTGATAATGGCACCCCTTTTAAAAATAGAGGCATGGAAAAGTTGTGTCAGAAGTTCGGCATCCAGCATTCGTTTTCAACACCTTACTATCCTCCGGCCAATGGATTAGCTGAAGCATTTAACAAAACGATTATCAAAATAATCAAGAAAACGGTGACAGGTAATAAGCGCGATTGGGATGAAAAGTTACAAGAAGCATTATGGGCCTACAGAACTACTCATCGTACACAACAGGGGCGACACCTTATTCATTAATCTATGGAATAGAGGCAGTTATCCCAATCGAAATGCAGGTGGCATCACTCAGGATAGCAGTACATCAATCTATAACAGATGACGAAAATGCAAAAATAAGATTGAAAGAGTTAGATTTGCTCGATGAGAAACGTCTTGAAGCTCAGCAGGTTGCAGTCATATCAGGCCAGGATATCGGCTGCATTTGATAAACAGGTTAAATACCGCTCTTTCAAAAAAGGGGATATGGTGTTAATGCTAAAAAGACCTATAGTGATTACTCGCCGAACAGGGGGCAAGTTCGAGCCTAAATGGGACGGTCCATATGTAGTGAAAGAAGTATATTCCAATGGGGCATATAGAATCACAAATCAAGAGGGACAGGATATCAGTATACTTGTCAACGCCCGATTCATCAAAAGATACTATCCTTAAAGATAGACATGTGGATTTTGATTCAGAATATTATCGGCATAATGAATCTGTATCAAAAGGGGGCAAGGATGAATAAGATCATGTTCATATATCAACAAGAGAAGCTGTGAAGAAAATTCACAAGCGCGTCAATTATCAAGCATCAAATCCGAAAATATGATCATCATCATTCGCCAAACAAGTTTGACAAAATCAATATCATCTTGAAGATTCTCTTGAAGATACTGACAAAATTGATATATATCGCTTTACAAGGCATGGATCTTCTTGAAGATATTATCTCAAGTAGAAATATCTACTACTGCTATACTGGCAATGATGATGATCATAGATATTATTGCCTTACAAGTTAAAGGGGCAGTATAGCCAAGCCAAATCCTAAAAGAGCTAAATTGAGCAGAATCAAAAAGATCAAGCTCTAAAAAAAAAAAAAAAAAAAAATGCTCTCAAAGGATCAAGCTCTAAAAGAGCCGGCCAACTATACATAAGACCTATGAAGATCGCCATTCGGGCAGCGGCGAGGAGTCAGTGGCCCTAAAAAGCCCGCGAAGACCATCGTGCGCACCCATGCGGGCAGCTGACGAAGTCAAGGATTCAAAGCCTAAAAGGCCATAAATCCGCGAAGACTAGTCACCGTAACTCCCATGCCGTCTGTATAGCTTCCGGCAGCGCCACGGGGAACGGATGAAAATGCCCTCCTGTGAATGGGCTCGACCTTGCAGACGAAGAAAACAGGGGCCGCAGTGCGAGCTTTATGCCAACCGTGCGTAAGACCCTCCAGATCTAGGGTTTGATTTCAGTAGTAACTCGTGAGGAAGGGCTTAAACCTACTCATTGATGGACTGGCGACCCTAGATTTGGTGCCCAAAGGTAGCCTTGCGAGCCCTGCGAACTCCAGAGAGTTACCGTGGCCAACCCTGTGCGTAAAACCAACAGTTCACCGCCGGTAGCGTCAATGGGCCCCTCTGATGGACCTTGGCCGTGAGCTCAAGGCAGTGAAAAGCCCAAAAGCGAACTCTAGAGAGTTACAGTGGCCATCACATAAGACCCATAAATGCTCCACTACTCATGAGCTTAAACTGTGTGTGTGCGCACGCTCCACTACTCATGAGCTTAAACTGTGTGTGGCTAATTAAATTGAAACTTAGTACCGCCAATTTAAATACTCATATAGAGAATCCCGCACTAACAAAGCATAAAAGGTTTAGAAATTTTAAAGGATGTAATGAAATATAAAGTACAAATATAATTTAATAATGTTAGTATAAATATCATCAACATACAATGAGAAAATGCTATTATAAAAATCTCAAAATGCTTTCATAAAAAAAAACATGTCCAAAAAAAACATGAAAAAATAAAATAAAAATCACATGTTCAAAATTACATGTTTTAAAGATCTTCTGTAATTCGCACTGCTTCCTAATATCTGCGCAAATCTTCTTTCAACTGTGCCTGGGCTATATCATGTTTAGATTTTTCTTCAAGAATAAGTTTCGCTTGATCAGGGACACCAGCAAGTTTGTTCTCCAGAGAAGCGATCATTCCTTTACTTCGAAGTTGCGCGGATTTTTCAAAATTAATAGATTGAACATTCGCCTGTATCCTTTCTTCAACATCTTGAATGATCAAGGCTTTTTCATGATTCCTTCTCTCCAGTTGAGAAATTTCTTCTTCAGGGCTGCAATACGATCTTGGATAGTCTTATTTTCATCCATATGAATCTTTAATTGATCTTGAAGAATCATATGCTCTTGTTCAAGTCTAGAAATTGATGAAGCTGTCAGAGAGGCTTGTTCTTGAGATGAAGCCAGCTGCTTTTGTACTCTAAAATCTCAGGGGCAATTGTAACGTTCTCTACCGACGCCAGAGAAATTACTGAATCGCGAAACTTGAGTGAATCAAGCAAAGGAGATATATTGAGTCTAGCCATCTTGGCAGAGCTCTCCAAAATCTCTATAGCAACATCCAAATCCAACCATTGATCGGGATTTCTGAAGATATGGATTATTGCTAACAAAGAATGTTTCACCATAAGCATTTTATGGACAGAGATTTTTGCAAAGGATGACAATTCAGAAGTAGTGGCCACAGAATCAGAACTGGCCGCACCACTGCAAGGATGAGTTCCTATAATAAAAGAAGAAAGATATTCAAAATATTATTATGAAATATGTGGTCGTGAATGAAGATAATCAGTGCATAAATATGTACCTGTCACCTGGATATGACCTAGAGAGGCAGAAGCTCTCTGAGTCATGGAATGACCGAGTTCCACCATATCAGCAAAAGATGGTGCTCTAGCTTCTGTGCTTGAATCTCTGGTAGTCGGAGTTGGCAAGTCAGTAGTCTCTGTAGGAAATATGATTTCACGAGCCACTACTCTCTGCACTACCAATGGAATTGCGGGTGCTTTTGGTGAAGTTACCACAAGAGGGTTCATTGGAGAGATAGCACCTATTTCTGCAACTTGGGCGCCTAAAAAGGGAGACGCAATGATTTTAAATAATAGTTGTTAAAATAAAAATATGCATATGAAAATTTCCTTTACCTGGTGAATACCCATATTCTTCATAATCTAAAAGATCCTCGTCATCTTTCTCAGCTGTAGGAGATTTAGCAGGAACATTGGCGCCAGGAAAGTCTTAGCAATTGCAGGGGAAGATTCCATCTCAACTTCTTTCACAGCTGTTTCCTCTTCTTCGCCAATATCAACTTCACCTTCTTCAAAGTCATCATCTTTATCTTCACCACTATCGCTATCTCCGCTGTCTTCGTATTGTGAAGATTCAGTTGTATCTGATGATGAAGCTGAACTTTCATCTTCCAAATTTTCTTCGTCAACTTCTTCAATAATAACCTGCTTCCCTTTGTAAGAAATGGGTTGGCTGCTCTCCGGTGCAGACTCTTGGACCATAGGGGAAGCAGATGCTTGGCGGGTCATTTCTGAAGGAATAGGGGATGATGTTTGCAAACGCGTTCTTGATCTAGTCATCGGAGAAGATGGACTAGGACCAAGGGGTTGTGGAGGAGATATGGAAGTACCAATAGCTGGTCCTTCTTGAACCGCTGCAGTCTCTGCAGGAATTGGAGAAGATGTACCTACAGCATCGTCTGCGGCTTGGTTTGAAGAGTCCCGACGAGATTTCTCAAATTCTCTCAGATCTCCGTGAGCAAACCAGCCATCCAAAGTATTGATGGGCTTGATTTCACGGATGGGATCTTCCAATGATATCTTCCTACAAATTTCTCCGGGATGAGATGCATGGCTCTTTTCTGGAATATAGCCAATTCCGCTCTCTAAATTTCTGCCCTTCAGCCTGGGCGGATGAAGAAAGATAGAAGAATCCACTGGCAAGCATTTAGCAACCAGGTATGATTGATGATCCCACCATCGCATCCAGCTATATGATGTACGGACTATGCGATCACAGCTTGGAATTATGAAGAGGGATCCAACGCAACCATTCAGCAACTGTTTCCATATCATGGCCCAGTTAAGAGGACCAGTTCCATAGCAGCGCATTTTTCTGGTAACCAGCCCGCAGTCTTGTGGTACAGTTTGATCATAACCAAATTGACGAGCAAAGCGACTGGGGTAGTAAGGTTCTCTCCAGAATTCTGTCCCTTCCCGAAGAGGCAAACTGCATGAGCGAATAGAAAAGAAGAAAGCTCTTTCTGCTGCAGTAAGTGTTTCGTTGTCCACCATATCTGTATCTTCGGTGTAGCGATGTAGGCGGAACTGAAAGAAGTTTATCTGATCATCATCTCGAATTTTGTTGGCAACCCACTCATATGCTCTTTTTGCCATCGCTCTTTGCTGAAAGAACCAGAGTGGAAGGTGAGAAGGATGAGTATATGCTTGTTCCGGAGCTTCAAAAGTCCAGGGAAAATAAACTCCAAGCCACCCCGTAATATAATGCCAAGAAGTATGCGCAGACGAAGCTCCAAGAATTGGGTCTTTTATGTGGGTAGCTACTTCTCCAAGAGCCCTGTAGATAGAACATAATACGGGAGGAGCAAGAGAATATTTATGGCCCTCCGCTAAAGCGCCAGCCACAACGAAGACACTGGGACGAACAACATCTGCCCACTTGGAGCTGGACAATACGACCAAGCTTAGCCAGTAAGCCAAGAACGCTGCAAGCTCTCCGAAAGAACTATATTCTGGCTTTCTTCTTATTGCATCTCAAAGTTTCGTTAGTTCTTTAGAGTGGCAGTCGCGAAACCTTCAAAGAAAATAAGGAGGTTAATATGCAGGAATGGCTAAATAGCAAGAATACAAGTAGGAAGATCAGTTGTTGGATTAGTAAATACCTGAGACCCCTAGAGAAATGTGCTAGCCATTGCAGAGGGGGAATTTTGTGGAAGTTGGGAAATTTGCCCATCTCTTTGAATAACTCTATAGTAGTCTCAGAGATGGAAGGCTTGCGATCTGGAGAAGATACGAAGGCCAATTCTCTGTTTGTCGGAACGAATTCATCATAGAATTTGCCTGTTATTGTGAGACCGGCTATGCGATGAAGGTCCCAAAGTGATATGCTCATTTCACCATAAGGAAGATGGAAGGAGTTGGTTGTAGGCGACCAGTATTCAAGGAAACCTTTCAGAATATTGGGTTCCCTATAGAAGTATTTGGAGGTCACTTCTATTGCATCATAAAGGCCGACCTTTGCAAGAGTGCTCGTATGCTTCAGCAATATAGCCTCTGCCCATTCAGAATAGTATCGACGAGCAGTTAACATGCCTCTGATGGGGAATTCTGCCTGTCCCCAGAGTTGCTCTCGATCTCTGAAGCGCTGTCGCACCGTCTCATAAAAATGAGAAGGAAAGAGATCATGAGGACTATGGAAAGGAGTTAAGAAGATCATGGGATGAGCTTCTCCTATCCTCTGTCGCGGTTTCTGAGTTCGAATAGTTCCCTCCAGGATTCGGGGCTCTCTTGAGGTCCATGATTCAGTATACATTAATCTCTCGCCATGGATGTAATCTTTGGACTCGCAGTCTAGCATGGACTGATGGCGATATACCTTGATGGGAATGATTGTCATGCCTTCCACATGAGGATTATCAAACTTCATAATACCTTCGACAACTCGTACTGAGTCCCACAAGTTTTGAAGCCTCTTCTTCTTGTGTTCCTTGATCTTTTCTGCAAATTCTTTCGCCTTATTGCGGTGAGTTTTCTTTGGGCGAGAAGCAGGAGGAGTATCTTCACGAAGAGGTGCTCTCTCACTATCAGTCCGAATATGAGCGGTGGTCTTCAACCATTCATCCCAGTCATACTCTCTGCCATGCTTAGGCGGACATTTGATGTCTCCCAAAGATATAGATCTGTGAATGGGGGAAGGTAAAGATCTAATACGGTCAGAAAAGTTGAAAGTGGGAAGAACAGGTTCTTTGAAGTAAGCGGGATTTCTGGAAGTGGTCTTTGTCCACTTAGCAAGAGGCTGATCAGAAGAAGAAGAGTCAGAAGGAGTTACAAGACGAGCCGTTTGTTTAACACGAGCCATGAAAGTAAGATAAAGGAAGTAAGAAAGGAGGAAGAGAGAAAATGGCTAAGTGTTGGAGACAGTTCAAAAAGAAAAATTAGCTAAGTACAGAGTACTTTGCGCAGGGTCGCGCAAAGTATACAGTTTGCGCAGAAAAACTTCAAGTTCAAAAGAAAATCGCGCAAAGTGAAATGGTTTGCGCAGGGTCACGCAAAGTGGGAGGTTTGCGCGGAAGAAAATCGCCAGAGCAGAGTTTCAGCAGAGAGCGGTTCGTAAAAATGACTAAGTAGTTGGACTATTTATAGCCTTTATGACCGAGTACGGTACTCGACCGGAGCTTTGCGCGGGGTCGCGCAAACCCTGCAGAAGATAACTGGTTGATCCTTTTTCTTTGATTTTCGAAAAAAACAAAGAACAGATCAAGGGGGCATCTGTTGAGGCATAAAATAAGCAAGGAAGTGAAGATGAGAAAGATCAAGAAATCAATTTGAAAGATAAAGAAATCAGCTTCAAGACCACTTTGCGCGGGTTCGCGCAAAGTGAAATGGTTGCGCCAAACCGCGCAAAGTAAACGGGTTGCGCGAGGGATCAATGAAGACAGTTTGCGCAGGGAATGACAGTTTGCGCGAGACCGCGCAAAGCAATGTCGTTTGCGCGTGTCCGCGCAAAGTAGATGACGGTGGGATAAAAATGGTTGGTTGATTATTTTATCCCACATCGACCAGAACAGAGGTTTCCATTGGTAAAAATGTCTATAAATACCCCGTTCCTTTTCTCAAAAGGAGATGGGAAGATTTCAGAAGTGAAAGAAAGACGAAAGAGAAGACAGAAGGTACGGAGTATTGGACTCCTGCACTTTGCGCGACGGCACACAAAGGAGTATTGGACTCCTGAAGTTTACGCGGACCAGCGCAAAGCGGCACTGGGTTGATATTGTTTGCGCGGACCCACGCAAACCGACTGCTGAACAGTCAATAACAACAATGGGCTGTTATGCTGTTAGAATGGCTAGAGTCTTCAAGTCTTCAGGTTCTTCTTGTTCAAGAGAAAAGGAAGAATCATCGACGAAAAGGCGTGTTCCTCCTAAGTTTCAGGAGATAACTGAAATAGCGCTGTTATGCTACCGGAATCTCCTTCCTCTTGAAGACTATTGGTCGATTTATCCATTCCTCCTAAGTCATAGGAGATGATTGAGATCGGCGCTGTTATGCTGCCGAAATTTATATTTAACTGCGATAACTGTAACTTGTAATGAATTCTTTGTAAACTATCTTAGAATCAAGGGATACTTGAGGATGTAAATGAATTCAGAATCAATGAAGTGTGATGATTGTTTCTGTAATTATTTCATTGTTATGATTGAATAAGATAATTCCCAAATCAAATACTTTTGTTTTCTTGTCCAAACAACACCTCAAGGCGATCTTTTGCCGTACTCCTTCACACTGGGTACTGCATGCACAAACAATGAGGCCGAATACAGGGCCCTCATTATCGGAATGGAAATAGCTCAGCAAATGGAAATAAAATTATTACACATCTTCGGAGATTCTAAATTGATTATAAATCAATTGACAACAGAATTCGAAGTGAGGAAACAAGAACTCTTGCCTTATTGTCGGAAGGCCCAACAGTTGCTTGAGCAGTTCTGTCATGTGGAAATCAAACATATACCACGGTCTGAGAATGCAAAAGCAGACGCTTTAGCCAATCTGGCAGCAGCTCTGTCCTGCACAAATCAAAGTCCTCTTCAAATAACTATAGAAGAAAGAAGATTCCTGCCGTCTACAGAGGTCATCGAAGAAACATTTCCTATATCCTGTCTGGAAGTAACGACAGATGATTGGCGTCAGCCTTTCGTCGATTATCTCAAGTATAACATCCTGCCAGAAAATAATGCGCAAAGGTAGCAGATTAAGCAGCGATCGAGCAAATTTGTCATATGCAGCGAAGTATTGTATAGAAAATCTTATAATGGAACACTGTTACGGTGCTTAGACAAGCAAGAAGCAAATCAAATGTTGTAGGAAGCACATTTAGGAGAATGTGGAGCGCATCAAGCCGGCCGAAATTTATGGCATAGAGTGCATCGAATGGGTTGTTACTGGCCTACCATGTTCAAAGATGCGATAGAATATACGAAGCTTTGTCATGAATGTCAAATATATGGGGATGTAATACATGTCCCCCCGGAAGACTTACATCAGACCGTTGCTTCTTGGCCTTTCTCAGCTTGGGGACTCGACGTGATTGGCCCTATAAATCCACCTTCGTCTAAAGGAAAACAATATATTTTGGCAGCGACAGACTATTTCTCCAAGTGGACCGAAGCAGTCGCCTTGCGCAATGTTAAAGAAAAGGATGTGGTCAATTTCATCCGGCATGCCATAATATACCGTCATGGTATTCTAAAAAGATCGTCACTGATAATGGCACCCCTTTTAAAAATAGAGGCATGGAAAAGCTGTGTCAGAAGTTTGGCATCCAACATTCGTTTTCAACACCTTACTATCCCCCGGCCAATGGGTTAGCAGAGGTGTTTAACAAAACGATTGTCAAAATAATAAAGAAAATGGTGATAGGTAATAAGTGCGATTGGGATGAAAAGTTACAGGAAGCATTATGGGCCTACAGGACTATCCATCGAACAGCAACAGGGGCGACACCGTATTCATTAATCTATGGCATGGAGGCAGTCATCCCAATTGAAATACAGGTAGCATCGCTCAGAATAGCGGTACATCAGTCTGTAACAGATGATGAAAATGCAAAAATAAGGCTGAAAGAATTAGATCTGCTCGATGAGAAGCATCTAGCAGCTCAGCAGTGGTTGCAGTCATATCAGGCCAGGATATCGGCTGCCTTTGATAAGCAAGTTAAATACCGTTCTTTCAAAAAAGGGGATATGGTGCTAATGCTGAAAAGACCTATAGTAGTCACCCGTCGGACAGGGGGCAAGTTCGAGCCTAAATGGGACGGTCCATATGTGGTAAAAGAAGTATACTCCAATGGGGCATATAGAATCACAAATCAAGAGGGACAGGGTATCAGTATACCTGTCAACGCCCGCTTCATCAACAGATACTACCCTTGAAGACAGACTTGCTAATTTGACCCAGAATATTATCGGTATAATGATTCTTTATCAAAAGGGGGCAGGGAGGAATAAGATCATGTCTATATGTTAACAAAAGAAGCTATAAAGAAGAAATTCATGAGCATGTCAACTATGTTAGCAAGTATTAATTCTAAATATTATATATATATATATATATATATATATATATATATATAGATTATCGTCATCACCAAATAAGTTTGACAAAGTCAATATCATCTTGAAGATTCTCTTGAAGATATGGATTCTTTGAAGATATTAATTCTCTTGAAGATATTGACAAGATTGATATATTGCCTTACAAGGCACGGATCTTCTTAAGATATGATAAAAAATAAAGACATATCAATCTCAGTCGGAAACATTTATTATGCTGGCAATGACAATGATCACAATTATTATTGCCTTACATGGCACGGATCTTCTTAAAGATACTATCAAAAGCAAGGATATATCAAAGAGGCAGTCTATCCAAGCTAAATCCTAAAAGAGCCAAATCAAAAAGATCAAGCTCTAAAAAAAAAAAAAAAAAAAAAAAAAAGGATCAAATCCTCAAAGGATCAAGCTCTAAAAGGGCCGGCCAACTACACATAAGACCTATCAAGATCGCCATTCGAGCAGCAGCGAGGAGTCAGTGGCCCTAAAAAGCCCGCGAAGACCATCATACGCACCCATGCGGGCAGCTGACGAAGTCAAGGATTCAAAGCCTAAAAGGCCATAAATCCGCGAAGACTAGTCACCGTAACTCCCATGCCGTTTGTATAGCTTTCCGGCAGCGCCACGGGGAACGGATGAAAGTGTCCTCCCGTGAATGGGCTCGACCTTGCAGACGAAGAAAACAGAGCCGCAGTGCGAGCTTTTAGGCCAACCATGCGTAAGACCCTCCAGATCTAGGGTTTGATTTCAGTAATAACTCGTGAGGAAGGGATTACGCCTACTCATTGATGGACTGGCGACCCTAGATTTGGTGCCCAAAGGTAGCCTTGCAAGCCCTGTGAACTCTAAAGAGTTACCATGGCCAACCCTGTGCGTAAAACCAATAGTTCCCCGCCCGGTAGCGTCACTGGGCCCCTCTGATGGACTGGCCTGTGAACTCAAGGCAGTGAAAAGTCCAAGAGAACTCTAGAGAGTTACAGAGACCATCACATAAGACCAACAAGTGCTCCACTACTCAAGAGCTTAACTGTGTGTGTGCAGGCGCTCCACTACTCATGAGCTTAAACTGTGTGTGGCTAATTAAATTGAAACTTAGCACCGCCAATTTAATACTCACATAGAGAATCCTGTACTAACAAAGCATAAAAGGCTTGAAAATTATAATTAAGGATATGATGAAATTATTGTATGAAAATAGGATTTCCACAATATGATGTGATAAATGCTAGCATAAATGTCATCAATATGCGATGCGGTAAATGCCATTGTAAATATCTCAAAATGCTATCATAAAAGCATATGTTAAGTCAAATAAATTACCCGTCCAAAAGCATGTAAACAAAGATTACATCCAAAAGCATGTAAACAAAGATTATATGTTCAAAAATCACATGTTTAAAGCTCTTCTATAACCCTACTGCCTCTATATATTTGCGCAAATCCTCTTTTAATTGTGCCCGAGATGCATCATGCTTGGATTTTTCTTCAAGAATAAGTCTCGCCTGATCAGGAACACTGGCTAGCTTGCTCTCCAAAGAAGCGATCATTTCTCTACCTTGGAGTCGTACAGATTTTTCTATATCAAGGGATTGAACATTCGCTCGCATCCTTTCTTCAACATCCTGAATGACTAAGTCTTGCTCATGATTCTTCCTCTCCAGTTGAGAGATATCCTCTTTCAGGGCTGCGATACGATCTCGGGTGGTCACTCTATCATCAATATAAATCTTTAATTGATCTTGAAGAATCAGATGTTCTTGCTCAAGTTTGGAGATAGATAAATCCGTCAGAGAGGCTTGTTCTTGAGATGCAGCCAACTGCTTCCTGTATTCTAAAATCTCAGGGGCAATTGTAGCATTTTCTACCGATGCCAATGAGTTTACTGAATCGCGGAATTTAAGGAGCGAATCGCGCAAAGGAGATATGTTAATTCTAGCCATTTTGGCAGAGCTCTCCAAAATTTCCATAGCAACATCCAAGTCCAACCATTGATCAGGGTTTCTGAAGATATGGGCTATCGTCAACAAAAAGTGTTTCACCATAAGCATCTTGTGAACAGGGACTTTTGCAAAAGACGATAGTTCAGATGTAGTGGCCACAGAGTCAGAACTGGCCGCACCGCTGCAAGGAGTTCCTATAGCAAAAAGAAGAAAGGCATTCAGATATATTATGAAATATGCGGTTCTAAGTAAAATAACTAGTACATGTATATACCTGTCGCTGGAATACGATTAACAGAAGGGAAGCTCCCTGAGTCGCGGAAGGGTCGAGTCCCACCATATCAGCAAAAGATGGTGCTCTAGCTTCCGTACTAGAATCTCTAGTAGCTGGGGTTGGCAAATCAGTGGTCTCTGTTGGAAATATAATTTCACGAGCTACCACTTTCTGTACCACCAACGGAACTACAGGAGCTCTTGGTGAGATTACTGTAGGAGGATTCACTGAAGAGATCGCGCCTATCTCAGCAACCCGAGCACCTAAAAAAGGGAGACACAATAATTCTAAATAAATAATTTTTGTTAAATATGTAGATAAATATATGCACATGAAAGTTAAATCTCCTTTACCTGGTGAATATCCGTATTCACCATAATCTAAATGTTCTTCCTCATCTTCCTCAACTACAGGAAATTTAGACGGAATATTGATGCCAGGGAGAGCTTTAGAGGTTGCAGGAAGAGATTCCGTTTCAACCCCTTCTGTAATCGCTTCCTCTTCTCCGCCAATATCGACTTCGCCTTCTTCAAAATCGTTATCTTTATCCTCACTGCTTTCACTGTCCTCGTCGTCTTCATATTACGAAGAGGCAGTAGTCTCTGATGATGAAGCTGAACTCTCATCTCCCAAAATTTCTTCGTCAACTTCCTCAACGACAACTTGCTTTCCTTTACAAGAAGCAGCTCGGCTTCTCTCTGGTGCAGACTCTTTGATTATAGGGGAGGCGGATGCTTGTCTGATCCCCTCTGAAAGAATAGGAGATGATGCCTGTAAATGCGTTCTCGATCTAGTCATCGGGGAAGATGAGCCAGGACAAAGGGGTTGTGGAGGAGGTATAGGAGTATCACAAGCTGGTTCTTCTTGAACCGCTGTAGTCTCTGCAGGAACTGGGGAAGATGCACCTTCAACATCGTCCGCAGCCTGATCTGTAAAGCCCCGACGAGATTGCTCAAATTCTCTTAAAACTCCATTAGCAAACCAGCTATCCAAAGTGTTAATAGGCTTTATTTCGCGGATGGGATCTTCTAATGATATCTTGTTGCAAATTTCTCCACGATGAGACGCATGGCTCTTTTCTAAGACATAGCCAACCCCGCTTTCTAGGTGTCTGCCTTTCAGCCTAGACGGGTGGAGAAAGATAGAAGAATCCACAGGCAAGCACTTAGTGACCAAATATGATTGATGGTCCCACCATCGCATCCAGCTGTATGATGTGCGAACTACGTGATTACAGCCTGGAATTATGTAGGAAGATCCAACACAGCCGTTCAATAGTTGCTTCCATATCATGGCCCAGTTAAGAGGACCTGTTCCATAACAACACATTTTCTGAGTAACTAGCCCGCAGTCTTTTGGTACAGTTTGGTCGTAACTAAATTGACGAGCGAAACGACTGGGGTAGTAAGGTTCCCTCCAAAACTCTGTCCCTTCTTGAAGGGGTAGACTGCAAGAATGAATGGAAAAGAAGAAAGCTCTTTCCGCTGCAGTGAGCGTTTCTTGGTCCACCATGTCTGTATCCTCGGTGTAACGATAAAGGCGAAATTGAAAGAAGTTTATTTGGTCATCATCCCGAATTTTATTGGCAACCCAGTCATACGCTCTTTTGGCCATCGCTCTTTGTTGGAAGAACCAGAGTGGAAGATGGGAGGGATGAACATATGCTTGCTCTGGGGCTTCGAAAGTCCACCCTGTGATATAATGCCAAGAGGTATGTGCAGACGAGGCTCCGAGAATAGGATCCTTCACGTGGGTCGCTACCTCTCCAAGGGCTCTATAAATAGAGCATAATACTGGGGGAGCGAGGGAGTATTTGTGGTCTTCTGCCAAAGCACTAGCTACAGCGAAGACGGTGGGACGAACAACATCTGCCCATTTGGAGCTAGACAATACGACTAAGCTCAGCCAATAGGCCAAGAAAGATGCAAGTTCTCTGAAAGAGCTATATTCCGGTCTTTCCTTCATCGCGTCTCGGAGCTTTATTAGTTCCTTGGAGTGACAATCACAGAATCTTCAAATATATATATATATAAGAGAGAGGGTAAAGATGCAGAAATCTCTAGATAGCAAGAGTATGAGGAGAAAAGTTGATTATCAGACTGATAAATACCTGAGGCCTCTGGAAAAATGTGCCAGCCATTGCAAAGGGTGGATCTTGTGAAAACTGAGAAATTTACTCATCTTCTTGAACAATTTGATAGTGGTTTCAGAGATCGAAGGTCTGCGATCGGGAGAGGATACAAAGGTCAGTTCCCTATTGGTTGGAATAAATTCATCGTAGAATTTACCTGTTATCGGGAGACCGGCTGTGTGGTGAAGATCCTAAAGTGTTATGCTCATCTCACCGTAGGGTAAGTGGAAGGAGTTGGTTGTGGGCGACTAGTACTCGAGGAAACCTTTCAATACAGTAGGTTCCCTATAGAAGTATTTGAAAGTCACTTCTATAGCATCATAAAGGCCGATTTTTGCAAGTGTGTTCGTGTGCTTCAGTAAAATAGCTTCCGTCCAATCAGAATAATAACGTCGAGCAGTTAATAGGCCTCTGATGCAAAATTCTGCTTGTCCCCAGAGTTGTTCCCGATCTCGGAAACGTTGCCGGACTGTCTCATAAAAATGTGAAGGAAAGAGGTCGTGAGGGCTATGGAAAGGAATTAAGAAGATCATGGGATGAATTTCTCCTATCTTTTATCGCGACTTCTGCGTTTGTATGACTCCCTCAAGGATCCGGGGTTCTCTTGTGGCCCACGATTCAGTATACATCAATCTTTCACCATGAACGTAATCCTTGGATTCACAGTCAAGCATGGACTGAAGGCGATAGACATTGATGGGAATTATCATCATGCCTTCTGCATGAGGGTTGTCGAACTTCATAACGTCTTCAACAACTCATACTGAATCCCATGAATTTTGAAGTCTCTTCTTCTTATGTTCCTTAATTTTCTCTGCAAACTCTTTCGCCTTATTCCGGCGAGTTTGCTTCGAACGGGAGGTCGGGGGAGTGTCTTCACGAAGAGGTGGTCTTTCACTATCAGTACGAATGTGAGCTGTAGTCTTTAACCATTCGTCCCAATCATACTCTCTGCCGTGCTTCGAAGGACATTTGATATCTCCTGAAGATATGGATCTATGAATGGGGGATGGTAGAGATTTGATGCGGTCGGAGAAGTCAAAGGTGGGAAGAACAGGCTCTTTGAAATAAGGAGTTCTGGAGGTAGTCTTTGTTCGCTTAGCAGGTGGTTGATCGGAAGAAGGTTGATCAGAAGGAGGAGTTACAGGACGGGCTGTTTGTTTTATACGGGCCATAATGATGTAAGGAGTTAAGAAAAGAAGATAAATATCGGACTGAGAATAGAAGAAAGGTGAAAAATAGCTAAGTGTTGGAAAAGGTCAAAAAGAGAAAAAATGGCTAAGTATTGGAAGGTTCAAAAGAGAGAAAATCGGCTAAGTGTGGAACACTTTGCGCGGGTCCACGCAAAGTATATGGGTTGCGCAGAACGTTTCAGACTTGGAAGGAACTAGCGCAAACTGCAAGGGTTTGCGCGGGGCCGCGCAAACGATATGCTTTACGCAGAGGAGAATCGCAGAAGCAAAGTTTCGCCAGAGCATAAAGGGTTTGTACAAATGACAAAGTTATTGGGCTATTTATAGGATTCGTGGCCGAGTATGGTACTCGACCTAGCTTTGCGTGGGACCGCGCAAACCTGCAGAAAAGCG
Source organism: Magnolia officinalis (assembly GCA_021015155.1). Classification (NCBI taxonomy): domain Eukaryota; kingdom Viridiplantae; phylum Streptophyta; class Magnoliopsida; order Magnoliales; family Magnoliaceae; genus Magnolia; species Magnolia officinalis. The sequence continues at coordinate 38,537,893 of JAJHSJ010000008.1, forward strand.
TGATTTGATCCTTTTCTTTGATTTTCTGAAAAAAACCAAAGAACGGATCAAGGGGGCATCCGTTGAGGCATAAAATAAGAGAAGAATTGAAGCAGGGAAAGATCAAGGCATTTTAGGAAAAGGTTGGAAGAAAGGAACAAAGAATTAGTTCTGAGAACACTTTGCGTTGGACCGCACAAAGTACACCGATTGCGCGGGATCGCGCAAAGCATATCGTTTGCGCGGATACGCGCAAACCATATAACAGTAGTGTAAACATGGTTGCGAGTTATTTTGTCCCACATCACCCAAGTCAAAGTTTTACACCTGTAAAATGCCTATAAATACCCCGCTCTTTCTCTAAAAAAGAGTTCGAAGATTCTGGAGTGAAAGAAGAACGAAGGAGAAGACCGAAGGTGCGGAGGATCGGGCTCCAAGCAGATTGTACGGACCCGCGCAAACGAGCATTGGGCTCTTATAGTTTGCGCGGTCCCACGCAAACGATATGGTCTGCGCGGGACAGCGCAAACCGACTGCCCTGCAGTCTATAACAGCAATGGGCTGTCATGCTGCTGAAATGGCCGGAGTCTTCAAATCTTCAAGTTTTTTTCTATTCAAGAGAGAATGAAGAATTACCGACAGAAAGTTGTATTTCTCCTAAGTCCCAGGAGATGACTGAAATAGCGCCGGAATGCTGCCGGAATCTCTATTTTTCTTAAAGACTGTTGGTCGATTTGTCAATTCCTCCTAAGTCCTAGGGGATGATTGGGATCATTACCGTTATGCTGCCAAAATTTACATTTAACTATGACAACTGAACTTAAATGAATTCTTTGTAATCTATCTTAGAATCAAGGGATATCTGAGGATGTAAATGAATTCAGAATCAATAAAATGTGATGATTGTCTTTATACTTTTCTATTGTTATGTTTGAATAAGAAATGTTCCCCAAACTAAATACATTTGTTTCCTTGTCGAAACAATGGTAGGACAACCTAATGTCTTGAACTTAGTAAGGATAAAAAACTCAAACTAATACCAAAGGCAAATAAAATAAATATAGTTATTACAACATTCACCACATGTACATGAAAATAAATACAACATTCAGTACATCACATACATCACCATCATCATCATCATCGTCCAAACTATGAGAATTATAGTGGTTCAGGTGTACACCAACTGTTCTCAAACAGCCACCCTACTTCACTCCCAATATCCACAACCCACGAGATATTAGCTTTCACTAAGAAAGAAGGTTTTTTAAGGTTTACCTTAAAACCTTTACAATTGTGTTTTCAATGGGCTACCACAATTAAAAACCCCACACACTGAGATTTTCTGGTTATCTCAGTCAAAACCAAAATGAAAGATTTTTTGACAATCTTACAAATCACAATATAATAAATGAAATATACTTATCTGAAGATTCTTCTTCGATATAACCTGGTAGAACCAATTCTTTGTAGACGTAGATGTTCAATGTTCAGTCTCACAGATAAAAGGGTTCTAGGTCTAAATGAATTTTAATTTAAAATCAACCTTGGGCTAGCTTGATTTGATTTCTTAATCTCAAAAGGGTAAAACAAAGTTCTATTTTTAATAAGTAGAATTGAATAACAAGAGATCAAGAAATTCAAAATCAAAAAGCTATAAAAGAATCTTAAATTACCGAGCAATAGCTCACAATAGCGGGGACTTAATTCTCAAATAGGAGGCTTGATTTAGCTTGGAATGGATACCAAATGCTGAGAAAAGTCATCTATTTATAGGGTGAAATTCGATTCCCTCAACTGGTCTAAGGTCTGCCTCAATTGGTCCTGACAAAACCACTTTTCAAATTTTCTAGCACGATCGGATGAAATAGATCCTCGACTGGTTGAGCACAGCACTCAACTAGCCGAGTGGAAAAAATGCGCATTGCTAGAGTTCGAGTCAAGACCTGCTTGACTGGTCGAGCCAGTCTCTATGACAGGTCGAGCAGGGTGCTTGACTGGTCGAAGAACCACCAGAGTTATCCAAAAATTCGAGTTAATTTCTAGACAGGTCAAGAAAAACCCTGGACTGGTCGAGCCAATGCCTGGACTAGTCAAACCATGACTAAGACTAGTCGAAGCAAGGTCCAAATAGAGTACCATGACCCAAATTCTATATGTAATATGTATGACTTATCCCTAAGGTCTTTCTAAGGTCATGTATACCTTAAATGTGAGCATTGAACTTGGCAATTCAGACGCTTCGGTAGATAGTATACTTGAGGTACTTTGAAGCTTTATCTTGTACACTTTGAAGCTTGAAACTTGTGTACTTGATCTTGAGCTTATAAACTTGAACTTGAGCTTGTGTACTTGATCATGAACTTGATCATGTAATGCACTGGGACTTGAACTAGTATTTGAAGTTGCACTTGCACTCGGTCTTGTGTATGAACTTGATTTTGTATTTGCAGTTGAACATGCACTTTGATTTGAAGTAGTAGTAGCACTTTGATGTTGATGTAGATGACTTGAAACTCATCTTCGAATGAAGGTGAACTTTCCATCTATCAAATAAGTCAATCACTCTCAAGTGGTTTGTCACTACAAAATTTGACAACACAAGGTGCTAGATCTAAAGCATAGCACTTACAATCTCCTCCTTTGTCAAATTTGTGACAAAACCAATTTAGAGAATCAACCTATTCAATATTGTAACATCCCAGATTTTTTGCCAATCTGGAATTAGACGTCCTTAGGCAATGGGTCGATCCTAACACCTTATTAACTTGTCAGAACTGAATCCCACAATCTAAAATCACTCCTTAATCCATTTCCTTCACAAATCCCACCCTTCACCACCTTGTTCTTTAAATTTTCTAAGTACTTTCACATTAGACACTATCTTAAAGTTTAAGTGATGAAGAACAATACTTAAACTAAACATTGCTACAAAGGACTAAGTACCACATCTGACCGATATCACCCAGGACTAAATCCTTTAGAAATTAGGCGAGAATTAGCCAGTGTTAAACTAGAGTGTCTGTGAAATTAGCACCAATCACTTTAAATACGATCTGCAAGACCCAAAACTTGTAAAATCATTGACGCTAGGTTACCCTAAAATCTAGGATCAATCTCACAATCTAAAATCACTCCTTAATCCATTTCCTTCACAAATCCCACCCTTCACCACCTTATTCTTTAAATTTTCTAAGTACTTTCACATTAGACACTATCTTAAAGTTTAAGTGATGAAGAACAATACTTAAACTAAACATTGCTACAAAGGACTAAGTACCACATCTGACCGATATCACCCAGGACTAAATCCTTTAGAAATTAGGTGAGAACTAGCTAGTGTTAAACTAGAGTGTCTGTGAAATTACCACCAATCACTTTAAATACGATCTGCAAGACCCAAAACTTGTAAAATCATTGACGCTAGGTTACCCTAAAATCTAGGATCAATCTCATTACCCGTCTGCTCTCGGGAGCATCACGAAACTCCATATCAGATCTGAACCGCACGTCAGAAGTCCGAAGAACATGAAGTTAAGGAATTAGACCGCCTTGCTGGGCTTGACAACCATCTCGGAAATCAAATCCAGATAGTGTCCCAGTGTAATAAGCTTGAGTCCGGAGCGAGGAGTGTGAAAACACTTGAATTTCTTTACAAATAAATATCTCAAATAGTAATCTAGCACCTCTCGCTTGAAGATCAGTTTTAAGCAACCAGACCGTCAGAATCAGACCAAATTACACCCTCAGATCAGGGGAAATTTCATACACTTATCCATGTACTCGGAATCTCCGATCGAGATCCACTGACCGTTGAACTGAAACTGGTCCGCCACGCGTGATCTGAGAACCCTACTGGAACGAAAACTTAACTCCACCTAGATCCAGTGCTGGTGAGCTTAAGTCCGACCTTTGGCTCAAAGAGGCCCACCAGAAGTCCTCCGTTGAGTTGAAACTGACCCACTTTGGTTATAACTTAAGTATACTTTGACCTGGAGTCTATTTCGGTGAGTTTTTAGGCTATATAAGGACCTTAAACCCTCTCTCATTACAGCCATACGAATTTGAGAGAAACCCTAGAGAGAGAAGAGAGAAAAGAGAGAGAAAGAGTGAGAGAAGTGGGAGAATCTCCCAACTGCTATTCCCTGCCACTACACAAGTTGCACCACCCCATTCTCATCGCTTTCCCGGCGATTCTGACTCCGTTTCTAGGTAAGAAACCCTAACCCTAAACTGATTTGGGGTTTTGATAGTTGTAGGTTATGAAATAGCTAACCTATTTCGTTCTATAGGTTACCAAACTGTCGAATACGGAAGCTTAGCAAACCTATCGAATCTGTTACGATTCTACGATAAAAGGTGCGGACTTTAGGTATATAGGTTATGGTTTTCAACACTTTCAATGTCAAATAATGATAGATTCATGATCTGCATGCAATTGCACATGTACAAAGTGCTATCTGTTTTCCGTTTCGATTAAAGATGAAGAATATGAAATTTTACATAATCTAGGTATTTGTAGAAAGTACCGTATACGTATAAATTTTGGAAATATGTTTGACATGATTATTTGTTGTATAAATATATTATACATGGATAAAATACTTGTTTGGCGAAAGGACTCGCCCTAATACATGTTTTGCTAATATACCCTATGTATGTAGAAATAGTGTATTCTAGAAAGTACTGTATACGTATAAATTTTAGAAATGTGTTTGCCATGATTATTTGCTGTATGAATATATTATATATGGATAAAATACTTGTTTGGCGAAAGGGCTCGCCCTAATACATGTTTTGCTAATATACACTATGTATGTTGAAATAGTGTATTCTAAGTGTTTGTGAAAATGACTGAATGAGTATAGAATTCTCATTTGTGCTCGCCATGACTAATTGTCATGGATATATGATTGTTGTATTGGTGATCCCTCTTTGACAAAAGGATTTGCCCTAAATCACGCCACGACCAATATACACTACTTATATTAAAATGTGTGGCCCAAGTGTTTGTGGAAATGACTGAATGAATATGGAACTTGGATTCCTGCTTGCCATGACTATCCGTCGTGGGTGTACGCGTTATGATTGGGGCAACTCCCTAGTGGAAGGATTTGGCCTAATGCCTATGTGATCAACATATGTCATGTATGTTGATGTATGTCTTTTAAAGTGTTTGTTGAAATGTCTGAATGAGTAGTAGTTAGCAAATTGTAATGTATAAGGGTGTTGAGATATGATTCTCAACTCTTTTAACTATGTGTATGATTTCCTTGGATAGTGTGTGATTAGGAATTGAATATGTACAAACTCATGCTTGTGTTGTGCTTCATAACATGCTCAACTGCTTTTATGATTTTATCTATGTAATGCATATGTTTAAATTCATATTTACGTTGTATGATCTGTCATGGGTGATGGGGAGTGGAGCAACGAGTGCGTGCAACAGCCCTGGCAGTCCTAAACGGATAATATCAGACTTTGATTGTATGATTTGAATTTTGATCCATTACTGCTTTAAATATCTGAAATTGAATGTGATTGGGGCTATTGTATAGTCCAGGCAGTTGGTAACGGGATCGAATTCGTAGCTAAGTTTCATTTGCCAAGTGAGATGTGTTCGACGAACCCGAATCGTACTTCGGTTGGCGATAGTAGTTGGCCACACGAAGTGCTTATGCACTTCATATCGTTCAACTTGTTGTGCGCTCGAGCTAGCCGAGCTCGTCAAGCAACCCGATTTGTCTTTTGTATGTTTACCATGTTTGGACGCTACTGCTTGAACCTAGGGTACCAAACTTACCAGTGAAATCCCTTTTAACCATGGTACCTCGATCCGTTAAGACTCATGAGCCGGGCATGGTGGTATGGGACACCGTGGTCGAGCTATCGGCCTACGCTGGGGCCACGTGCCTCCCTGTAGTGACCAGTGAGCAACTAGACGTGAGCCAATTATGGTGGTATGGGACACTATATTAGTGTTGTCGGCCAACATTGATAAGGTGATGGGGGAGTGGTGCAACGAATGCGAGCAACAGCCCTGACAGCCCTTTGTAGTGACCTCGAGCATACTCTGAATTGCGGTGAGGCGACGAGTTTTGCCGCAGTGTATAGAGTATGAAACTAGGCCTGTATCTGTATAGTGATGAATCGTTAAAAAGGTGATGGGGGAGTGGTGTAACCTTTGTGCGTAACAGCCCTGACAGCCTTTGCAGCGACCTAGAAAATATACCATCGTCTGAGATTAACTAGGATGACAACCCTATAATGGATCATGTTTGGGAATGATACAAGGGAGGTACCTTAGTTTCCTAATCCTGCTGTTTGAAATGGACTAATAATAACTCGGTAATCATGCTCATCATCGCATTGCATGTGCCTGGAAGATGTGGAGTATTGAGGGATGAAAGCATGCCACGAACATAAGACGGTGTCGCACGAGGGTGTGTATGGTGAGGGCATACATCATGACTGCATTCATACTTGCATTAATAAGAGTATTTAGAATTGTTTGATTGTACTACTTTATCATTACTGCTTGACTGAGTTGATGACATGTTAACCTGTGCTTTATTGTTCCACTGAGTTAGCTACTCACTTCCACGATACAGGACGGTGTTCCGAACACCCACCAGACTTTGTCTGATTGCAGATGGCGACGCTACTCCTGAGGCGGAGCCAGACCTTTATGAAGACAATGATGCTTGTTCGTATATGCTGTGTGCTGACGGCTTCAAATGAGCCGTGTCTTGATCGACGCGATTATAGGGATGTTGACTAGATAACACTATACCTTTGGTATAATTTAAAATTGTGCTAGTAATTCATTAACCTGGTAACATTATCACACTCTAGAGACTCACCACTATTTTTATATATTTTATATATCTATCACAGTCTTCCGCTTGCAATTTAACTGTCTCTGGAGTATGATATGCTGTTTTGGCTTAATCTCACTCATGTTCAATGCACTATTTCAGACAACAATTCAATCATCATTCATTTTGTTGCATAAGTGATGCGTTGGAACTCGGGAGTTGAGTTTATGCTCGACCTCCGATTTTCAGGGCGTTACAAATATACAGATTCACAATCAAATCAATCTTACAAAATTCTTCAAAACTCCCCCTCAATCTACTCCCCTTTAATATGAGCTTGGAGACTTGCAGAGACCTATATTAACAAATACATTTCCAAAAAAAAAAATCTATATACATGCATCTCATGCAACTCAACATTCACCAAACATATCCATCATCTACACAAATTTCTCCCCCTTTTTGTCACAATATGATAAAGGAATACATAGAATCAAGCATAAACATGATAGGATAGATGACAAGGATAAATAGAAAGAGAATAAAAGTGTAGAAGATTAAACCATAAAGTATGAAAGCATCAACTTTTAAGAGTTATACATGACCAACTATCACAGAGTGAAAGTAATCCTTAATACAAGTCCAAAAGCAAAATATCAAGTAACGCATACTAATCAAAGCCAGAAGAAGACACAGGTGGGATGGAGGGATCTATCTGATGCAATCCCTTAGTAATGCGTCTAAAATACTTATGCATATATTTCATTTGATTTTCTTGAGATATTGTCAATCCATCCACCTTCTCTTCTAAGACTCTAAAGCGCTCATCAAAACCAGAAGGCTGAAATCAGGATCAACCTCAACTTCATCATATTCTAATTCATTAAAAATATCATCCATATCGGCGTCAGTTGGTAGCGCATGATTTTTACACATAAAAAGGCCCTCCAACCGCGTACCACGACTGGTCGAGTAAATACTTGACCGGTAGTGCCACGACTAGTCGAGTATGTACACGACCAGTTGTGCAAGCACAAAAATGTATACTTTTATTAATTTTAAAATTCAAAAGTTTACATAAAATCTGTACAAAAATAGAACATGCAAACATGATAAACTCAGATCGAATTACACATACCAATATCCATTTTTAATTTAGAGAACCTATTTCTGTCAAGTGGTTTAGTGAATATGTCCACAAGTTGATTTTTAGTTTGAACATGATCCAATGAAATAATTTTATCTTCCACTAATTCCCGAATGTAATGATATCTAGTGTCAATATGTTTTGTTCGGGAATGCTGGATGGGATTCTTAGAAATATTAATTGCGTTAGAATTATCACAATACAGAATCATAGTATCTTGCACAAACCCATAGTCATTTAACATTCTTTTCATCCACATAAGTTGAGTACATACATTTTCGGTTGTAATATGTTCAGCCTCAGCTGTGGATAGAGACACGGAACTTTATTTCTTGCTATGCCAGGAAACCAAACAGTTCCTAACATAAAAGCAACCAACGCTAGTGGATTTTCTATCATCTATATTCCCAGCCCAGTCAACATCCGAATAACCAGCTAATTGAACATTAGTATCATGTGGATACCATAGGCCTAAATTAACAGAACTTGTGACATACCTAATAATCCTCTTGATAGTAATCAAGTGAGATTCCTTAGGATCTGATTGATATCTAGCACAGATACTTACGCTGAATGCTATATTAGGTAGGCTCGCAGTTAAATATAATAAACTACCAATCACACTGTGATACAACCGAGGATCTACGCTCTTACCTGTTGCATTTTTAGAAAGCTTAAGAGTTGTACTCATAGGAGTATCAAAGTCCTTACCACTCGTAAATCCAAACTTCTTCACTAGATTTAGAGCATACTTAGTTTGAGAAATGAAAATAGCATCGTCAAGTTGTTTAACTTGTAAACCTACAAAGTAATTCAATTCTCCCACCATGCTCATTTTGAACTTGGATTTCATCAACTCTGCAAACTCAATAGATAGGTTAGAACATGTAGAAAACTTGAATTTCATCAACTCTGCAAACTCAATAGATAGGTTAGAACATGTAGAACCATAGATAATGTCATCAACGTAGATCTGTACTATAAGTATGTGTTCATTATGCTTCTTAACAAAAAGGATTTTATCAACACTCCCCATAACGAAGTCATGACTTAGTAAAAACTTAGTCAGTTTCTCGTACTATGCCCTGGGAGCTTGTTTTAAACCATAGAGTGCCTTTTTCAGGTGATACACATGATCAGAGTGTTTAGGGTCTTCAAAACCCTTAGGTTGTTCAACATAAACCTCTTCATGCAAATCACCGTTCAAGAAAGCACTGTTGACATTCATTTGATAAATTTTATACTTTTTGAAACATGCAATGGATATGAATAATTTGATGGATTCAAGACGAGTTACTAGGGTAAATGTTTCATCATATTCGATTCCTTCTATTTGTGTGTACCCTTGTACAACCAGTCTTGCCTTGTTTCTTATTATATTCCCTAACTCATCAGATTTATTTTTAAAGATCCACTTGGTTCCTATGATATGCTTATCAGATGATCTTGGAACCAAATACCATATATCCTTTTGAATGAATTGATTCAGTTCATCTTGCATGGCAACTATCCAGTTTTCATCAGTAAGTGCCACTTTTACATTGGTCGGTTCAATTTGGGAGGTAAAACACACATAATTACATATGTTGTCTAATTATTTTTAAGTATGCACACCAGTGAGAGGGTTACCTAGTATTTGATCAGTAGGATGGTCTTTAACTAATTGAAGTTCAGTGTTGATTTGACTAAATGAGGAGTTAGGATTGTCAATTATATTGACTTCATCATCTTCTGAACTTGTGGTTGGTGTATTCAGGTGATCATCAATAACCACATTTATGGACTCTTGAATGACACATGTTTTCTTGTTGAGAACACGATACATTCGACTATTTAGAGCATACCCTAGTAAGATCCCTTCATCACTTTTAGTGTTGAACTTTCCTAAATTTTCGCGGTCACGCAAAATATAATACTTACTTCCAAAAACTCGAAAATATTTAACTATTGGCTTCTTGTTAAATCACAGTTCATGAGTTGTTTTATCTTTTGATTTTTTTTTTATGTACACTCGGTTTATTATATAGCATGCAGTGTTAACAGCTTCAGCCCATAGATTTTTAAGTAACTTCATGTTATTCAACATAACATTAGCCATTTTTTGAAGCACTCAGTTTTTTCTTTCAACAACCCTATTTTGTTGAGGTGTCTTAGGTGCAAAAAACTCATGCGATATTCTGTGATCGCTACAGAACTTCTCAAAATTGTTATTTTCAAAGTTCGATCCATGGTCACTTCGGATTTCAGAGATATTCGTTTCTTTTTCAGTTTGAATACGCTTAAGTATCCTTTTCACTTCATCGAGAGTTTCAGACTTTTCTCTCATGAAAGCTACTCATGTGAATCTGGTAAAGTCATCGACAATTACCAAGAAGTACTTTTTACCTCCTTTACTCTCCGTTATGGTTGGTCCTACTAGATCCATGTGGAGGAGTTTCAGAGGTTTGGATGTGGCAATGGAGTTCACTCTCTTGTGACTACTCCGTGTTTGTTTCCAATTTGACATGCGCCACATATTTTATCCATTTTCTTCAATTTGGGTAGACTCCTAATTAGATCAGCTTTGCTCAATCTATATAGATTCCGGTAGTTTACATGTCCAAGGCATTTGTGTGATAACTCACTATCATTGGTTTGGACCATGTAACAAGATAATTTAGATGAGCAAGATTCATTTACGATATAGCAATTCTCAGATGTTCTACGGCCATTTAATATCACATAACCTTCTCATTTGATATCTCGCATCCTTGATTAGTAAATTTAACACTATGCTTGTTATCACAGATTTGAGATATGCTTCAAAGTTTATACTTAAGACCTTCTACAAATAAAACATTCTCAAAAGGAGGAAGGTTAGAGATATGAATCGTACATTGGCCAATAATTTTACAATTGCTTCCATCACTAAATGTGACTGAACCATCAGTCATATCTTTGAAGTTGGTGAACAAATCTCTGTCACCTGTCATGTGCCTTGAGCAACCACTGTCTAGGTACCACTTTGATTGACTTAAAGCCTTGAAAGCAGTGTGCGCAACCAAGAAAATAACCTTAGGAACTCATTTCATTATCATTTTGGGTTTTGGAGCACTATTGGTTTTCCTTCGCTTATAATTACTATTAACCCTAACATTAGAGTTAGATTTGAGAAGCTCTTTAAGTAAATCCATAATTTTTTCAGCTAAAGGATTATAAGATTGTTTTTTAAAGCTAATATTATTAGAATTGACTTTAGGTGCTTGAAAGGTCTTTGAATTTCTAGAGTTGTTAAGATTATTTTGTTTCAAGTCCTTTCCTTTTGAGTTAGAGGATTCTTCTTTGACAAACATTGGAGAAGTGCTCTTATTTTTAAGAGGCATGAATTTATCATAGCCCAGACTCGATCTATCTCCACATGTTCTAGATGTGGTGAATAACTTTTCAAGTTTAGGGTCTCCTTGGGCATACCTCCATGTATCCTTTGAACTCAAGAGGGAAGATACTTCATTTTTTAATTTCTCATTCTCTAATCTTAATTTTTCAAGTTCTAATGTTTTGAAATTCAAATCACATTTTGTTTTTTCTAAACAATAAAAAATATGAGACTTTTCTAAAATAACATTTTCAAAATCCTCTTTTAATTTCAGAAATTTCTCTTTTTGAAGTTTAAGTTTGACAACAATCTTACAACTCTCCCTGTATAGGGCATTATAGGTATCTTAAAGATAATCTTCATTATCATTTTCAGGGTCACTCCTCGAATTTTCATCATCGGTCGAATCACAACTATCTAAGGAAGATGATTCATCCCATGTGGCTAACATGCCTTCACGTTTTGGCTTGTCCTTCTTTGGACATTTTTTGTCAAATGCCCGTATTCATGATAGTTGAAACATTGGCTATCTTTAGAGATTTCCAACTTTTAGTTTTTTTTTTTCCCTGTTTCTTCTCAGAGGGTTTTTGAAAATCAACTCTTTTCTTACTCTTAAAAATTTTGTAAAACTTTTTCGTAAGTAAAGCCATATCATCCTCTAAGTTTTCACAATCAGAATTATTATCTTGAGAAAGAGATTTGGATGATTTAAGAGCGATAGACCTACCTTTTGGAGCTTTGAAATTCAACTAATGGGTTTGAAGTGAACCAAATAGTTCCTTCACCCTCATATTATTAGTACCTCTAAGTTCCTGAATGAAAATCACCTTGGAATTGAATCTCTCAGGAAGTGATTGCAATATTTTTGCACAAACTTTACTTTCTGGGATATTATCTCCAAGACCCCACATAGAGTTGACTATATCATTCAGTTTTGTATAGAAGTCCATGAATGATTCATTTTCTTCAATACGTATTTCCTCAAACCTTGTGGTGAGGATCTGAACCTTAGACTTTTTGACAATAGTCGTTCCCTCGTGTGTCATTTCTAGGATATCCCAAGCTTTTTTTGCAGTATCACAAGATATAATTCTTTTGAACTCATCTGGTGATAGTGCACAAGTGATTGCATTTAAAGCTTTGGCATTAGCATTGCTCTAATTTTTCTAAAGAGTAGTCCACAAATAATAAGGCGATACTTGCATGGACTTGGTTCCACCAAAGGCAAATAAAATAAATCTAGCTATTACAACATTCACCACATGTACATGAAAATAAATACAACATTTAGTACATTACCATCATCATCATCATCCAAACTCCGAGAATTATAGTGGTTCGGGTGTACACCAACTGTTCTCAAATGGCCACCCAACTCCACTCCCAATATCCACAACCCATGAGATATCGACTTTCACTAAGAAAGAAGGTTTTCCAAGGTTCACCTTAAAACCTTTACAATTGTGTTTTCAATGGGCTACCACAATTAAAAACCCCACACACTGAGATTTTCTAACTATCTCAGTCAAAACCAAAATGAAAGATTTTCTTGCAATCTTACAAACAACAATATAATATATGAAATATACTTATCGGAAGATTCTTCTTCGATGTAGCTCGATAGAACCAATTCTTTATAGATGTAGATGTTCAATGTTTAATCTCATAAATGAAAGGGTTCTAGGTCTAAATGAATTTAATTTAAAATCAACCTTGAGCTAGCTTGATTTGATTTCTTAGATCTCAAAAGGGTAAAGTAAAATTCCCTTTTTAATAGGTAGAATTGAATAACAAGAGATCAAGAAATTCAAAATAAAAAAGCTATTAAAGAATCTTAAATTACCGAGCAATAGCTTCACAATAGTAGAGACTTAATTCTCAGAGAGGAGGCTTGATTTAGCTTGGAATGGACATCAAATGCTGAGAAAAGTCCTCTATTTATAGGGTGAAATTCAGTTCCCTTGACTGGTATAAGGTCTACCTCGATTGGTCCTGGCAGAACCACTTTTAAAATTTTCTAGCGTGATCGAATAAAACAGATCCTCGACTAGTTGAGTGGTTCTCTCGAGTGGTTGAGTGGCCAACTCGACTGGTTGAGCATAGCACTCAACTGGTCGAGTGGGAAAAATGCACATTGCTGGAGTTCGAGTCGAGACCTGCTCGACTGGTTGAGCCAATCTCTATGACTGGTTGAGCAGGGTGCTCGACTGGTCGAAGAACCACTAGAGTTATCCGAAAATTCGAGTTAATTTCTGGACAGGTCGAGAAAAACCCTGGACTGGTCGAGCGAATGCCTGGACTAGTCGAACCATGACTAGGACTAGTTGACGCAAGGTCCAAATAGAGTACCATGACCCAAATTCTATATGCAATATAACCTATCCCTAAGGTCTTTCTAGGGTCATGTGTAAGACCCCATCCATTCTGTACCATTTTCTATACATATGTGCACGATGATCGACGCCCTTAGCTAGACCTAGATTGGCCATTCATAGTACACACCCAACTAACCAGAACCCCAAGACTTTAAAACCTATCTCATATTGACTGCCCCGTCACCGCGATCATAAAGGTACAACCCGTGCGTCTGTACGACACTCCATTAGTGAGATACGCCATGAAGAATCATTAGTGTATCATGTGCGCAAGGCGCTATGTACTCCATTCCACACATGTGCACAACACGTGTTATGCACACATGCACATGCCACACATGGGTGAGAGAATCTCCACCCATGTGTGTGATGTCACACACCCATACCTCCCCTCTCTCATGTGCTCCCCAAAGTCAACTTCTCTCCATTCCATACTCTATGTATGACATCATCACACCATGCCATCACATGCTCCTTTAATCCACCATTAATTACAAATCATGAATTAATTGTCATAATCTTAGTCTAAGCTAACCAAGATCACATTAATTGAATCTAACCACATCTTAAGAATTTCTCTACAAATAGTCCTTCATCCCTTAGCATTTCACCAATTTTCTACACAAGAGAAAGAGAGGAGTGATCTTGGTGGGCCATCATCTCCATCAATCCCATCCCTTCCATCCATCTCAACCATCCATATAGTCCATTAAGGTGAGTACATCCCTTCCACTCTTATGGTTTGTTTTCTTTCTTGATTATTCAGATGATTGATTGTGATGATGATGTGATGATAATGATAATGATGATGTAGGACCCATTGATGGTAGGGCCCATTGTGATATATGGTTACACACATATAGATGATGGGATGAAATAAATATTAGCTTGATCTAAAGCTTGTGTGGGACCCACTAGCCGTGGGCCCACCCTGATGTAAACTAACCATCATACATGGGTATATGGTCACAATGATGTGGATGAGTAGAAAACATAAATATCAGCTTGGTCAGCAAAACATGGCCCCACTAGTTATCCAACTGTCCAAGCATTGGCCCATTGGGCTGGCCAATCACACACACACACACACACACACACAAACACACACACACACACACACACACACACACACACACACACACACCCATGCACACACGTGCACAAATATATATATATATATATATATTTTAAAAGAGTGTTAGACGCTGATTGCAACCAATGTCCAAGGGACGTTGCAGCAAGCAGCGTCCCTGCTGCTTGAGACCAAGAGAGGGTAGGGCTGTGGGCCCACAACAATCCCCACCTTTGATGTATGTATCTGATCCACACCGTCATCCTATTTTTCAAATCATTTTAGGCGTTGAGACAAAAAAATGAAGCCAATCCAAATCTCTGGTAGGCCACACCATCAAAAATCATTTT
Organism: Magnolia officinalis; assembly: GCA_021015155.1. Lineage (NCBI taxonomy): Eukaryota > Viridiplantae > Streptophyta > Magnoliopsida > Magnoliales > Magnoliaceae > Magnolia > Magnolia officinalis. The sequence continues at coordinate 38,552,989 of JAJHSJ010000008.1, forward strand.
AAAAATAATATTAACTATTAAATCTGTTAGGGCCCACTATAATGTTTCTGCATGTCAAAACATATTGAATATTGGGCTTGTTACATCTGTCCTGGGCCATAAAACCCAGCAGACGGACTGGATCGTCCTGATGTGGACCCCACCTATGAAAAATCGTAGATAAAAAAAAATTTACAAACAACAACTGACGCTGTTGCTATCAGTGTCCGGAGGATGCTGCAGAAGGCAGCATCCTGCTACTGTGATGGGCATGGACGGTGGGTCCCACCACTGGTCCCACCTTGATGTATGTCGACCATCTACACTGTGCATTTGATGGGTCCCCTCTTATAAATGGGATACGCCAAAAATTAGCCGTACAAAGAACTCATGTGGCACACACCATCTAAAATCATGTGAAGACATGTTAAAACATATAAAAGCACTAATTGGGGCCCACCTGAAATTTGGATGCATTTGAAACTTGGACTGACCCCTCCACCAAGTGGGACACACACAATGGATGGACTGGATCTCTCAAGTGACCCACCTTAATGAGAAATATAAAAATAAATAAATAAAAAGAATGGGCGTGGAGGAGGTGACGTCCTCCCTGGACGTCCAGAGAGGGCGGGCCCACCTTTGGGGTAAAGTTTTGTGGGGCTGATCATGGCCACACCATGATGTATGTGCTAAATCCACACCATTCATCCATCTTACCAGCCCCATCCATTGCATAGTATAAAAAATCAAGCCCATTAGAAACTCATGTAGGCCATGCCACTCGAACAGTGGAAATTGTACTCAAAACGCTTAGATTTTTTAGGGGCCCATCTTAGTGATGAAAACTATATCCGGACCATTCATCCACTCCTTCAATCCATTTTAAGTCATGAGTAAAAGAATGAGGTAGATTCGCGCCTTAGGTGGACCACGCTATAAGAAACAGTGGGAATAAAAATATCTACCATTAAATCCTTTGAGTTCTATCGTGATGTGTAACTGCCACCAAAGTTGGGTCAGTCATTGGACCGTGAAGCCAACTCGTCACATGTATTTTATATCCAAGTCGTCCGTCATTTAGACTATCCATGTGTAATGAGCCCCACCCGACGTATGTACCTTATATCCATGTCATTCATATAGTGGGTGGTATCAACTATGATGTTGTTTGTTGTACAAATTGTTCATGGGGTGGACCCCACCATGTCAATGAGACCCACAATTATATAAATAATAATAATAATAATAATAATAATAATAAGGAAAGGGAATTGCATGCTTACCAATGAAAACTTCCCTGGACATAATGTGATGCATGTGAAACCCACCTAGGTGCATGTGTTGTATACCCACACTGCCTATATTTTTTAGTCACTTGGGAAGTGGGCCCAACTCCTGCCCATGGGCACAAGATGAAGTAGAACTCAATTTTAGGTGGACCATGCTGCAAGTAGAAACAGTAGGAATAACCATTGGAAATTCTTAGGCTCTAGTGTGCCTCTTATATGTTGGGACGCTTCCTTGACCATGGACTCCACCTTGTAATATGATGTAGATCCATGTCATTTATCGATTTATCCTTATCATTTTAGAGTATGGTCCCATAGACTAGTCAGATCCAAATCCCATGCCACGGGAGCAATATTGATCACTTATCCACCGTTAAATGTTTCCTAGAACTGCAATAATGTTTGTGAGAAATCTATCCATCCTTTTTAACCGATCATGGGCCACCTAATATACATGTTTTACTGGCCATTCATCTATTTTGATTAGATCATTTTAGAGTGTGGGGTTGCCTATATATTTACTGCAATCTATGTCGTTTCTCGGTACCCATTGTAATGGTTATTCCTCATTTAGATCGCCAATTGGTAGAAATCATGTGGATCACTACACTATAGGAATTTGGGATTTTGGGTGGCCCAACTAGTTGTGTGAAATGGTGGAAGTTGTGTGGGCCACCACATCATGTGAGTGCGTGATTTTTATAGCCCACATAACTATATGAAATTGGGGCAATTGTGTGACCACTTGCCTAAGTGGATTTATGAATGATGTGGCCCTTAACCATATGATCGCTGACGGGATGAATGACAGCTAGATTTGGCAAAATGGTGTTGAATATGTAGCTCATAAATCTTGTGATCATGCGTGATGTGGATAGTCGTAAATCATGTGGGTATGTGGGGAATGTGTGGCCCAACCATATGATTATGTGGTGCTTAGGTGACTGCTAAACTATGTGAAATTGTGGTACTGGCCGCCTGACTATGTGAAAGTTTAGTAAAACGGTTGCCCCATTGGTACGGCCCATTGATGTAGCCCACTTGATGTGTGTGAGGCCCATTGATGCAGCCCACTTGATGCATATGAGGCCCATTATGATATATTTGAGGCTCATATTTATGGTCCACATGCCAAGGCCCATGTGATGTATATGCGGCCCCGTATTTGAGGTCCATAGTGATGTGTATTCTGCCCGTGTTTATGGCCCAATATGATGTCTATTAGGCCCTTGTGTGAGGCCATGGGTCCACTATATGTTAGGCTCTATGTGGGCCATTCCTTGGGGGCAATGTTGGTTAAATGTCCATATTGTCGAGGTCGATGGTCGATGCCAGTTATTAATACCGATTATTAGTATGTGATAGAATAGTATCATGATACATGCCCATACGCATCATCCGCATGTTTGTTATGAGATGTGGTTGACCATTACCTATGTCATTGGGCAGGTTGTTATGAGACTCCCTGATAGGCGAAGGTTATCTTTCATGAGCACACAGTATGCGCAGGATTGATGCATGACTAGATTATATGACTCATGCATCTTACATTGTGTGTTATGATTACTGTACGTCCTAGCGACATCAACGTCGTAGCCTCCACAGGCATATCATGGATGGCCAGATGGGACACTAGAAATTTATTATTAGCATTAGGCTGTCATAGATGGCCCTGGGTGAAAAACCCTAAACCCCTTGTTACCAGAGGACGCCCCAACGTGGAGACCGAGTGGATATATATGAGCGCATGAGGGTCATATACCAGTAGGCCGCGTCTCTCACTGTGTAGTGGTCGGTTGGGAAGGGTCGTGGCCTTACCTGCCTAGGGAGTAGGTATAACTAGGCTGAGTTTGACCAGCTCGTGAATGGGTCTGCTATCGACGTGTCGGGTAGATATTGGCTAACTACTGGTTAGTCAGATAGTGAGGTCTCTTCCACTTACCCAATTGTGCGGTTGATGGGGCGGTAAGCTGGTGCAGAGTGTACTAGACCCCGATGATGATCCCAGAGATGAACAGTACTAATATGTGGACTTATTGAGCAGGAATTGCATACTCATTTATTCATTCATTCACTATCCACTCGTGCTGGTGGTGCGCAACTATTTGTTACATGTACCTTCGCAATGGCCAGGATTTCGGTTGGGGCGCGCGACTAACCCAAGATTCGGAGTTTACACATTGAGTCTGACTATCCAAATTAGGTATGGGACTAGTTTGGATATAAGTCCATTGTGATGGGCCTCATAGCCTACGATACTACGTACTATCATCTCGACTTCACACTCCAGCACGGTCATTCCATTCGCACCGCATATTGCATTACATTCACGGCATATGGCATTTTGGGTTACTCTGTTTCTACATTTAGATATGGTTGACGGTATTCGTGAACTCATCAGGAATTGTATATTGCATTACATCCTCAGCATCTAATATTGGCTCTTTATGACTCTTCATTTGCATAGCTGATCTGTATTGCGTACTCTGATATTGTATAACTCATGGACTTGTCAGTATTTTCGCTTACTCTGATATCGTATTATTCATGATCTTACTAGTATTTCTGATATTGTATGATTATGGCATGATAATATGATGATGATGATGATGTGATTACGGATGTGTGTAATAAGGATATGGTTTTGGTATAGGAGAAATGAAAATATGACTTAGTGATGTTGGTAGCATTGACTCGGAGTGTTCCTATGTTGCATATGCATTGCATTGGTATTGGCATCATACCTTACATACTACACGCCTTTCACCATACATGATTTCTTCCTGGAATATTTATCTTGCTTGCATGTAGGACACACTGCACACACAAGTGTACTCACTAGACTTTTTGCCTAAGCTTCCTATTTTCCTTTTTTTTTTCAGGGCAGGAGTAGCTTGGAAGACTTAGCTTTCTTGATGCATTGTATCTATTTTTCGATTTGGCAATGTTGACGTTGTGTACCTTTTGGAAAGCATTGTACTTGTAACCATCAGAACTTATAATGGAAAGTGTTGCTTGGTATTTTGGTCATGGATCTTCATGCTCAGGTATTATTATTAGATAAATAAAAATAAAAAAATTCGGTCGAAAATCTTCCTTGTGGTGCGCCGAACTCGGGACTTGGTGTATGGAAGTCGAGTGCCGGATTCGGGGCATCACGGAAGCTGTCCGTTCTCGGATTTGGGGCGTGACATCATGTATACCTTAAAGGTGAGCATTGACCTTGTCAATTCGGTCGCTTCGGTAGATAGTATACTTGAGGTACTTTAGAGCTTTATCTTGTACACTTTGAAGCTTGAAACTTGTGTACTTAATCTTGAGCTTGTAAACTTGAACTTGAGCTTGTGTACTTAATCATGTAATACACTTAGACTTGAACTAGTATTTGAAGTTGCACTTGCACTCAGTCTTGTGTATGAACTTGATTTTGTATTTGTAGTTGAGCATGCACTTTGATTTGAAGTAGTAGTAGCACTTTGATGTTGATGTAGATGACTTGAAACTCATCTTCGAATGAAGGTGAACATTCCATCATTGAACTTGAAGGTGAACTTTCCATCTATCAAACAAGTCAATCACTCTCAAGTGGTTTGTCACTACAAAATTTGATAACATAGGGTGCTAGATCTAAAACATAGCACTTACAAACATGAGCACTCAGATTCCTGTCATTCTTGGTCGCCCATTGCTTGCCACATCAAATGTAATCATTAATTGTAGGAATGGAGTCATGAGTTTGTCTTTTGGAAAAATGACATTGGAGTTGAATATCTTTTTCAATACGGGCAAACAGGTAGAGGATAATGATGATGCCTACGATGTTAACTTGATTGATTCTTTCGTGGAGGATAGAACTCTGATGACCTTGTCCTCTGACCCTTTAGAGACATGCCTGGCTCACTCCCATGATTTTGATGATGATATAATTAGGGAGATGGGAACCATGCTGGATACTGTACCAGTACTTGAAGTTAACCAATGGAGGCCACAATTTGAAGAATTACCCCAAACTGATGTAGTGTCTCTACCGTCTAACCTCAAGGCACCGAAGCTTGACCTAAAACCTTTGCCCTCTGTTTTGAAATATATTTATTTAGGTCAAGATGAGACATACTTGATGGTGATTTCTTTCCACCTTAAGCAAGAACAAGAGAGTATGCTCATTTCTACTCTCATTGAGCATAAAGGAGCCCTTGGATGGTCGATTGCGGACCTCAAAGGATTTATACTCACCGCATTTATCTAGAGGATAATGCGAAGACTATAAGTGCTATGGTATCTAACTCCTATGATTGTCAAATTTTGTAGTGCCAAAACCTCTTGGTATCTGTGTATTGTCTAGCGCTTCTACATATTCAAGACAGTGCATCTCATGTATAAGGACAAAAGTCTTTATTTCAAGAACTTCAAAAGCAAGTCTTCATGATTCAAGAACATCGCTCAATGATTCAAGCTTCATAGTTCAAGTTATCAAAAGCTTCGTCCAAGTTAAGACAAAGTTTCTAAACTTTGATCCTCAAGCTCAAGCTTCAATTCAAGCTTCAGAAGTCTCGAGTTCAATCTTCTACATATGACAAGATCTCAAGCTCCGTGAACTTCAAAGATCGACTATCAACTGAAGCAAAAGAAGTTTCAATGTTCATCCCTCATGTATAAGGTATGAATGACCCTAGATTGACCTTAGGGTAGGTCATTTTGAATACATAATTCAATTAGCTCATTTTATAAGTGCATAGTCTGTTTTTCGACTAGTCTTAGACTATGTTCAACTAGTCCTAGCATTGGCTCGGCCAGTCCAAGAATTCCTCCACCAGTCCTAAATTTGTTACTGATTTTTGAGAATTTTTGTTAAAGCCTCGACCAGTCCTGGAGACTGCTCGACCGGTCGTGTGAACAGTGCTTGACTCGTGTTTGACCAGTCCTACAGGCTCGACTCAAAGTCCAGCAACTAAAATGAGTTTTGCACGACCAGTCATGGACAAGACTCGACTGGTCGTGGAGGCCGCTCGACCGGTCGAGCAGGTCCTACGACCAGTCGTGAACGGTCTTATCTTATCGCGCTTAAAATTTCAAAAATCTGTTGGTCGTACGACCAGTCGTGGCGACCTCAAGACCAGTCGTAGATGCGATTTCTGTACTTATAAATAGAGCACGATTTTCAGAGTTTCATATCCAATTCAAGTAAAATCAATACGCCGCTCTGAGAGATAAGTTAGTCATTTTCTTAAGCTATATTGTGCATATTTAATATTCTCTTTAATTAGCTTTCTGTATTTGATTTTGTATTTTATGTTGCAATCATATTTGAAAGAGGGATTGTAATTTTCCCATTTCTTGGAATCAAAATCAAATCCAGCTAGCCCAACTTGATTTAATCTGAAATCAATTTAGAACCTATAACCATATCATAAGTGAGTGTGGACGTTGATCTTCTACGTTGAACTTCTACTTCGATTTAGTTTTTCCAGGCTGCATCAAAAGGAAAATATTCAGGTATTTTACAGTTTTGTAAATTCTTTTGGTTTCATTCAGATTGTGACAGAAAAATCTCTTTGTTTTGGTTTGTCTGAGGTGATCCAGAAAACTCAGAGTGTGGGGTTTTTGAATTGTGTAAGCCCACTTGAAAGACACAATTGTGAGGGTTTTAGGTGAACTTTGAAAAACCTATTTTCATAGTGAACACTAATATCCACTGTGTGAGGATATTAGGAGTGGAGTAGTTGTGTGGCTGTTTTTCTAAATAGTTGGTGTACACACAAGCGAACCATTATAATTTTTGGTCCTGTGGTTATTGAATATTTTCATTTTGTAGATGTTATAATTTCCCTTTTTGCATTTGTGGAGATTGTTGTAATTTATTTTATGCAAGTGTGGGAATGTTGTAATAGCTTCGTTATTTCCTTTGTTATTTATTTTATATTCTCTTTAGTTTGAGTTTTTGATACTCACCCACATTCTAGTAAGGTTGTCTTGCCATAAACCTTTGGTTTTTGGTGTTAGGTTGTCCTTAGAACCAAGTTTGTATCAACCTCTCAATACTAGATTTTTGAGGTTGTTTGACATTTCTACATTTTGAGATTGTTTATGTGCTATCTGTATTTAATCTATTTAAATTTTACTATTAATTTTTTTAATTTGGCATAGTCCTATTCACCCCCCCCCCCCCCCCCCCAAGTGGTATCAGAGCCTAATAGCTCATTTTATTATTATTTCTTTTGGATTAATTTCCTGAGTTAATCGATCTGAGCTTTGTAAGATGTCAAATTTTGATAGTCTTTCAATCACTAGCCTCCACCATTTGATGGCTCCAATTATGCCTATTGGAAAGCCAGGATGAGAATTTTCTTAAAATCCATGGATAAGAGCGTGTGGCAAGCCACAATTACTGATTGGACCCCTCCTACCACTGAAGTGATTAGTATCAATGGATTCAAAACTATGAGAATTACACCTTATTTCTCTTGGACCACTCTTCAGAAAAGTGAGAGTAGTGCCAATGCAAAAACACTAAATTCAATCACTTGCTCACTATCACCGGATGAATTCAAAAGAATTATATCCTATGATACTGCAAAGCAAGCCTAGGATATTAGGCTAGAGAAAAGAAAAGAAGCCCTACGTTATTCATTACGCAAGTAGAACTCTAAACCCTGCCCAAGTGAACTACTTTACTACGAAAAAGGAACTCTTAGTCGTGGTGTTCGCTTTGGACAAATTTAGATCCTACTTCATTGAATCTAAGATCTTCATTTACATAGATCATGCGGCTCTCAAGTATTTTCTTTCTAAGAATGATGCTAAGCCCCGCTTGATAAATGGATCCTCCTACTCCAAGAATTTGATTTGGAAATAAAAGATGAAAAGGGAGTAGAGACCATAGTGGCTGACCTCTTTCCCTCCTTGATCTTTCCGATTCCCTTGAGACGACACACATAAATGACATGTTCTTTGATGAACAATTGTTCAAAGTCTCTCATTCACCTTGGTTTACGGATATTGCTAATTATCTTGTTACAGGTTTCACACCAACACATTGGACTGCGCAAGATAAGAAGAAATTCTTTACCGAGGTACGTAAATTCTTTTGGGACAATCCATATTTGTTTAAATATTGCCCAGATCAAATCTTAAGGAGATGTGTACTAGACAATGAACACCAGAGTGTCATCTCCTTTTGTCATTCTCAGGCCGGGGGCAAGGGCATGTTCTCTTTCTACTATATAACCAATGTCCTACTTAGGCCTATGTTTCGATAAGAAAACAAAAGTATTTGATTTGGAGATTTATCTTATTCAATCATAACAATGAAATAATTACAGAAACAATCATCACACTTCATTGATTCTGAATTCATTTACATCCTCAAGTATCCCTTGATTCTAGGATAGTTTACAAAGAATTCGCTACAAGTTACAGTTATCGTAGTTAAATATAAATTTCGGTAGCATAACAGCGCCGATCTCAATCATCTCCTATGACTTAGGAGGAATGGATAAATTGACCAATAGTCTTCAAGAGGATGGAGATTCCGGCAGCATAACAGCGCTATTTCAGTCATCTCCTGAAACTTAGGAGGAACACGCCTTTTCGTCGATGATTCTCCTTTTCTTTTGAATAAGGAGAACTTGAAGACTTGAAGACTCGAACCATTCTGACAGCATAACAGCCTGACAGCATAACACTCATTACTGTTATAGACTGCCCAACAGTCGGTTTGCGCGGATCCGCGCAAACGATATGCTTTGCGCGGGTCCGCGCAAACTTCAGGAGTCCATTACTCCTTTGCGCGCGGTCGCGCAAAGTGCAGGAGTCCAATACTCCTTTGCGCGCGGTCGCGCAAAGTGCAGGAGTCCAATACTCCGCACCTTCTGTCTTCTCTTTCGTCTTTCTTTCACTTCTGAAATCTTCGAACCCCTTTTGAGAGGAGGAACGGGGTATTTATAGACATTTTCTTCAATGGAAATCTCTGTTCTGGTCGATGTGGGACAAAATAATCAATCAACCTTTTTTGATCCCACCGTCATATACTTTGCGCGGACATGCGCAAACGATATGCTTTGCGTGGTCTCGCGCAAACTGTCTTCGTAATCTCCCGCGCAAACCGTTCACTTTGCGCGGTCTGGCGCAACCATTTCACTTTGCGCGAACCCGCGCAAAGTGGTTTTGAAGCTGATTTCTTGATCTTTCAAATTGATTTCTTGATTTTTCTCGTCTTCACTTCCTTGCTTATTTTATGCCTCAACAGATGCCTCCTTGATCCGTTCTTTGTTTTTTTCGAAAACCAAAGAAAAAGGATCAACCAGTTATCTTCTACAGGGTTTGCGCGACCCCGTGCAAAGCTCTGGTCGAGTATCGTACTCGGCCATAAAGGCTATAAATAGTCCAACTACTTAGTCATTTTTACGAACCGTTCTCTGTTGAAACTCTGCTCTGGTGATTTTCTTCCGCGCAAACCTCCTACTTTGCGCAACCCCGCTCAAACTGTTTCACTTTGCGCGATTTTCTTTTGAACTTGAAATTTTCCGCGCAAACTGTATACTTTGCGCGACCCCGCGCAAAGTACTCTGTACTTAGCCAATTTTTTCTTCTTGTCTCCAACACTTAGCCATTTTCTTTCTTGCTTCCTTTATCTTACTTTCATGGCTCATGTTAAACAAACGGCTCGTCTTGTAACTCCTTCTGATTCTCCTTCCTCTGATCAGCCTCCTGCTAAGCGAACAAAGACCACTTCCAGAAATCCTGCTTACTTCAAAGAACCTGTTCTTCCCACTTTCGACTTTTCTGACCGTATTAGATCTTTACCTTCTCCTATTCACAGATCTATATCTTTGGGAGACATCAAATGTCCGCCTAAGCATGGCAGAGAGTATGACTGGGATGAATGGTTGAAGACCACCGCTCACATTCGAACTGATAGTGAGAGAGCACCTCTCCGTGAAGATACTCCTCCTGCTTCTCGCCCAAAGAAAATTCATCGTAATAAGGCGAAAGAATTTGCAGAAAAGATCAAGGAACATAAGAAGAAGAGGCTTCAGAACTCGTGGGACTCAGTACGAGTTGTCGAAGGTATTATGAAGTTTGATAATCCTCATGCGGAGGGCATGACAATCATTCCGATCAAGGTATATCGCCATCAGTCTATGCTAGACTGCGAGTCCAAAGATTACGTCCATGGTGAGAGATTAATGTATACTGAATCATGGACTTCAAGAGAGCCCCGAATCCTGGAGGGAACTATTCAAACTCAAAAACCGCGACAGAGGATAGGAGAAGTTCATCCCATGATTTTCTTAGCTCCTTTCCATAGTCCTCATGATCTCTTTCCTTCTCATTTTTATGAGACAGTGCGACAACGCTTCAGAGATCGGGAGCAACTCTGGGGACAGGCAGAATTCCGCATCAGGGGCATGTTAACTGCTCGTCGATACTATTCTGAATGGGCGGAGGCTATATTGCTGAAGCATACGAGCACTCTTGCAAAGATCGGCCTTTATGATGCAATAGAAGTGACCTCTAAATACTTCTATAGGGAACCCAATATTCTGAAGGGCTTCCTTGAATACTGGTCGCCTACAACCAACTCCTTCCATCTTCCTTATGGTGAAATGAGTATATCTCTCTGGGACCTTCATCGCATAGCCGGTCTTACAATAACAGGCAAATTCTATGATGAATTCATTCCGACAAACAGAGAACTGGCCTTCGTATCTTCTCCAGACCGCAAGCCTTCCATTTCTGAGACTACTATAGAGTTATTCAAAGAGATGGGCAAATTTCCCAATTTCCACAAAATTCCCCCTCTTCAATGGCTAGCACATTTTTCTAGGGGTCTCAGGTATTTTCCAATCTAACAACTGATCTTCCTCCTTGTATTCTTGCTATTTAGCCATTCTTGCATATTAACCTCCTTATTTTCTTTGAAGGTTTCGTGACTGCCATTCTAAAGAACTAACGAAGCTTCGAGATGCAATAAGAAGAAAGCCAGAATATAGTTCTTTCGGAGAGCTTGCAGCGTTCTTGGCTTACTGGCTAAGCTTGGTCGTATTGCCCAGCTCCAAGTGGGCAGATGCTGTTCGTCCCAGTGTTTTCGTTGTGGCTGGTGCTTTAGCGGAGGGTCATAAATATTCTCTTGCTCCTCCCGTATTATGTTCTATCTACAGGGCTCTTGGAGAAGTAGCTACCCACATAAAAGACCCAATTCTTGGAGCTTCGTCTGCGCATACTTCTTGGCATTATATTACGGGGTGGCTTGGAGTTTATTTTCCCTGGACTTTTGAAGCTCCTGAACAAGCATATACTCATCCTTCTCACCTTCCACTCTGGTTCTTTCAACAAAGAGCGATGGCAAAAAGGGCATATGAGTGGGTTGCCAACAAAATTCGGGATGATGATCAGATAAACTTCTTTCAGTTCCGCCTGCATCGCTACACCGAAGATACAGATATGGTGGACAACGAAACACTTACTGCAGCAGAAAGAGCTTTCTTCTTTTCCATTCGCTCCTGCAGTTTGCCTCTTCGGGAAGGGACAAAATTCTGGAGAGAACCTTACTACCCCAGTCGTTTTGCTCGTCAATTTGGTTATGATCAAACTGTACCACAAGACTGCGGGCTGGTTACCAGAAAAATGCGCTGCTATGGAACTGGTCCTCTTAACTGGGCCATGATATGGAAACAGTTGCTGAATGGTTGCGTTGGATCCCTCTTCATAATTCCAAGCTGTGATCGTATAGTCCGTACATCATATAGCTGGATGCGGTGGTGGGATCATCAATCATACCTGATTGCTAAATGCTTGCCAGTAGATTCTTCTATCTTTCTTCATCCGCCCAGGCTAAAGGGCAGAAATTTAGAGAGCGGAATTGGCTATATTCCGGAAAAGAGCCATGCATCTCATCCCGGAGAAATTTGTAGGAAGATATCATTGGAAGATCCCATTCGTGAAATCAAGCCCATCAATACTTTGGATGGCTGGTTTGCTTACGGAGATTTGAGAGAATTCGAGAAATCTCGTCGGGACTCTTCATACCAAGCCGCGGACGATGCTGTAGGTACATCTTCTCCAATTCCTGTAGAGACTGCAGCGGTTCAAGAAGGACCAGCTATTGGTACTTCCGTATCTCCTTCACAACCCCTTGGTCCTAGCCCATCTTCTTCGATGACTAGATCAAGAACGCGTTTGCAAACATCATCCCCTATTCCTTCCGAAATGACTCGCCAAACATCTGCTTCCCCTATGGTCCAAGAGTTTGCACCGGAGAGCAGCAAACCCATTTCTTACAAAGGGAAGCAAGTTATTATTGAAGAAGTTGACGAAGAAAATTTGGAAGATGAAAGTTCAGCTTCATCATCAGATACAACTGAATCTTCTCAATACGAAGACAGCGGAGATAGCGATAGTGATGAAGATAAAGATGATGACTTTGAAGAAGGCGAAGTTGATATTGGCGAAGAAGAGGAAACAGCTGTGAAAGAAGCTGAGATAGAATCTTCCCCTGCAATTGTTAAGACTTTTCCTGGCGCCAATGTTCCTGCTAAATCTCCTGCAGCTGAGAAAGATGACGAGGATCTCTTAGATTATGGAGAATATGGGTATTCACCAGGTAAAGGAAATTTTCATATATATATTTTTATTTTAACAACTATATATATTTTTCTTTAATCATTGCGTCTCCCTTTTTAGGTGCCCAAGTTGCAGAAATAGGTGCTATCTCTCCAATGAACCCTCTTGTGGTAACTTCACCAAAAGGACCCGCAATTCCATTGGTAGTGCAGAGAGTAGTGGCTCGTGAAATCATATTTCCCACAGAGACTACTGACTTGCCAACTCCGACTACCAGAGATTCAAGTACGGAAGCTAGAGCACCATCTTTTGCTGATATGGTGGAATTGGGCCCTTCTATAACTCAAAGAGCTTCTCCTTCTATTAGTCGCATTCCTGTAACAGGTATACATATAGGCATTGATTATTTTACCCAATACTACCTATTTCATAATAGTATTTTGAATATTTTTCTTCTTTTGCTATAGGAACTTATTCTTGCAGTGGCGCGGCCAGTTCTGATTCTGTGACCACTATTTCTGAATTGTCGTCTTTTGCGAAAATTCCTGTTCATAAAATGCTCATGGTGAAACATTCCTTGTTAGCCATAATCCATATCTTCAAAAATCCTGATCAATGGTTGGATTTGGATGTTGCCATAGAGATTTTGGAGAGCTCTGCCAAGATGGCCAGAATAAACATATCTCCTTTGCGGGATTCCCTCCTCAAATTTCGTGATTCAGTAATTTCTCTGGCGTCAGTAGAGAATGTCACAATCGCACCTGAAATTTTAGAATACAGGAAGCAGCTGACTTTATCTCAGGAACAAGTTTTTTTGTCGGCTTCATCGATTTCTAAACTTGAACAAGAGCGTACGATTCTTCAAGATCAACAAAAGGCTTATATTGATGAAAAAGTGATTATCCAAGATCGTATTGCAGCTCTGAAGGAGGAAATCTCTCAACTGGAGAGAAAGCATCGTGAGCAATCCTTAGCCCTTCAAGATGTTGAAGAAAATATACGAGTAAATGCTCAATCCATTGATATTGAGAAATCTGCACAACTTCAAGGAAAAGAAATGATCACTTCTTTGGAGGATAAGATTACTGGCGTTCCTGATCAAGCAAGACTTATTTTTGAAGAGAAATCTAAACATGAAGCAGCTCAGGCACAATTGAAAGAAGATTTGCGCAGATATTCAGAAGCAGTGGGGATTACAGAAGATCTTTAAACATGTAATTTTGAACATAATCTTTGCTTTCATGTTTCTTTTGGACATAATTTATTTGACTTTTTGCTTTCATGTTTCTTGATAGCATTTTGAGATGTTTATAATAGCATTTTATATTGTATGTCATTTTCATATTGTATGTTTATACTTAATATTATTTAAATTATATTTATACTCTATACAGTAATTTCATTACATCCTTTACAATTTCTAAACCTTTTATGCTTTGTTAGTGCGGGACTCTCTATGTGAGTATTTAGATTGGCGGTACTAAGTTTTGATTTAATTAGCCACACACAGTTTAAGCTCATGAGTAGTGGAGCGTGCGCACACACACAGTTTAAGCTCATGAGTAGTGGAGCATTTATGGGCCTTATGTGATGGCCACTGTAACTCTCTAGAGTTCTCTTTTGGGCTTCTCACTGCCTTGAGCTCACGGTCACGGTCCATCAGAGGGGCCCATTGACGCTACCGGACGGTGAACTGTTGGTTTTACGCACAGGGTTGGCCACGGTAACTCTCTAGAGTTCGCAGGGCTCGCAAGGCTACCTTTGGGCACCAAATCTAGGGTCGCCAGTCCATCAATGAGTAGGTTTAAGCCCTTCCTCACGAGTTACTACTGAAATCAAACCCTAGACCTGGAGGGTCTTACGCACGGTTGGCATAAAGCTCGCACTGCGGCCCCTGTTTTCTTCGTCTGCAAGGTCGAGCCCATTCACAGGAGGGCATTTTCATCCGTTCCCCGTGGCGCTGCCGGAAGCTATACAGACGGCATGGGAGTTACGGTGACTAGTCTTCACGGATATATGGCCTTTTAGGCTTTGAATCCTTGACTTCGTCAGCTGCCCGCATGAGTGCGCACGATGGTCTTCGCGGGCTTTTTAGGGCCACTGACTCCTCGCCGCTGCCCGAATGGCGATCTTCATGGGTCTTACGTATAGTTGGCCGGCTCTTTTAGAGCTTGATCCTTTGAGAGCTTTTTTTTTTTTTTTTTGTGAGCCTGATCTTTTTTTTTTGATTTGGCTCAATTTGGCTCTTTTAGGATTTGGCTTGGCTATACTGCCTCTTTGATTATTATTGATGTATCCTTGCTTTTGATAATATCTTCAAGAATATCCGTGCCTTGTAAGGCAATAATATTTATATATGATCATCATCATTTGCAAAATATAGTAGATATTTTCATAATATCTTTTAAGAAGACCCATGCCTTGCCTTGTAAGGCAAAATATTTTCAGCTTAAATAATATCTTCAGGAGAATCTTCGAGATGATATTAACTTTGTCAATCAGCTTAAATAATATCTTCAAGAGAATCTTCGAGATGATATTAACTTTGTCAATCTTATTTGATGATGATGATCATATATATATTTTTCAGATTCGATGCTTGATAATTGACGTGTTTGTGAACTTTTTCTTCATAGCTTCTTCTGTTGACATATAGACATGATCTTATTCATCCTTGCCCCCTTTTGATACAGAATCATTATGCCGATAATATTCTGGGTCAAAATCAACATGTCTATCTTCAGGGGTAGTATCTTTTGATGAAGCGGGCGTTGACAGGTATACTGATACCCTGTCCCTCTTGATTTGCGATTCTATATGCCCCATTGGAGTATACTTCTTTTACTACATATGGACCGTCCCATTTAGGCTCGAACTTGCCCCCTGTCCGGCGAGTGACCACTATAGGTCTTTTCAACATTAACACCATATCCCCTTTTTTGAAAGAGCGGTATTTAACCTGTTTATCAAAGGCAGCTGATATTCTGGCCTGATATGACTGCAACCGCTGCTGAGCTGCAAGACGCTTCTCATCGAGCAAATCTAATTCTTTTAGCCTTATTTTTGCATTTTCATCATCTGTTATAGACTGATGTACTGCTATCCGGAGTGATGCCACCTGCATTTCAATTGGGATAACTGCCTCTATACCATAGATTAATGAATACGGTGTCGCCCCTGTTGTTGTACGATGGGTAGTTCTGTAGGCCCACAATGCTTCTTGTAACTTTTCATCCCAATCGCGTTTATTGCCTGTCACCGTTTTTTCATTATTTTGACGATCGTTTTGTTAAACGCCTCTGCTAGTCCATTGGCCGGAGGATAATAAGGTGTTGAAAAAGAATGCTGGATGCCAAACTTCTGACATAACTTTTCCATCCCTCTATTTTTAAAAGGGGTACCATTATCAGTGACGATCTTTTTTGGAATACCATGACGGTATATTATAGCATGCCGGATGAATTTGACCACATCTGTTTCTTTAACATTACGCAAAGCGACTGCTTCGGTCCATTTGGAGAAATAGTCTGTTGCTGCCAGAATATACTGTTTTCCTTTTGATGAAGGGGGATTTATAGGACCAATCACGTCGAGTCCCCATGCTGAAAAAGGCCAGGAAGCAACAGACTGATATAATTCTTCTGGAGGAACATGTATTACATCTCCGTGTATTTGACATTCGTGACACCGCTTTGCATATTCTATTGCATCTTTGAACATAGTAGGCCAATAATAACCCATTCGATGCACTCTATGGCATAAATTTCGGCCGGCTTGATGTGCTCCACATTCACCTGAATGTGCTTCCCGCAGCATTTGGTTTGCTTCCTGCTTGTCTAAGCATCTTAGCAGCATTCCATTGTAAGATTTTCTATACAATACTTCACTACATATGACAAATTTGCCTGATCGCTGCTTAATCTGCTGCTTTTGTGCATTATCTTCTGGCAAGATATTATACTTTAGATAATCAATGAAAGGCTGACGCCAATCGTTTATCATTACTTCCAGACAAGATATAGGAAACATTTCTACGGTTTCTTCGATAACTTCTGCAGATGGCAGGAATCTTCTTTCTTCTATAGTTACCTGAAGAGGACTTCGTTTTGTGCAGGACAGAGCTGCTGCCAGACCGGCTAAAGCATCTGCTTTTGTATTCTCCGACCGCGGTATGTGTTTAATTTCCACGTGAGAAAACTGTTCAAGCAACCGTTGTGCCTTCCGATAATAGGATAGGAGTTCTTCTTTTCTTACTTCAAATTCGGTTGTCAATTGATTTATAACCAATTTAGAATCTCCGAAGATATGCAATAATTTTATTTCCATTTGCTGGGCTATTTCCATTCCGATGATAAGAGCTCTGTATTCAGCTTCATTGTTTGTGCATGCAGTGCCCAATGTGAAGGAATATGGTAATAAATCGCCTTGAGGTGTAATGAATATTATTCCTGCCCCCGCTCCCGATATTCGAGCAGCACCATCAAAATACATTTGCCAAAGATTCTGAGATTCAGCCAACATAACCTGTTCATCTGGGAATTCGTCATTGATCTCTTCACTTTCCGCTATAGGATGTGCTGCGAGGAAATCTGCCATAGCTTGCCCTTTTACTGCTTTCGCCGGTTTATATGTAATAGTATATTCTGATAATAATAACATCCACTTGGCTAGTCTTCCTGACAACATTGGCCTGGTCATCAAAAATTTTATCGGATCTGCTCTTGAGATTAGAGTTATGTCATGGGAGAGACAATAATGCCTCAATTTTTGCACAGCGAATATTAGCGCCAAACATTCTTTTTCGATCGAAGAATAATTGCATTCTGCCCCCATTAATGTTCGGCTTAGATAATAAAGAGCAGTCTCTTTTCCGGCTTCGTTCACCTGTGCTAACAAAGCACCCAAGGAATTTGTAGCTGCAGCTGTATATAAGATAAGTGGCTTACCTTTTATTGGAGATGTTAATACCAGTGGCTGTTTCAACAATTCCTTGATTGAGTCAAAGGCATTTTGACAAGCGTGATCCCATATAAATTCTGTGTCTTTCTTCATTAACCGAGAAAATGGCTGACATCTTCCTGCGAGATTTGAAATGAAACGACGAATGTATGCCAATTTTCCTTGTAAGCTTTTTAATTCCTTCAATGTTGTTGGCGGTGGCATATTTTGAATAGCTTTAATTTTTTCTGGATCAATCTCGATCCCTCTGTGTCGTACAACAAAGCCAAGGAATTTGCCAGAAGATACTCCAAATGCACACTTAGCAGGGTTCATTTTCAGTTGCTTCTTTCTGAGACGACGGAAGACTGATGCTAAATGTTCGCGGTGTTCTTGATGATCTCCCGACCTGACCACCAAGTCATCAATATAGCATTCGACATGTTTGTGCATCATATCTTGAAAAATATTTTTCATTGCCCTTTGATATGTTGCCCCAGCATTTTTGAGACCAAAAGGCATAACTTTATAACAATAAATTCCAAGCGGTGTTCTGAAAGCCGTTGCCTCTTCATCTTCGGGTGCCATCCTGATTTGATTGTAACCCGCGTATCCGTCCATGAAGGACATAATAGCATATTGAGTAGTGCTATCAATTAATAATTCTGTTATCGGGAGAGGGAAGTCATCTTTTGGACATGCTTCATTCAGATCTCTGAAGTCGATGCATACTCTAATCTGCCCATTTTTCTTTTTCACCGGAACAATGTTTGATATCCACTTAGGATATTTAACCTCTCTGACGAATCCAACCTTTATTAATTTATTTACTTCTTTTTCGATTAATGGAATCAGGTCCGGGTGGAATCGCCTTTGTGCTTGCTTTACTGGTTTCTTTTCTTTGGAAATATTTAATCGATGCATTGCTACAGAGGGTTCCAATCCTGGCATTTCTTCATATGTCCAAGCGAAGACATCTTTATTTTCTCTGAGAAGCTGGCCATATTTTTCAAATTCCTGATCTGAAAGACTGACACTGATAAATGTGTTCCTTGGCTCTTCTACTGTCCCCAAATTTATTTCTCGCAAGCCATCTATCGTCGGATGTCCTCCATCTTCTATTTGTCTTGGAGCATTTTCAGGACACTTAACTATCTTAGCATCTTGTTCTGACATCTGTTCGGCTGGAGTCATATCTACTGATACCATATTTACTGATGATTCTGCTCCTAATCCTTGGAATTTTCTCCGTTTCTTTTGATTGACTCCGAGAGGGATTTGAATTCCTTTCCCATGATTCAGTCCAGTGGGCTTGTCACAATCAAAACCCATATTTTTCATGATTTTCTTGCTTACTGCACTATATTTTCTCAAATTCTGCGGTGCTAACTCTCCATGATATATATTGCTTGTGTTTTCATTCTTCACCTCTGCTGCAACGTGGAACTTTATTGCTTCAGGATATTTAGCACTGGCTCTGACTTGAAATGTGCCTGGGGCAACTGCAAATGGCTTACATCTTTCGATATTGGGTAATGGCATCGTGTAATTGGACTGTAAGACTTTCAACTGTTCTGTTGACAACAATGTCAATGGCGGTTGTCCCGGCTGTCTTAGGCGCTTTGGTACAAAATAAAACTTTTTCCTTGCTCTTGTAGTCTCAGAAGACTCCGCCCTTTCTTCTCTAGCTTTATTTATTTGGACATCTTTCAAGATTCCTTTTCTATCATCATTTCCCGCTTCTTTGGAGAAACATTTATAATAGCTAGCATCCGCAAAGAAAGACTCAGCTTCTGTATATGGTTTCGCATCAGATATTACTTTACACTGCATTCCATCCTTGTAATATTTGAAACATTGGTGTAGAGTAGAAGGTACAATATTGTACTGATGTATCCATGGCCTTCCCAAGAGAAGGTTATATGTCGTCACAGCATTTATAACGTGACATACAACAGAAGTGATTAATTCTCCTACTTCCAATGTTACTGTAATTTTACCGAGCGCGCGTTGTCCATCTTGATTAAACCCTTGTATCATCATTCCGCTGGGGTGCAAATCTGAACGGCGATAACCCAATTTAGTAATCATGGAGAGTGGCAAAAGATTCACTGCTGACCCATTGTCTATCATGATCCGTTTTATCTTCTTTTCACAAATGTACCCTTCTATCATCAATGGCCTGTTATGTTCTGTTTCACCAATTAAATCATCATCAGAAAAAGATATCACTGGTAGACAATCCACCTTTTCCTTGCTTCTTTCATTCTTCATTTCTGTCAGTAAAGTTTCTCTCACATCGTGATCTGCCAGTGCTTGAATCAAACTCTGTCGAAACTCTTCCGATAACTTGAGCGCATCATAAATACTCAAACGTGCCGATATACCTTTCAAGTGACTAACTACATCGTAAGCCACTTTTGTCACTCTATCTTCATTTCTACTTTTATCCTTGATGTTCCGCTTTTCAGTCACTTCTTTCCCTATGATTTCTGCTTTTTGCTTTATCGGACTCGTTATCTGCTTCCCTGATCGCAACGTAATCATTGTCGCATTTCTTATCGGCCTTCGGTCTCCCTTTTCTTTCATTCCTCGAGTCTTTTCTTGAATTGACAATACATTTACTGTCGTTCTTGTATTCTTTTCTTTGCTTTCACTGGTTATTATATCCCCTCTATTTATCATTCGCTGTATGATGCACTTTAACGTGTAACAATTTTCTGTCGGATGTCCCACTAAACGATGATAACGGCAAAAGTTTCTTTCTCGGGTTCTTGTCACATCTTCAGGGCGTTTCGGTTCCGGTAATTCCAGGGTGCCTGCTTTTAACAATTGTTGCATCATAGGCACCACGTCCTCTCTGTCAAACTCAAATCCTTCATGAGAATTGAGCATTCTAAGCTTTTTTCCACCGTATCGATCCCTTGATTGATTCCAGTTTTCTTTTCCTTCCGGCCTTTTGTCTCTTGAGCCCTTCGCTTCTTGATTTTTCTTATCTCGATCGATGGTGTTGACGGTTGTCCTGCCAGGCATTCTTCTGACAGTTTCATGATGAAATGCTGGCATCTTACGAGTCATTAATTCCAATGCATGGGCTTTGGTAGCCAAATCGCGAAAGGTTCCGATATCAGCGCTGGTGAGTCCGAACGCAATTCCTGTTTCCATAGAGTTCAGACACATTTTGACTTGTTCCTTTTCTTCTGGCAACTGCCTACACGATGCCCCCAGCGTCTTCCATCTGTCTATGAATTTTTCAACTGGTTCTCCTTCTCACTGTCGCACTGAAGCTAATTCTGTGATACTAACATCGCGTTCTGATGAGAAAAAGTTTGACATGAAAGCATCTTGCATTTCTTCCCATGTGCGTATAGACCCTGGTGCTAAATTTGAATACCACCTGAAAGCTTTACTTGTCAACGATGATCCAAATAAGCGTAAACAGTATTGAGGTATTGTGGAGAAGTTTCCCATGCTGGTGATGAAATGCATCAGGTGTTCTTCTGGTGATCCTTCCCCATTAAATTTCTGGAAATCTGGATGTTTAAAATTGGCTGGAAACGGAACATCCTCTACCTCTCTCGGGTAGGGTGTTCGGTATCTGAAACGACCGGTATTCGCTCGCTCTCTTTCTATTCTGACTGCTTCTTCGACGACTTGTCTTACATCATCTTGTGTTATAGCTCTTGCTGCTGGAACTGATCCTCGTGATCCTATCTCTTGCGGACGAGAGCCTTCAGGTTGGTTCTCTTGTCCATTCGTTGCCCCCATCATGGGTGGAGTCACTATTTGGGCTACATTATGTGCCAGAGTTGCCAGAGCTTCTCTGAGGTTCCGGCATTCATCCATTAGCACTCTTTGTGCCTCTACCATTTGATCAACACGTTCTTCAGTAGATGGCCTATTTCCTTGACCCGTTTCTGCCATATATACTGCGGCCTCTTGACTGTTTGTCGAAGCTGTTTTTTGAGTAAAACGCGAATATGTTGACGTAACAGGACTTATAAAGAGGGGAGATATTGGAGTCTCGTTTGATTCTTGTGTACTTCCCGTGCTTTTAACCGATCGGGGTGATATAGTTATGGGCGAACTTGTTTGAGGTGACACAAGCATCGGTGATCCTATCATTAGTGCTTTGCCTTTCTGCGATTCTGTCCATTTAGTCTTTGGAGCAACCAAAGCCGGAAAATCACGCAACGAGAACTGCGAAGTAGCTTGTTCGGGATAAATTGCCGGAGGAGCGAGCTCAGGTTTTCTTCTAGCTATGCTACGCGTGACCGGTCCCTCAGTTCTTGGTACAAGTACTTTCGCTTTGCGGTTCTTTAAAGTCTTTGCTTTTGTTTTCTTGGACAGGACCAAAGTCCAATTCTCATCATTTTCTTGTGGTTGAGGTGAGATGGAAATAACTCCCACTGTTACTTGAGTCGCTTTACGCCTACTTGTAGTGCTTGCTTTTGTATACTTAGGAGTTTGGTTCGGTGCATATTCAATTACAAATCCAGTAGCGGTGAATCGGAAATTCACTTTTCTCGCAACGTTAGCCATTAGCAATGTAGTGTGATTGAATTTGGGTACCTTCAATAACAAAACATTCATGAAATTAGTATATGGAAAATTAAGTAAACTATCTTAGAGATGAAAGGGAGGATGTTCCCACTGAGAGTCGCCATTTTGGCGTCTAGAAGACGCCAAAAACAGTAATGAGAGTCTTGCAACTTTCCAATGTTAGTATTAAATAAGATATAAAGTCCCCAGCAGAGTCGCCATTTTGTTTCGACAAGAAAACAAAAGTATTTGATTTGGGAGATTTATCTTATTCAATCATAACAATGAAATAATTACAGAAACAATCATCACACTTCATTGATTCTGAATTCATTTACATCCTCAAGTATCCCTTGATTCTAGGATAGTTTACAAAGAATTCGCTACAAGTTACAGTTATCGTAGTTAAATATAAATTTCGGTAGCATAACAGCGCCGATCTCAATCATCTCCTATGACTTAGGAGGAATGGATAAATTGACCAATAGTCTTCAAGAGGACGGAGATTCCGGCAGCATAACAGCGCTATTTCAATCATCTCCTGAAACTTAGGAGGAACACGCCTTTTCGTCGATGATTCTTCCTTTTCTTTTGAATAAGGAGAACTTGAAGACTTGAAGACTCGAACCATTCTGACAGCATAACAGCCTGACAGCATAACAACTCATTACTGTTATAGACTGCCCAACAGTCGGTTTGCGCGGATCCGCGCAAACGATATGCTTTGCGCGGGTCCGCGCAAACTTCAGGAGTCCATTACTCCTTTGCGCGCGGTCGCGCAAAGTGCAGGAGTCCAATACTCCTTTGCGCGCGGTCGCGCAAAGTGCAGGAGTCCAATACTCCGCACCTTCTGTCTTCTCTTTCGTCTTTCTTTCACTTCTGAAATCTTCGAACCCCTTTTGAGAGGAGGAACGGGGTATTTATAGACATTTTCTTCAATGAAAATCTCTGTTCTGGTCGATGTGGGACAAAATAATCAATCAACCTTTTTTGATCCCACCGTCATATACTTTGCGCGGACACGCGCAAACGATATGCTTTGCGCGGTCTCGCGCAAACTGTCTTCGTAATCTTCTGCGCAAACCGTTCACTTCGCGCGGTCTGGCGCAACCATTTCACTTTGCGCGAACCCGCGCAAAGTGGTCTTGAAGCTGATTTCTTGATTTTTCTCATCTTCACTTCCTTGCTTATTTTATGCCTCAACAGCCTATAATTCCTCAGCCTGGGGGGAGGCACCCAAAGTGGATAGTTTACCGAATGATAGTGGCGGATAAGAAAGAACGAATGTGTCCACCGCCACATCCAGCAATAAGATGTATGAACAGGCCGATTATTGCCAGGGAGGATAAAATGAGAGTCGGTGCGCACGATCAATAATTGTTTCTATATAAGTGCCCAGTTATATGGACCCACCCCATAACTCATTATGGGGGTCACGACTCCACAATCTTCCAGCACTGTTAGGTCATAGCCAATGTTGAGTGTCAAATACTACATATTTCCCCTTATTTATATCTTGGTTTTATGAACATGATAATGCTTAATGGGTATATTTTATACATGTTTGTAATGCGAGGTGAGTCTAAGAGCTTGGATTCAAAAGAATGTTAAAAGCGTAGATTTGATGCTCAAGAATCACCAAGGCAAGGGTTGGATCTTAGAAGACCAAGATTGAAGATTTCAAGACCCCAAGATTCAAGAAAACTAAGTGGAGAAAGAAGAAAATCGGAAATACAAAGTGCAGAAATTAGTGCAGAAATTCATAGAATCTGAACTTCTATCTCATTGAAGGCTATTAGATAACAATGAAGCTAGTCTTCAAAGACATCGACTACTGGTAGATGACATCAAAAAATTACATGAAAATCAAGTTTTATTGCTGGACAATTGGATGCATTTCTCGATGACATCGAACGTCGGTCGATGACATCAAAATCAGTGTTCGATGACATTGAAGAATTACACGAAAATTGAGTTTAGTTGTTGGATAAATTGGATACATTCCTCGATGACATCGAAGGTTGTTCAATGACATTGAAGCGTTACGCAGATTTTACGCAGACCATGTAAATTTGAGGCAGTTTTACGAAATTAGACAGACAAGGCTATAAATATGGGTTTCTCAAGGACTTCTAGGGATATCTAAGGTTACAAGGAGCAGAGCCAAAGGGTGGAGTAGCCTCCCAAGAGTTTTTCTTCATTCTTTATTTATTTTTAATGCTGTCTTTTAAGGTTTTAGAACCAATCATGTCTATGGTTGGCTAAATCTCTTAGCTAGGGCTAAGAGGTGAAGCTTGTAGCGTGTTTGGATGATTTTCTTGTTGTGATTCCTGTTCTTGATAAACCTCATTGATTTCTAGTTTGATATTAAAGAAATATTTTCAATTTTCTTTGATTTATTGTGAGTCAAATTACAATAGATGTCGTGATAGCTTTGGATATATTCTTTTCCTATTTTGAGATTATGAGATTGG
Organism: Magnolia officinalis; assembly: GCA_021015155.1. NCBI lineage: Eukaryota > Viridiplantae > Streptophyta > Magnoliopsida > Magnoliales > Magnoliaceae > Magnolia > Magnolia officinalis. Next base: position 38,577,776 of record JAJHSJ010000008.1, read on the forward strand.
TAAATCCTGTTGTTCACCATCGTCTCCTGGGCATGGTAGGGTGATGGAATCCCTTCTAATCATCACAATTCTCCTCCATTGAGAATTAAGCCAATGAAAGTTCAAATTTGATTTAATTATTTTATCTTCCAAATGGATAGGATAGGACTCTAATTCCAATTGTGTCTCTTGAATCAAAGTAAGGTAACATCCTGATAGCTACAAGTGGATCCTTGGCACCCTAGTTCCCATCTTTCAATTGATAGTTTTAATCAACATTATCTCAAGCCATTTGTTGAGAAGTTTGATTCAGAGGATATGTCCATACCTCTGATTGATCCTGTGTATCAGGATTGACCTCCTAATATGATGGAGGTGTAATTAGGTTTATTGCTTTCATAGAATTTAGGATTAAGATATATTGTTTTTTAATAAGTTTTGTCTTCGTGCTAACCCATATTACATGTTGAGAACTTTGGAAAAGCCTCAATTCTACTTCTTCAGGTATTATCTTTCCATCACTCCTCATTTCTTTTCATTATCTCATGTGCATTGCATGCTAATATATTTTACATTAAGGACAATGTAGGTTTTAGGTTGGGGGTGTGGATTAGGTAAACTAATTAGTGTGTTCTTAGTTTCTGAGCAAAAAAATTTGTTAAATTTTTTCAATTTTTCAAGTAAAAACCTATTTGGAAAATAAATTTTTGTGTACTTAAGAATGTTTTGAGTACGATGATAAGATAGAGATTGAAACCGAGTAGACTATCACTTAAGTTCTTGCGCTTAATTAATTAAGAGGAAGTTTGAATATCATGTTGATCTAAATCACAAGACACGTTCAAGTTGTTTTCTATGAATTATACTAGAATTTTTTTATTGTTAGCATGTGAATCATTGATAGACATTATGAATCGAGTCTGGAGAATTTTATCCACCTTAAAAGATGAAAAGAACCAGTTTAAAAATAGTGAGATTGACAAAAAGGTCATGTATGATGAAAACGACTGAAAAAGAATAAAAAGAATAAAAAATCCAAAAAGAATGAAAAGAATGTAAAGTCTGAAATGAATAAAAAGAGACCATTGATATAAAATCAAAAAATGAAAAAAAGGAAAAAAAGAAAATGGGATAAGTTCATAATCAACAATTGATTATTCGATTAGTTTTGAAGTGATGAGTATGGCTAACATTATGAAAGGATAGTGTATTTATAGAAAGTAAGTTGAAATTCACTGAACACATTAGAAAAACTTGATATATGAACTTATGCTCTTAAGTGATTAATGAAGAACCTACTTGATTGATTGCTCGTATGATTCGGCTCTAGGTTTTCAAATTTTCATTCTCGCCTCTTTGGCTTATGCTCATTCACACTTGTTTCTATGAAAGGTTGTTTTCTGAAAAAAGTTGAACATTGAGAATTGATGATTATGCCACACATGTTTTGCTCGGGACTAGCAAAATGCTGGTTGGGGGTGTGTTGAGTGTCAAATATTGCATATTCCCCTATTTATATTTTGGTTTTATGAACATGATAATGCTTAATGGGTATATTTAAACATGTTTGTATTGCGAGGTAAGTCTAAGAGCTTGGATGAATAGAATGTTAAAAGCATGGATTTGATGCTCAAGAATCACCAAGGCAAGGGATAGATCTTAGAAGACCAAGATTGAAGATTTCAAGACCCCAAGATTCAAGAAAACCAAGTGGTGAAAGAAAAAAGTCGGAAGTACAAAGTGTAGAAATTAGTGCAGAAATTCACAGAATCTAAACTTCTATATCATTGAAGGCTGTTAGATGACATATAAGTCAGTCTTCGATGACATCGACCACCGGTAGATGACATCGAAGAATTACATGAAAATCAAGTTTTATTGCTGGACAAATTGGATGCATTTCTCGTTGACATCGAAACTAGACATCGAACAGTAGTAGATGACATCGAAGAATTACATGAAAATTGAGTTTAATTGCTGGACAAATTGGATACATTCCTCGATGACATCAAAGCATTACGCAAATTTTATGCGGACCACGTAAATTTGAGGTGGTTTTGTGAAATTAGACGGACAAGGCTATAAATATGGGTTTCTCATGGACTTTTAGGGATATCTAGGGTTACAAGGAGCAGAGCCAAAGGGTGGAGCAGCCTCCTAGGAGTTTTTCTTCATTCTTTATTTATTTTTAATGGTTTCTTTTAAGGTTTTATATCCAATCATATCTATGGTCGAGTAAATCTCTTAGCTAGGGCTAAGAGATGAAGCTTATAGCGTGTTTAGATGATTTTCTTGCTTACATTCCTATTCTTGATACACCTCATTGATATCTAGTTTGATATTAAAGGAATATTTTCAGTTTTCTATGATTTATTGTGACTCAAATTATAATGGATGCTGTGATAACTTTGGATATCTTCTTTTCTTGTTTTGAGATTATGAGATTGGTAAATCCTATTGTTCACCATCATCTCCTGGGCATTGTAGGGTGATGGAATCCTTCCAATCATCACAATTCTCCTCCATTGAGAATTAGGCCAATGAAAGTTCAGATTTGATTTAATTACTTTATCTTCCAATTGAATAGGATAGGGCTCCAATTTCAATTGTCTCTTGAATCAAAGTAAGGTAACATCCTGATAGCTACAAGTGGATCCTTGGCACCCTAATTCCCACCTTTTAATTGATAGTTTTAATCAACATTATTCACAATTACTCTTTTTTATTCTAGATTTAGATTTTGATCTTCTTCTAGTTCTAGTTCTAATTATTTCAGACTACGTACAAGTTTAGTCCCTGTGGATTTGACCTCGGTCTCACCAAGTTATTACTACATCACAACCCTACACTTGGGGTTGTGAACAGCCGAGTTAATGAGCAAACCAACTCGGATAATAAGGTTCATGCCAGAATTCATTTCCCTCTCTCAACGGAAGGCTACTAAAACGGATGTAAAGGAAAAATACTTGTTCACTCGGCGATAATGAGTTATCATCCATTGCATCTCTGTCTTCGACATAATTCGAGAATGAGAACTGAAAAAAGTTGATGGCATCAGTCTTCTCAATCTTGTCAACAACCTAGTCGTGAGTCTTCTTTATCATCTTCCGTCACGGATAGTGCCAAAGGGGGAGACAATTGTTCACAACCCCAAGTGTAGGGTCGCGATGCAATAATAATCTCAGTGAGACTGAGGTCAAATCCACAAATCTCGTGAGTAATTCTAAAAGTAACTAGAACTAGAACTAGAAGAAGATGCAAATCTAAATCTGGAAATAAAGGGAGTAATTATGATGTATGGAAATAGAAACTTAAGAAATTAAAGGTGGGAACTAGGGTTTCCGAGGATCCATTTGTAGAGATCAGGGAGATCTATGCTTGATTCAAGGACACAACTGGAATCAGAGTCCCATCTTATCCAATTAGAAGATATCTCAGTAAAACCAAATCTGAACTTCCTTTGACTTAATTCTCAATGGATGAGAGGTGTGAGAATTGGAAGTGATTCCATCACAAAACCATGCCTAGGAGACAATGGCTTATAATAGGATATACTAATTCACAACCAACATGAGAGAACTATGAAGATTAGAAGGGATTCCGTCACCCAACCATGCCCATGGGACGATGGTGAACAACAAGATTTCCTAATTTCATAATCTCAATACATTAAAAGAAGATACTTAAAGCTATTGCAGATCTACTGAAATTTGAGTCACAATAAACCATTAAAAACTGAAAGTATTCCTTAAGAATCAAACTATAATCAAAGAGTTCAACATAAACATGAATCAAAGCAATAGAAAACATCCCATCATGCTACAAGCTTCACCTCTTAGCCCTAGCAAAGAGGTTTAGCCAACCATAGCCATGATTGGAACTAAAACCTTAGAAGAAAGACTAAAAACAACTAAAAAAGTGGAAGAAAGACACTTGGCGGCGGCTCTCCATGCTTTTGCTCCACTCCTCAAACCCTAAAAGATGCCTAAGAACATCCTAAAGACTCCTATTTATAGTTGTGCAACTCTAACTTTCGCACCGAGTTGGAAAAAATCCGGAAACCACCTCAAATTTACAGTCTGTGCAACATCTGCGTAACCCTCGACTAGTCAAGGACAACCTTCGACTGGTCAAGGGTCACCTTTAACTAGTCGAGGATCACGTGAAATTAAAAGTTTATGTTGCCGGAGTTCGAGTTGAAGAATCTTCGACTAGTCGAGCAGGAGCCTTAGACTAGTCGAAGGAGGGATCAGACTAGTGGAAGCAGGCAAATTTTTAGGGTTCCTTATCTTCACTTCAAGTCTTCAATTATCTTCATTCCTCACTTGGTTTTCTTAGATATTTGGCATGTGAACTCTTCATTTTTAGTCTTTTAAGATCCAACCTTTGGTTTGCTGATTCTTAATCATTAAATCCATGCTTTTAACATCCTTTTCAATCCAAGCTTTTAAATTCTCCTTGTAACACAAACATGAGTAAAATAGGACATTAAGCAGTATCATGTTCATAAAACCAAGATATAAATGGGGTCCAATATGCAATATTTGACCCCTAACAACAATTTGGGTTGATATATGCCTTTTTATGTTCATCATATGTCCAGGGAAAATACACACCTAGCCATCCCGAGAAATAGTGCCTGGGCGCGTAAGTTGAAGATGCTCCAACTGCTGGACTTTTACAGTGGATGGATACGTTGCTGAAGGCTCAATATAAGACCACTTTGAGCTGAGAAGTACCACTAGACTGAACCAGTATGCCAGGAAAGCAGCTAGCTCACCGGATGCACTATATTCAGTTGGGCCTCTAATTTTTTATCTAAGACTCTTGAGGTATTAGGAATGGCTACCCGTGAAACTGCAAAAGTGATTGTAAATATGATGGAATTATTAAGGGAAGATACTATGCAAACATTCTGAGTATAATAATGAAGGTCGAGAAATATACCGTAAGTCTGTGGTAAAATGAACGAGCCATGAAAGGTGAGACACTTTCCTAATATTAGAAAACTTGGCCATTTCTCTAAACAACTCGATAGTGGTTTCTGGAATCTTCGAAAGACGTTCAGAAGATGAGAAGTGTGAGAATTCCTCATTTGGGGCATGAATTCATCAAAGAAGTAGCCTGTCATGGGAAGGACTGCCATCCGAAATAAATCCCACAAGGTGATGCTTTCACCTAGTGAAAGGTGAAAAGAGTTGGTTATTGGACACCGGTACTTAAGGAAACCCTTAAAGACCATTGTATCCTTATAGAAATGTTCTAATGTGACATCGATGACATTCAATAGATCAATCTTAATCAGTACATCAGCATGCTTCTTTATTATCACATTTGCCCAGGCACTATACTGAGTACGGATAGATAGGAAGCCTCCTGTACGAAATTCTTCATTCCCCCATAGTGGCTCTCGGGTACAGAATTGTTGTTATATCATCTCGAAGAAATGTGTCAGATACAAAGTGTGTGGATTGTAGCAAGGTAACAAAAATCGCATCAAGGAGATTCAACTTGTCCTTTCTTCGATCCTTGCTCCAATAAGGAACCTTCTAAGATCTGTGGTTCCTTCATCACCCAGTTGGTGGTATATAGAATCCTATTATGTGTCATATGATCAGTTGGCTAGCTGTGGAGGATTAATAAGTGATGATGAAGGTTCATTGGGATGATAACCATTTCATCCTTAATGGGACTAGTGAACTTAATCATGTCCTGGTGCACTTTCACACAATCCCATATGTTCTGCAGCCTCTTCTCGATAAAATCTTTAATTTTCTCCTGATGTTGTTTTATCTTCCTTTTCGGTTACTTCTTCTTCGAGAAAGATGGGGGGCGGAGTCGTTTCTCTATCTGAAGGCTGAGAGTTATTTGTTTGGATATTAGAAGTGGCCTTTAGCCAGTTCTCCCAATCTGCCTCTTGCAGCTTTTGGGCAGCCTCTCAACTTCGCCCAAAATGATTGCTTTGCGGATTCCAAGAGAGTTATGTAGTTAGAAAAGTCAATAATGATGGGGGCAGCCTCTTCGAAGAATGTAGGATTTTTTGTTGTCATTTGTTATCTTTTTGCGGGATGATCTTCAGATTGTATAGATTGGGAGTTTTTGGGGATAGATTGCTGAGGAGTTGAATGCTCTTGAGAAGCACTAGATGTTCTCTTACTCCTAGCCATTTGATTATAGGAGTGAATGCAAAGTGAAGGAAGATTCAACAGAGTTCAGGTACTTGAGAAAACTTTCTGCCAAGGCAGACAGTTGCGTGATGCACAAAATGTACCTGTTGCATGATCACGTAATGTATCTATATTGCATGATAGTGTAATGGAGAGATGGAACTTTGGAGTGATTGAGTGCAAAATGGTTTAAATGAAGGAGGTTTGGGTTTTACAGGTAGCTTGGAGCAGCTAGTCATTGCGTGGACCCGATAGCGCAACATCAATTGTGTGATCGTGTAAAGAAAGAAAGAAGAGGAAAGTTAATTTTTTTTTAGTAAAGAAAGATCGATCCTCCATTTGATTTTACTAAGTAAAAATTAAAGAAGGATTGAGGGGGCATATGTTGGGGCACAAAAAGAAAGAGAGTAAAATAAACTCTGATAGTCCTGTTGCGCAACCATGCAACAGAGATTAGTTGTGTTGCTACGCAATGGACAACAATAAACAGATATGTTAACCTGGGGGCATAATGCCCAGAACGGGCTAAGGGACCTGTTGCGCAATCGCGCAATGAGGGTGTGATGTATCACGCCACAAACTCAAAAATCGGGCTCACAAAATTCTCAATTGCTGAATCCGGTGCCGACAGCCTCTGTAGTACCTCATTCTCGGTTTCCAACACCCATACTGTCACGCCCCAAATCCGAAAATCGGATTCACTGGAATCCCAATCGCCGAATTCGGTGCCGACAGCCTCCATAGTACCCCATTCTCGGCTCCTAGTGTCCATACGCTATATTCTGATCCTATGATCCTACAAGGAGGATTTTCCAATGTACATTTAACTCATAATAAGCATAACCACAAGTATACCCAAATCATAAAGGCAACATTATCATCACATATCCACTAATATAATCATTTGAGTACAATGTTGAAAGGAAATACATAAATCGAAAATCAAGCACCAGAAGACTGCCGCATGCTCCAAGCTCAACATTGCTGCAACCTAACATCACCTGCACACATCTATCGTGTATAAGCTTATAGAAAGCTTAGAGGGTGGTGTAAGTGTGTGCACAAGGTAAGTGTCAAGTATTCGACGCAATGTCAAAATCATACAATGTCAAAATAGGCGCAGGGTCATGAATCATACGTTATCAGAGTAAGCGAAAATACTGACAAGTCCAAGAGTCAAGCAATATCAGAATACGCAATACAGATCAACTATACAAATGATGAATAATATGAGAATGCGCGATACAGATCAACTATACAACTGAGGAATAATATCAGAATGGGTGATACAGATCAACTATACAATTGAGGAATAATATCAGAATACACGATATAGATCAACTATACAAATGAGGAGTCATAAAGAGTCAAATATCAGATGTTGTATCTAAACCATATAAATGCAGAAACACATGTAACCCAAAATGTCATATGCCGCCAATGTAATGCAATATGCGGTGTGAATGGAATGACCATGCTGGAGTGTGAAGTCGGGATGATAGTACGTAGTATCGCAGGCTATGGGGTCCATCACAAGGGACTTCTATCCAAACCAGTCCCATACCAAAATTTGGATAGTCAGACTCAATGTGGTAAACTCCTGATCTCAGGTTAGTCGCGCGCCCCAATCAAAATCTTGGCTATTGCGAAAGTTCACATAACAAATAGTTGCGCACCACCAACCCGAGTGGATAGTGAATGAATGAATGAATGAGTATGTAAATTCTGTTCAATAAGTCCACATATCAATACGGTTCATCTCTGGGATCATCACCAGGGTTTAGTACACTTCAAATGGCACTGCCGCTCTCCCAGCCGCACAGTCCAAGTGAGCGTAAGAAACCTTACTATCCGCTAGGCCAATAGTCTGTCAATACCTATTCGGCACGTCGATAGCGGACCCATTCCTCGAACTGGTCAGACTCTGCCTAGCAATGCACCCTACGCTCGGGCGGGTAAGGCCACCCCCCCTCCTAACATACCACGACACAGTGGGAGACGCAGCCTCCTGGTATTCGGCACTCGGATGCTCATGTATCCACTCGGTCTCGACGTTGGGGCGTCCTCTAGTACCAAGAGGGTTTTAGGGATTTTCACCCAGGGCCATCTATGGCAGCCCGATGCTAGAACAAATTTCCGGTGCTTCGTCTGGGCATCCACGATATGCCTGTGGAGGCTACGACCCTGATGTCGCTAGGGCGTACAGTAATCATAATGCAAGATGCGTGAGTCATACTATCCAGTCATGCATCAATCCTGCGCATACCGTGCGCTCATGTGAGATAACCTCCGCCTATCGAGTCTCATAACAACATGCTCAATGACATATGCAATGATCAACCACATCTCATAACAAACATGCAGATGATGTGTATGGGCATGTATCATGATGCTATGCTGTCACATACTCATAATCAGTATCAATAACCGGCATCGACAATCGACCTCGACAATGTGGACATTTAACCAACATTGCCCCCGAGAAATGGTCCTCATATATCCTAACATATAGTGGACCCATGACCTCACACAAGGGCCAAATATACAATACCATGGGCCTCACTCAAGAGCTTAATACACATCATGATGGGCCTTTCACATGGGCCTAACATACATCACAATGGTCTCCATCGCCTGGTCCTCAAATGGACCACAATGGGCCTCATCACATAGACCTCATATTCATTACATTAGGCCTTAAACATGGGTTAAGTACACACCACAATGAGTCTCAAATACGAGACGCATATACATCACATTGGGCCTCAAACATGGGCTGCATATACATCACACAGGTCTCGACAATCGAAATCGACACTTGGAGTCGGCCTCGATACTCGGCCTCGACAATCGGACTTGGCCTCAATACTTGGCCTCGACAATCGGACTCGGCCTCGATACTTGGCCTCAACAATTGGAATTGATCGATAATCGGAATCGACAAATCGGTCACGTCAATCGGAATCGGCAATCAGCCACAACAATTGGGATCAATCAATAATCAAAATCGACAAATCGTTCACAACAATCGGGATAGGTCGATATTCAAAATCCGCAAATCGGTCATGTCGATCGGAATCGGCAATCGGTCACGACAATCGGAATCGATCGACAATCAGAATCGGAAAATCAGTCACAATAATCGAGATAGATCGATAATCAAAATCGGTAAATCAGTCACGTCAATCAGAATCGGCAATCGATCATGACAATTTGAATCGATCGATAATCAAAATTGGCAAATCGGTCACGTCAATCAGAATCAACAATCGGTCATGACAATCGGAATCGATCGATAATCAAAATCGGCAAATCGGTCACGTCAATCAGAATCGACAATCGGTCATGACTATCGGAATCGATCGATAATCAAAATCGGTAAATCGGTCACGTTAATCGGAGTCGATCGATAATCAGAATCGGCAAATCGGTCACGTCAATCGGAATCGGCCAAACAATCAGCCTAAGGAAAGGTCACAATGAGGACATTTAACCACCATTACCCATTAATGTGGACATTTAACCGAATCGCTCCCAAAGGAGTGGTCCACATAGAGCCATATGTATAGTGGACCCAAGGCCCTACACAAGGGCCTAACATACATCGCTATGAGCCTCACTCATGGGCCACATATGCATCACATTGGGCAACGCCCATGGGCCTCGAATACATCATAATGGGCCTCGCCCATGGGCCTTGAATACATCACAATGGGCCTCGCATGTCAAGTGGGCCACATCACATGAGCTGTATTACATGGGCCACACCAATGGACTTCATGTATATCAAATCGGGATGCGCCAATGGGCCTCATGGATGGGCCACACCAATAGACCTCATGCACATCAAGTGCGTTGCATAATGGGCTGCACTAATGGGCCTCAAGTATATCAAAGTGGGCCTCATCACATAAGCCTCACATGCATCACATTAGTCCTCACACACGGCCATATGTATCATCATAATGGTCCCCATATACGGGCCGCAAGTACATTACAATGGACCATATCCCATGGGCCTCATACAAAACATCGAGCCTTGCCATCTAGGCCGAAAATACATCACAATGGGCCACAACTCATGGACCTTAATACACATTGGGTGGGCCCTACACATGGGCCTAATATACATCACAGGTGGGCCCTACACATGGGCCCATACACAACAAGTTGGGCCTATCAATGGGCCCTAGGGAGAGTGACAATGCTAACATTTAACCAACATTAATCTTACAATGTGGACGTCAAACCAACATTGCTATGGTCTGCCATAAACATCATTGCATAACTAAGGTGGAATCACATATTGCAAAGGGCTTTATATACATCCCATTGGGCCTCGACCCATGGGCCTTAGATACATCAAATGGGCCGCATAACATGGGCCTCGTATATATCAAGGTGGGCCTCAACAACGGGCCACAAATACATCAAGATGGGCCTAATCACATGGGCCTCATATATAGCAAGTAGGTCGAGCAAATGGGCCGATCAAATGGGCCGAGTCGAGTGGGCCGAGTCAAATAGGTCAACTCGAATGGTCCGAATCAATCATCCGTCAATAGAGATCATTATAGAGCATTAAATAAATGAGTAAATAGATAAAAATGAATCATATTAAAAAAATAATAAAATGAAACACATCCAAGGATCATTTAGACCATACTACAACTAACAGTGGTGATATTAATTTCCCACTTTCAAATTCCAGTGGGCCCACCACAACTTTTAATTTCTATCCAAACCACTCCCTTGGTCATAAGGACCTGGGGAGAAACAAATATCATATTGATCCAAAGCTTTTGTAACACAAAGGAAGTTTCAATGGTAGGCATTCACTCCACTATTTTCTATAGTGTGGTCCACCTGACAACTAGATCTGTCTCATTTTTAGCTCATGCCATGAATGAGCTTCAAAACGGTAGGACGGCTTGGATACAACACATGCACCATGGAGTGGATCCCACCAAATAGATGGATGTGACTCATTCTTTAGCTCATGCCAAAAAAATGAGCTTTCAAAATGGTGCAGCACATGCATCATGGTCCCACCGCCCAGGTGTGGACGGTGTGGATAAAACACATAAATCATGGTGTTCCACCGTCCAATGCAGTGGATGGTGTAGATAAACAAATACATCACGTGGGTCCCACGCTGCACGGACGCAGCACACACGGTGGGCTTGCAAAGATAAAACACATACTTCATGGTGGGTTCCAACATCCACTGTCGTGGACGGTGTGAATAAAACACATACATCAGTGTGGGTCCCACTTGGGGCCCACCATAACGTTTACTTTCCATCCAATCCGTTGGTATGGTCACACAGACCCGTATGAAGAGGAAAAACAAATTTCATGGTCATCCAAAACTTTTGTGACCCAGAAAAGGGTTTCAATGGTAGGTGTTAAATCACACTGTGTGGGCCACCTGAGCCATGTGTGCAGCTGATTTTTGGTAGGGGGCCTACTGACCCAAGGGGCCGTCAAATGCACGGGGTTGATGTTCAACGCACATCACTGTGGGGCCGGTGGTGGGGTCCACGAAACTGGCCTCTCTCACCCGCCACGCAGTAGGACGCTGCTGCAGCGTCAGAAGCAGCAGCGGCGTCGGCTGGTTTTTTTAAATTTTTTTTGAAAAACAGTTTTCCTGAGGTTTTTCATGCGTGGGGCCCGCATCGGAAGAATCCATCCCGTCCACTGGCTCCCATGGCTCAAAACAAGTTAAACAAGCCCAATATTCGAGGTGTTTTGACGTATAAAATCATCAGGTGATTCTTCAACGGTAAAAAATCACAGTTTGTTAGGCTATGGCCCACCAAAAATTCAGATCAGCTTCATTTTTCGACTCAACGCCTAAAATTAGGTAGGAAAGGGAATGGATGGCTTGGATTAACAACATACATCAAAGTGGGGCCTGAACGAGTGGACCACCCAAAAACCACTCTTCCTCTTTCTTTTTTTTTTTTAACGTTTGGAACACCCACTATCAGCGTACCCTTCACAGTTGCAACGTCCAACATCCCTGGACGCTGGACGATTGCATATAACACATATATTTAAGGTGGGCCCCACCCACATACATGCTACCAAGGTGGGCCACCAAATGGTTGGATGGTGTGGATAATACACACACCAAAGTGAGGTCCATTTGATGAACGGTTTGGACATCTCACAACTCGTTAAGTGGGCCACACAATCACATCTTCACACACAAAACAAATGAAAAAGAGAGGGAGAGAGAGAGAGAGAAGCACCCACCTTTGATCTTCTCGGACTCTTCCTTCCACCGATGTGATCTAGAGCTATAAGGGGTGGATTTTAACGGTTGAGATGGACTTTGGATGGTGGGGATGGGAGATAGGAAGTGGACCATACTAGCTTCTCCCGCATGGAAGCCATAGATGTGGGTTGCTTTCATGGAGCTTGGAGATGAGAGAGAGAAGAGAGAGAGCGAGAGAGAGAGAGAGAAGAGAGAGAGAGAGAGAGAGAGAGAGAGAGAGAGAGAGATGAGAGAGATGATGGGAGAGGAGTGATGGGGTGTGTAAGAGATGGGATGGGAAGGTTGATTTTGGGGATGGTGTAGTGTACTTGGGGGATGGGATAGGGTACTTGACTTGATGGGTGTACTTTGACAAGTGAAGTGTTGATGTGATGTATTCTCTATGGATTTGCAACACTCGACATTTTTCTCGAACTGAACGTAGGCCCACATCTCCTGGCCTAGGTATCGCCTCGGCGCGCGAGACGCGGCATTGGAACCGCGGCGACGGCGCAGTCGTTAGGGTACAAGTATTGGGTTGAGTCGACTCGGGTTGACGGTGCGTGACTCAGGGTCGCGCGCATATATCGGTTAAGGGTCGAAGGTTGTCGAAATTGGACCGGGAAGACTGTGAAAATCTACGGAACAGTACGGTCTAGGATACGGGTCTTACACATACGCCAAATTCTGATCCCGGGATCCTACAAGGAAGATTTTTTTTAACGTACATTTGTTTCATAATAAGCATAACCACAAGTTTACCCAAATCACAAAGGCAACATCATCATCACATATCCACTAATATGAATAGTTGAATATAGTGCTGAAAGGGAAATATACATATATTGAAAATCAAAGCTCCAGAAGACAGCTGCACGCTCCAAGCTCAATGCTGCTGCGACCTAACGCCACCTACATGCATCTATCGTGCATAAGCATATAGAAAGCTTAGAGGGTGGTGTAAGTGTGTGCGCAAGGTAAGCGTGCTCAAAATGCAATATCAAAGTAATGCAAAAACATGTTGCTAAGTTCATAAATACCATCAGCCTTATCCAGGCTATGCGATGTAAAAACATAATAAGTCAATATTATATATAAAGGAAGCAATGTAGATTAGTTATGCAATGCGGAGACATAGTAAGCCAAATATCAGATACCGAGCCCACGAATACTGTCAACCTTAATCAGGTTATGCAATACAAAAGCATAGTAAACCAAATGCTATGTGTTCAGGATGCAATGCAATATGCGATGCGAATAAAATGACCAAACTGGAGAGTGAAATTGGGATGATAGTACGTAGTATCGCAGGCTACGGGGTCCATCACAAGGGACTTCTATCCAAACTAGTCTCATACCTAAATTTAGATAGTTAGACTAAATGTGGTAAACTCCTGATCTCAGGTTAGTCGCGCACCCCAACCGAAATCCTAGCCATTGTGAAGGTATACATTACAATTAGTTGTGCACCACCAGCCCGAGTGGATAGTGAATGAATGAATGAATGGGTAAAAATGTTGAGTATGCAGCGCCTGCTTAATAAATCCACGTATCAGTATAGCTCATCTCTCGGATATCACTGGGGTCTAGTACACTCCACAATAGTTGCCGCCTCGCTAGTTACACAACCAGCGAGTGGAAAAGACCTCACTATCCGCCTAGCCAGTAGTCTGCCAATACCTACCTGGCTCGTCGATAGAGGACCTATTTGGGAGCTGGTCAAACTCAGCCTAGCTTACAGCCCCCTCACTCAGGCGGATAAGGCCACACCCCCTCCCAACCGACCACGACACAGTGGGTGTAACGCTCCATGCTTTTGAGTACTCGGGTGTTACCTTGTAACTAAACTTAGTATAAATACTAACCTAGATTATTTGAACAGTTACCTTCACTATGGCCTAAATTGACCATTAAGAGTAATCACCATCCAAAGATTTCACCATCTGACTATTAATTTGGGAGATCCACTGTAGATCTTCATCTCAGTAGTTACAAAGTCTAGTGAGCCACGCAAATAGCAAATTTTAAGGTCACCAGATTGTTACCCTGCAATAAGAGAAGATCTAGATGATCAAACAGAAACTAAGTGGTAGGTTGAGACTTATCTAATAAAGGTCAATAATGTAGGTTATTCATATCGTCACATCCAACCGTTAATCTGAAATAAAATACAATAAGTGTAATAAATAAATAAATAGATAAATTAGTTTGAAAAAGCCTAGAATACAACTCCTAATAATAGAACCATCATATTTGAATATAAATATTCAATGATTAAAAATATAGTAATAATGAATTTAATAATAATAATAATATTATTATTATTAAGAATATTGTAACAAAAATATTTAAAATTTCCATACATATTAGACCATCTTATTAGTAATCTAACCATTGATTTCCAACTAAGGGACCCTTGGGACCATTTTGACCATTGACGTTCAATCTTAGAATGATCTGATCATCAGATTAATGGAAATCGTCAGTTAGACTCACAAAAAAATGGAAAGTATGGCCCACCTGTGTTCTTAATCTAGTCCACCTTCATTCCGAGACCTTAGAATAATTGCCCAAGATGAATAGGTGGTACAGATCTCTTAGATCATCATATGGGCCCCACTTTTAAATAATGCATGTGCACAGAACCACGTACACCCGCTGTACATGGTAGCTAGTTATGGGTCAAACAAGCTCTGACCCGAGCAAAATCGAAAAAGGAGAAATCTCTCCCACTTTTCTCGCTGCGCTCGCGTTTGAATCCTAACGTCCGTCAGTTTGAATGTGGGCCCATCGTCTGAGATTGGATCTATGATCCGAACCGTCCATCTTGTAGATGAACAAAATAGACCAAACCCTGACTATCTTGACATGTATCTGTACATGTGTATGCGCACAAAGACAAGCACAAGTAGAGCTATGCTTGTAGCATTTTGCCAAAAATGGAAAATCCCGCTTTTAGCTTCCAGTTTGGCAACCCATGTGCAGGAAATTCTCCCATCCTAACCGTATGTTAGGAGAATCCAAACCCTTCATTTTAGGGCTCCTTTGGTTACGGTTTAAACTTTCCTTTCGCCGCCGCATGCTACACTCAGACACGTTAGGAGAACTAATAACCCTTTAAAATAGGGACCCCACAGTATACAATGATCCAATCCGGACCATCTGTAAGTCCCAGATCATAGGATAAGCCCTATGATCGGAATTTGCCATTATACTGGTCATCATCTTCCCCATCCATCCGAAAAACCCATTTACTTCATGTGGACCCCATTACTTAATCTAAGCCGTCCATCTGGTTGCTCATGGTCTTAGATGCCCATCCATAACATCCGATCTCAGCCACATAATCAAATCTGGACGTATCATCAAAGGATTTCCGACAAGTTAGAGCCGTTAAGACATAACTAATCCCTTAGATTAACAGCGTCTTTCAAATCCTCTAGAAGAGAATTAGTGGAGTCTATAAAGGCTATTTTTAGGGTGACTATTTCCAGAAAGAAAAGGTGGAAAGGAGTAAGGAGAGGGCGCCACACTAGCCGCTGCACCCTGTTGAGTCGACTCGGTTCGAATTCAGACTGAGTTCACGGTTACCTCTGGTCATAGGGGACTTGTTGCAGTAGAGAGGAGAAAATAAAGAAATCAGAGAGAGAGAGAGAGAGAGAGAGAGAGAGAGAGAGAGAGAGAGAGAGAGAGAGAGAGAGAGAGAGAAGTAAGGTTGAGAGTGAGGAAGAAGAAGGAAGAAGGGAATCAGAGTGAAGAAATGCCACTGGAGTGAGATTCCGACCGTCCATCCTCAGCCGGCCGTCTGGAGATTCCCAGACTCGTTACAGACCTTGTTTCGTCTACTCCAGCCCGATTCAAACCTCTATCGTCTCTACCATATCCTGTCTCGACTCTTCCAACCTCCGAAAATGGCCTCAGTTAAGGTACTACATTTGATTTCCACCCACCCGACCATCAATTCTCATGTTCGTCTTAACTCGGTCACAGGTCGAGTATCACTAATCAATGTTTCGGAGTGCAAAACCCCAATATAGTTTCACAGCTATGATCGGTCTGCCTTGTGCAATGCTAAGCGCAGCAAACCGATCTCAGATATTCTCATCTGGTTGCACGCTACTAGTCAAAAGAAAACTCGATTAAGTCGAGTCAGCACTGAGTCAGTCAGTAACTCAGGGCAGTTACAGGCTTATAATGGGGCTGACTCATTTGGGCTTGGGAGGTAACTCACCCTAGTCAGCCAGTAGCCCAATCATGGGTGTCCCAAATCTGCCCATTTAGGGGCTGACTCGACCATGTTACTTGACTGAGTCGACTCTATCCTCTTTAACAAGCTGACTCAGTTAGTTTTCTGACTGAGTCAGGATGACCCCAATCACCTGTGTTGAATCTGACGAGTATTGGATTTAATTGGACCATAAATAGGACCTTATTGTAGGTTAAAATCTTATAATTAGCTCAACTCGCAGTTGGTTAAAAACTCCAACTGTGTCAACTCGGTACTAACTCATGGAGATTCTATAAACTCTGATCAGGGACTGTTTGCAACAGATATCCATGAAAGGGCATTCTACTTCAAGCAACCTCAAACCAGGAGTTCATAAACTCACCTCATCCAATTAAGGTGAGGAGCATCCCCTATAGCTTCTTCCTTTCATAAATTGCAATGTAGATTAAATCTCTAATGTATAGAATTTTAGAAAACTATTAATTCCTAGTCATCTTGAATTTCATGAAGTAATTGTCTTAATGCCATATTTCCATATAATTATGTATATGATATATTGTCTTGCAAACTCCATGCCACATTATAATTATTTTCTTATGTTGAGAAAGGAAAGCTTTCATACTAGATCATTCGTGAATTGTGAGACATTTCCTTCATGACTGTCCACATACTTTAATCTCTAATTTAGTTGGCATTATCATGTGGATAGATCTTACAATATGGGAAATGAAAATTGTTTACATGTAGTGTAAAGTGACGATTGGAATTCCGTCCTTCATAACTGTCATGGTTTGTCATAACACAAAAATTCCTTTTGTCATCTTTACCTCACGAACATAACTTTAATGAGACGACTTGAGTTTTATAAACTCTTATTTTATTATACATTGTGAATAGTATGAAGATTGAGCATGGGAAGAGTCCTTAAGGGATAAAGAAGGACTCTTAGATAATCCGAATGATATGACCTCACTTGAAAATTTACCTGACTCTTGGTGAGCCCTCCTTTGAATGTAAAGAAACCATGGAAGTTCATATGGAATGCTTAGTAAGATATTTCCTATTTGAAAGTTGAAGGTCATTCTTATACTATCAAAGTAATGTATATATATGTGTCATGGTGCATAACATCCATGCATGACATATGAGCTTTTCCGAGTGTTTATTGTAAGTCACATCTTGTTGGGTTGCGCAAGGTTCTATTACCTAAGTCCAACTATCAGATTTGTGCACTTGTACACTCTGGGCCTGTTTCGACAAGAAAACAAATGTGTTTGATTTGGGGAATTGATCTTATTCAAACATAACAAAAGAGTATTCAGAACAATCATCATATTTTATTAATATTGGGTTCATTTACATCCTCTATACATCCCTTGATTCTAAGATAAATCATATAAAAAGAACAAATTATTTTTAGCAAAGCTTATTATTTGTCCAATCCTGAATTCGGCAGCCTTTTGGCGTCTGTTTTAGTCATCTCCCAATACTTAGGAGGAATTGCTGAATAAATCATCTGATCTTCATGGAGACAGAAATTTCGGCAGCACTCCGACGCTATTTTGGTCATCTCCCAATACTTAGGAGGAATTACTGAATAGATCATTTGATCTTTTCTTTTAGAGAAGTAATTTCTCCTACAAGCTGATCAGCTGACTATTTGCGCGATCCGCGCAACCAATCTAGTAGTTGCGCGATCCACGCAACTGATGTACATGTTGCGCAGTCCGCGCAACTGAACATGGCTCTGCTCTCTCTACCTTCAGTTGCTTTATTTCAGTCTCTCGAAAAATCTTTCTCTTCCTCTTATGAGAAGGGAAGTGGGGTATTTATAGACCCTTCACACGTGTCAGAGATCTTCATTGATTGCGCGATCCGCGCAATGACTCTCTTCGTTGCGCGACCGGCGCAACTGCTTTCTTAGTTACGCGATCCGCGCAACTGCCTTCCTTGTTGCACGACCAGCGCAACTGTAATTTTGGCTACTTCAACCGTGCAACCTGTCTTTCTTTATTATTTGTTCCCTTTCCTTTTTATGATGATAATTTTTATGCTCCAACAGATGCTACTGCTGCTACGAGTGTCGAAAACAGGGCTCCATCTTTTGCAGATATGATAGCGCCCGATCCTCTTCTTTCCAAAGATACACAACCACTTGCCGCTTCGATACCAGCAGAAAGTATATTCCTTTTCTTGTTCATAATTTTCTTATCGCCTGTGTATAAAACCTTTATTATAACTTTTTACATTTCATTCCTTGATAGGGAACTTACCTCAAAGCGGTGCAACTAGCTCTGGCTCTATTGGCACTTCGTTGAATGCGTCATCATTTGAGAAGATGTCTGCACATAGACTAGCTCTGATCAGGAATTCGATACTGGCTATTGTCGAAATATTTAAGGATCCTGATCAATGGTGCGATTTAACTGCTGCTTTGGATGTCTTGAACAGTGCCTCTCGTATGACTAAAGTTGATGTTTCCTCCGTGCTTGATGCCCTCTTGAGATTCCATAACTCAATAGCTGCCATGTCATCAGCCGCAACCATGACTATTTCTCCCAAAATTCTGGAATATAGAAGACAGCTTGCACTTTCCAAGGAGAGAGTTTCTCAACTTGCCCCTCTCATTTCTTGCCACGATCAGGAACAATCGTCTTTACAAAACCAACTGAAGACTTTTGTTAATGACGAAGCATCTGTTCAGGATCGCATTACAGTCCTGAAGCAAGAAATTTCACAATTAGAGAGGCAGAGTTCGGAGATAAAGTTAAACATTGAAAGAGTCCAGGAGAAGATAGACTGCAGCTGCCACTATATGTATTCCGAGAGATCCGAACTGGCAAAGAATGAAGAGCTAATCATTTCCTTGGAGGAAAAGCTAGCTGGTGCTCTAGATCCCGCTCGGATGATCTCCAATGCTCGATTGGAGCATGCTGCTGCTCAAGTTAATCTCCAAGATAATTTACAACAATACTTGGCAGCATTAGGTATTACTGGAGAGCTGTAAAACATTTAATCTTTGATGTATTTTGTTACTACTCATGTTTCCAGAATCACAAGTAATTTTATGGTATTTTGATGATGATGCTGTCTAATTTATGTCGCATCCTGATTGATGCATTTTACGTTGTATCATGCTTATAGATATATCTATCCTTTTATGCTTTGTTAGTAAGGAGTTCCTAGATGATCCTTATTTTGATTGGCGGTGCTAAGTTTTAGTTTGGTTAGCCACACAGTTTAAGCTCTTGAGTGGTGGAGCACACACAGTTTGAGCTCTTGAGTAGTGGAGCGTGGTCTCACGTGATGGTCTCTGTAACTCTTAGGAGTTCGCTGGACTTCTCACTGCCTAGTGAGTTCACAAACCGCGATCCATCAGAGGGGCCCAGTGAAGCTACCGGGGCGGTGAACTCGGTTGGTTTTACACATAGGGTTGGCCACGGTAACTCCCTAGAGTTCACAGATCTCGCAAGGCTACCTTTGGGGTACCAAACCTAGGGCCGCCAGTCCATCAATGAGTAGGTTTAAACCCTTCCTCATGAGTTAGTACTAAAATCAAACCGTAGATCTGGAGGGTCCTATGCACGGTTGGCCTATCTAAAGCTCACACTGCAGCCCTTGTTTTCTTCGTCTGCAAGGTCGAGCCCATTCACGGGAGGGCATTTTCTTCCGTTCCCTGTGACGCTGCTGGAAAGCTATACAGACGGCATGGGGGTTACGCAAGACTAGCCATTCTACGACTTATGGCCTTTTAGGCTTTTAGTCGTTGGCTTCATCGGCTGCCCGCATGGGTACGTACGATGGCCTTCACGGGCTTTTTAAGGCCACTGGCTCCTCGTCGCTGCCCGAATGGCGATCTTGATAGGTCTTATGTGTAGCTAGCCCTTTTTAGGCTTGATCCTTTTAGAGCCTGATCCTTTTAAAGTTTGACCTTTTTAGAGCTTCTGGCCCTTTTAGAGCTTGATCCTTTTTTTAGGATTTGGTTCTTTTCGGATTTGACTCTTTTTCAGATTCGCTCTCCTTTTTGGATTTGGCTAGACTGCCTTAAAATGCTTGAGCAGATAATAATAGATGTGATCATCACCACTCCCCTTCTCTCTGACTGAGATTGATATATCATTCCTCTGCTAATATCCTTAAGGGCGTCCATCCGTGTTGTTTGCAATATATCAACTTGGCGATGTTTATCAATTTCAATAGAGAGTCAGAATTCCGCGGAGCCTGCTTGATAATAGCGCTTATGGCGATGTTTTGATATGGATATATAGTCTTGACATGCTCGCGAACTGCTTCTTTGTTCATTTGATGATACATCTTCTTGCCCCCTTTTGATGTAGAAACATTATGCTGATAATGTTCTGGATCAAAATCAATAACTTCTTCAAGGACGATATCTTTGATAAAGCGAGCATTGACCGGTATGTCGATACCTTGCCCGTCTTGATTTACAACTCTGTATGCCCCATTGGAGTACACGTCCTTTATTATGTATGGCCCATCCCATTTAGGCTCGAATTTGCCCCCTGTTCGCCGGGTGACCAATATAGGTCTTTTCAACATTAGCACCGTATCTCCCTTTTTGAAAGAGCGGTATTTAACTCGTTTATCGAAAGCAGCTGATATTCTTACTTGATATGACTGCAATCGCTGCTGAGCTGCCAGGCGTTTTTCATCGAGCAAATCTAACTCTTTCAGTCTTATTTTTACATTTTCATCATCTGTCATGGACTGATGTACTGCCATTCTGAGCGAAGCTACTTGTATTTCAATTGGGATGACTGCCTCTACACCGTAGACCAATGAGTACGGTGTCGCTCCTGTTGCTGTCCGCTGAGTGGTTCTGTATGCCCATAAGGCTTCTTGCAACTTTTCGTCCCAATCGCGTTTATTCCCTATCACTGTTTTCTTCAATATTTTGACTATCGTTTTGTTAAACGCTTCTGCCAACCCATTTGCTGGTGGATAATAAGGTGTTGAGAATGAATGTTGAATGCCGAATTTCTGACATAGCTTTTCCATACCTCTGTTTTTGAAAGGAGTGCCATTATCTGTAACGATTTTCTTTGGAATACCATGGCGATATATTATGGCGTGCCTGATGAAATTGACCACGTCTTTCTCCTTAACATTGCGTAAAGCAACTGCTTCAGCCCATTTGGAAAAATAATCGGTTGCTGCCAGAATATATTGCTTTCCTTTGGACGAAAGTGGGTTTATAGGACCAATTATGTCAAGCCCCCAAGCGGAGAATGGCCAAGAGGCTATGGATTGATGCAGGTCTTCTGGAGGAACATGTATGACGTCTCCATGGATTTGACATTCATGGCACTGTTTCGCATAATCTACCGCGTCCTTGAACATGGTGGGCCAGTAATAACCCATTCGATGTATTCTGTGAAATAGATTTCGGCCAGCCTGATGTGCTCCACACTCACCGGAGTGTATTTCTCGCAACTTTGGCTTGCTTCTTGCTTGTTTAGGCAACGTAGCAACATTCCATTATGAGATTTTCTATATAATATCTCGCTACATATGATAAATCTACCTGACCGTTGTTTAATCTGCTGCTTCTGTACTTGATCTTCTGGCAAGATGTTATACTTGAGATGATCGATGAAAGGTTGACACCAATCATCTGTCGTTATTTCCAAGCATGATACAAGAAGCGCATCGGCGTCTTCTTTAATGAGCTCCGAGGATGGCAGAAATCTTCTTTCCTCTATAGTTACTTGGAGAGGACTTCGGTTTGAGCAGGACAGGGCCGCTGCCAGGCTAGCCAAAGCATCTGCTTTTGCATTTTCTGACCGACGTACATGCTTGATTTCTACATGACAGAATTGTTCTAGCAATTTCTGTGCTTTTCGACAATAGGGTAACAGTTCCTATTTTCTTACCTCGAATTCTGTTGTCAACTGATTGATAATCAATTTAGAATCTCCAAAGATATGCAGCATTTTTATCTCCATCTGTTGAGCTATTTCCATTCCGATAATAAGGGCTTTATATTCGGCTTCATTATTTGTGCATGCAGTGCCCAATGCAAAGGAGTAAGGTAATAAATCGCCGTGGGGGGTAATGAATATCACTCCTGCCCCCGCTCCTGATGTTCGTGCAGCGTCGTCGAAATACATCTGCCATGGGCTTTGCGACTCAGCCAGCATCACTTGTTCATCTGGCAAGTCGTCATTGATGGTCTCGTTCCCTGCTATAGGGTGTGCCGCAAGAAAATCCGCCACTGCTTGTCCCTTTACTGCTTTCGCCGATTCGTATATAATAGTATATTCTGAGAGCAACAACATTCATTTGGCCAATCTTCCCGACAATAGTGACCTTGTCATCAAAAACTTTATCGGATCTGCTCTTGAGATCAAAGTTATGTCATGGGAGAGACAGTAATCTCTCAGCTTTTGTACCGCGAATATTAGTGCTAAACACTCCTTTTCGATTGGAGAATAATTGCATTCTGCCCCCACTAGTGTTCGGCTTAGATAATAAAGAGCAGTCTCTTTTCCTTCTTCATTTACCTGGGCCAATAAAGCACCCAAAGAATTCTCAGGTGCAGATATGTATAAGATAAGCGGCTTACCTTTTATTGGAGCTGTTAATACTGGCGGTTGTTCAACAGTTCCTTTATCGAATCGAATGCATTCTAACAGGCTTGATCCCATATGAACTTTGTATTTCTTCATGAGATGGGAGAATGGCTGGCACCTTCCTGCCAAATTCGAAATAAAGCGGCGGATGTATGCCAGTTTTCCTTGTAAACTTTTTAATTCCTTCAGTGTTGTAGGTGCCGGCATATTTTGGATGGCTTTAACTTTCTCGGGATCGATTTCGATACCCCTATGCCGTATGACGAAGCCAAGAAATTTGCCTGAAGACACCCTGAATGCGCATTTAGTCGGGTTCATCTTTAGTTGTTTCTTCCTCAGTCGACGAAAAACTGACATTAAATGTTCGCGATGTTTCTGATGATCTTCTGACCTGACTACCAAGTCATCAACATAACATTCTACATGTTTATGCATCATATCTTGGAATATATTTTGCATCGCTCTCTGATATGTTGCCCCGGCATTTTTGAGACCAAATGGCATAACCTTATAGCAATAAATTCCGAGCGGCGTTCTGAATGTTGTTGCCTCCTCATCTTCAGGTGCCATTCTAATCTGATTATATCCTGCATAGCCGTCCATAAAAGACATAATGGCATACTGAGTCGTACTATCAATTAACAATTCTGTAATTGGGAGATGGAAATCATCTTTCGGACAGGCCTCGTTCAGATCCCTGAAGTCGATGCACACTCTGATTTGTCCATTTTTCTTTTTCACAGGGACAATATTCGATATCCACTTGGGATATTTGACTTCTCTTATGAACCCGACTTTTATCAGCTTGCTGACTTCTTCTTCAATTGATGGAATCAAATCTGGATGGAATCGCCTTTGTGTTTGTTTAACTGGCCTTTTCTCTTTGAAGATATTTAACCGGTGCATTGCTATGGAGGGTTCTAGGCCTGACATCTCTGCATAAGTCCAAGCGAAGACATCTTTATTTTCTTTGAGGAGTTGGACATATTTCTCAGCCTCTTGTTCGGAAAGACCAATACTAATAAACGTATTCCTTGGCTTTTCTTCTGTGCCCAAATTTATCTCTCGCAGACTGTCAATTGTTGGTTGCCCCCCCGTCTTCCATTTGCTTCGGAGCCATTTCAGGATACTCGACTGTTTTGGGGTCCTCGTCTGATATTTGTGCAGCTGCAGTCACATTTACTGATGATTCTACCCCCAATCCTTGAAATTTTCTCCGCTTTTCTTGATTAATCCCAAGAGGGATTTGTACTCCCTTCCCTTGATTCAGCCCAGCGGGTTCTTCGCAATCAAAACCCATTCCTTTCATAATCTTCTTGCTCACTGAACTGTATCCCTCCAGGTTTTGTGGTGTCAACCTACCATGGTATACATTATTCCCGATTTCTTCTCTTAAATTTGTTTCTTTTTTTGCAGCGTAAAATTCTATCGGCTCAGGGTGTTTTGCGCTGGCCTTGACTTGGAATCTTTTTGGAGCGGCTAAAAACGGCTTGCACCTTTCTACGTTTGGCAGCGGCATTGTATAATTAGACTGCAAAGTTTTTAGCTGTTCAGGCGATAATAAAGTTAATGGCGGTTGCCCTGGTTGTCTCAGACGCTTTGGCACAAAATAGAACTTCTTCTTTACTTCTACAGTCTTAGAAGATTCAGCCTTTTCTTCTCTGACATTGTTTACTTGAATATCTTTCAGAATTCTGTTTTCATCACTATCCCGCGTTTCTTCAGCGAACCCTTTGTAATAGCTTGCATCTGCAAAGAAAGACTCAGCTTCTGTATATGGTCTTACGTCTGCCATCACTTTATATTGTCGCCCACCTTTACAGTATTTGAAGCACTGGTGCAGAGTAGAAGGTACGATACTGTATTGATGTATCCATGGCCTTCCCAGGAGAAGATTATATGTTGTCATTGCATTTATGACATAGCATACGACATTGGTCATCAATTCTCCAACTTCTAATGTCACTGTAATCTTCCCGAGTGCGCGTTGCCCATCCTGGTTGAAGCCCTGTATCATCATTCCACTAGGGCGTAAATCAGAACGACGATATCCCAGCTTGCTTATCATAGACAGTGGCAGGAGGTTCACTGCAGACCCATTATCTATCATAATCCGTTTAACCTTCTTCTCATAGATATGACCTTCTATCATCAATGGTCTATTATGTTCCACTTCACAGATCAAATCATCATCGGAGAATGAAATGATTGGCAAGCAATCTGTTCGTTCATTATATTCCTCATGCCCCATTTCTGTCAGTAGAGTTTCCCTAACATTATGATTAGATAATGCTTGGACCAGACTTTGTCGAAACTCCTCTGATAACTTGAGCGCATCATAAATGCTTAGCCGTGCCGGTATCCCCTTCAAATGGCTGACCACGTCGTAAGTTACCTTTGCCTTTTCACTCTTCTCTTCATTCTCATCGCTATTTTTCGGTTTCTCAACGGTTTCTTTCCTTATAATCTCTGCCCTTTGCTTCACAGGGCTTACTGTTTTCTTTCCTGATCGCAAGGTAATAACTGCCACTTTCTTTGTCGTCTTTTCGCCCCTTTTTCCTTCTACCTCTCGAGCTTTCTCTTGAATTGCGAGCATGTTTACTGCCACCCTTGTGTTCTTTTCTTTTCCTTCGCCAGTTATTATTTCACCCTTGTCTATCATCCGCTGTATTATACACTTCAACATATAGCAATTCTCCATCGGATGTCCCACCAGACGATGATAGCGGCAGAAATCTCTTTCCCTGGTTTTTGTCACATCTTCGGGGTGCTTGGGTTCTGGCAATTCTATTGTGCCGGCTTTCAGTAGCTGTTTTATCATAGGAACTACATCTTCCTTCTCAAAACCAAACCCCTCATGAGAATCCAGCATTCGGAGTCTCTTTCCACTGTATTTATGTCTTGATTGATTCCATCCTTCTCTTCGTTCTGCCCTTTTATCTCTTGAATCCCTGGTATCTCTGTTTTTCTTGTCATGTTCGACAGTATTCACATTCGTCCTGCCAGGCATTCTTCTAACAGTCTCGCGGTGGAATGCTGGTATTTTACGAGTCATCAACTCTAAAGCATGAGCTTTAGTGGCCAGGTCGCGGAACGTTCTGATATCGGCGCTGGTGAGTCCAAACGCAATCCCTGTATCCATAGAATTCAGACACATTTTGACCTGTTCCTTTTCTTCTGGCAACTGCCTACACGAGGCTCCTAATGTCTTCCATCTGTCTATGAACTTTTGGACTGGTTCTCCTTCCCTCTGCCGTATGGAGGCCAACTCTGTAATACTAACGTTACGCTCAGAAGAGAAGAAGTTTGACATAAAGGCATCCTGCATTTCTTCCCACGTACGCATCGATCCGGGAACCAGGCTGGAATACCACTGAAAAGCTTTGTGCGTTAATGATGACCCGAACAATCTTAGGCAATACTGCGGTATTGTAGAAAAATTCCACATGATGGTAATGAAATGCATCAGGTATTCTTCCGGCGATCCTTCCCCATTAAACTTCTAAAAATCTGGATGTTTGAAATTGGCTGGGAATGGAATATCTTCCACTTCTCTTGGATATGGCGTTCGATATCTGAAACGACCAGTGTTTTCACGTTCTCTTTCTATTCTCACTGTTTCTTCGACGACTTGTCTTATGTCATCTTGTGTTATGGTTCTTGCGACTGGAACAGACTCTCGAGATCCTATCCCTTGCGGATGAGAGCCTTCGGGCCGGTTTTCTCGTCCATTCATCGTATTCATCATTGGCGGGGCGGCTATCTGGGCCATGTTGTGCGCAAGAGTTGTCAGGGCTTCTCTGAGGTGTCTACACTCTTCCATTAATACTCTCTGTGCTTCTGCCATTTCATTAATACGATTGTTTTGACAAGAAAATAAAAGTATTTGATTTGGGGATTATTTTATTCAAACATAACAATGAAATAGCTACAGAAACAATCATCACATTTTATTGATTCTGAATTTATTTACATCCTCAGGTATCCCTTGATTCTAAAACAGTTTACAAAGAATTCATTGCAAGCTACAATTATAATGGTTGAATATGAATTTCGACAGCATAACAGCGCTGATTTCAATCATCTCCTATGACTTAGGAGGAATAGACAAGTCAACTAATTAATCTTCAAGAGAATAGAGATTTCGGCAGCATTTCAGTGCTATTCTGGTCATCTCTTGAAACTGAGGAGGAATACCCCTTTTCGTCGATGATTCTTCCCTTCCTCCTGAATAAGAAAACTTGAAGATTTGAAGACTCTAGCCATTCCAGCAGCATATCAGCCCATTGCTATTATAGACTTGTCTATCAGTTGGTTTGCGCGAGTCCACGCAAACTACATGCTTTGCGCGGGTCCGCGCAAACCACAGGAGCCCACTGCTCCTTTACGCGAGTCTGCGCAAACTACAGGAGCCCAATGCTCCTTTGCGCGAGTCCGCGCAAACTATATGAGCCCAATACTCATTTGCACCTTCTGTCTTCTGTCTTCTTCTTCGTCTTTCTTCCACTCTGAAAATCTTCCAACCCCTTTTTGAGAGAAAGAACGGGGTTGTTTCGACAAGAAAACAAAAGTATTTGATTTGGGAATTATCTTATTCAAACATAACAATGAAATAGTTACAGAAACAATCATCACATTTTTATTGATTCTGAATTCATTTACATCCTCAAATATCCCTTGATTCTAAGATAGTTTACAAAGAATTCATTGCAAGTTACGATTTTCGCCGTTAAATATAAATTTCGACAGCATAACAGTGCTATTTAAATCATCTCCTATGACTTAGGAGGAATAAACAAATAGACCAATAGTCTTCAAGAGGACGGAGATTTCGGCAGTATAACAATGCTATTCCAGTCATCTCCTGAAACTTAGGAGGAATACGCCTTTTCTTCCTTTTCTCCTGAACAAGAAGAACTTGAATACTTGAAGACCTGAAGACTCTAGCCATTTTAGCAGCATAACAGCCCATTGCTGTTATAGACAGTCTTGCAGTCGGTTTGCTCCAGTCCGCGCAAACTACAGACTTTGCGTGGGTACGCGCAAACGACAGGAGCCCAATGCTCCTTTGCGCGGGTCCGCGCAAACGACAGGAGCCCAATGCTCTGCACCTTCTATCTTCTTCTTCGTCTTTCTTTCACTCTAAAAATCTTCTAACCCCTTTTGAGAGAAAGAACGGGGTATTTATAGACATCTTTACTGGTGTAAATCTCTGTTCTGATCGATGTAGGACAAAATAACATCCAACCCTTTTTTATACCTCCGTAAAACACTTTGCGCGGACCAGCGCAATCGATATGCTTTGCGCGGTCCAGCGCAACCTACCATCCCCGCGCAATCTGCCTTCACTGATCAACCCGCGCAACTCATGTACTTTGCGCGGTCTGCGCAATTAATTCACTTTGCGCGAACCCGCGTAAAGTCATCTTCAAACTGATTTTCTGGACATTTCTCTTCTGCACTTCTTTGCTTATTTTATGCCTCAACAGATGCCCCCTTGATCCATTCTTTGTTGTTTTTTTTTTTTCAGAAAATCAAAGAAAAGGATCAAAACCATTCATTTTCTTGGGTTTGCGCGACCCCACGCAAAGCTCGGTCGTGTACCGTGCTCGGCCATGAATCCTATAAATAGTCCAACAACTTAGTCATTTGCACGAGCCCTTTTTGCTCTGGCAATTTTCTCCCGCGCAAACCTTTTACTTTGCGTGAACTCGCGCAAATCATTCCACTTTGCGCGGAGCCTTTTGAACTTTGGGATTTTCCGCGCAAACCTTTGACTTTGCGCGGACTCGTGCAAAGTACTTCGTACTTAACCAATTTTCTTTTTTGAACTGTCTCCAACCACTTAGCCATTTTCTTCTTTCTTCTTTTCTTTGACTTATTTTCATGGCTCGTATAAAACAAACAGCTCGCCCTCCTTCCGACCAACCTTCTTCCGATCAACCTCCTGCCAAACGAACAAAGACCACCTCTAGGACTCCTTATTTTAAAGAACCTGTTCTTCCAACCTTTGACTTTTCTGACCGTATCAAATCTCTTCCATCCCCCATCCATAGATCCATATCTTTAGGAGATATCAAATGTCCGTCAAAGCATGGTAGAGAATACGATTGGGATGAGTGGTTAAAGACCACGGCTCACATTCGTACTGATAGTGAAAGACCTCCTCTTCGTGAAGACACTCCTCCGGCTTCTCGCTCGAAGAAAACTCGCTGCAATAAGGCGAAAGAATTTGCAGAGAAGATCGAAGAACACAAGAAGAAGAGACTTCAGAATTCATGGGATTCGGTACGGGTTGTTGAAGGTGTTATGAAATTTGACAACCCTCATTCAGAAGGCATGACAATAATTCCCATCAATGTCTATCGCCATCAGTCCATGCTTGACTGTGAACCCAAGGATTGCGTTCATGGCGAAAGGTTGATGTATACTGAATCATGGGCCACCAAAGAACCCAGGATTCTTGAAGGAATCATTCAAACACAGAAGCCGCGTCAAAGGATAGGAGAAATTCATCCCATGATTTTCTTAGCTCATTTCCATAGCCCTCACGACCTCTTTCCTTCACATTTTTATGAAACAGTCTGCCAACGTTTCCGAGATCGGGAACCACTGTGGGGACAAGCAGAATTTCGCATCAGAGGCCTGTTAACTGCTCGACGTTATTACTCTGATTGGGCGGAAGCTATTTTATTGAAGCATACGAGCACACTTGCAAAAATCGGTCTTTATGATGCTATAGAAGTAACTTCTAAATACTTCTGTAGGGAACCTACTGTACTGAAAGGTTTCCTTGAGTACTGGTCGCCCACAACCAACTCTTTCCACTTGCCCTATGGTGAAATGAGCATAACACTTTGGGATCTTCACCGCATAGCCGGTCTCCCAATAACAGGTAAATTCTACGATGAATTTATTCCAACCAATAGGGAACTGGCCTTTGTATCCTCCCCTGATCGCAAACCTTCGATCTCCGAAACTACTATTTGTTTCGACGAGAAAACAAAAGTATTTGATTTGGGAATTATCTTATTCAATCATAACAATGAAATAATTACAGAAGCAATCATCACACTTCATTGATTCTGAATTCATTTACATCCTCAAGTATCCCTTGATTCTAAGATAGTTTACAAAGAATTCATTGCAAGTTACAGTTATCGCAGTTAAATATAAATTTCGGTAGCATAACAGCGCCGATCTCAATCATCTCCTATGACTTAGGAGGAATAGATAAATCGACCTCTGAGACTATTTGAGCATCTTTAAGTTGGATCGCAGTCGTCGGTCCTGAATGTTTCCTTCATCTTCTTGTCCAATAGTAACCCTCATAACTCTCTCTTCAGAGGTCGAATTTAGACAATTTCTGGTCATTAGAATGGTTACTTGTCAAGCTTCCAAATGGGACCAAAATTACCTAATTCAGAGACCGTTAGATATCACAAAAGCCCGTTGGAACTCTTCAATCGTCATTTTTCAATATGAATTGTTAATCTTTCCAAATTGCGTGATCCAACGGAGATGCCTATAACTCCATCATTTGTTGTCAGATAGGATCGATTTTTGGTCATCTGAATGGTACTTTAGGGCTCTTTCATTCTTGACTGGTATCGTCATTTTTCGACACCATTTGGGCATGTTTAACTTGGATCATAGTCGTCGTTCTTGAATGGGTCCTTCATCTTCTTGTCCAATAGTAACCCTCATAACTCTCTCTTCAGAGGCCGAATTTAGATCATTTTAGGTCATTAGAATGGTAACTTGTAAAGCTTCCAAATGGGACCAAAATTGCCTAATTCAGAGACCGTTCCATATCCCAAAAGTACGTTGGAACTCTTCGATCGCCATTTTTCAAAATGGATTGTTTATCTTTCCAAATTGCACGATCCAACGGACACACCTATAACTCCATCTTTTGATGTCGGATTGGGTCGATATTTGGTCATCTGAATGGTACTTTAGTGCTCTTTCATTCTTGACTGGTATCGTCGTATTCCGAGACTATTTGGGGATCTTTAAGTTGGATCGAAGTCGTCGTTCTTGAATGTTTCCTTTATCTTCTTGTCCTATAGTAACCCTCATAACTCTCTCTTCATAGGCTGAATTTAGAGTATTTTAGGTCATTGGAATGGTAACTTGTCAAGCTTTCAAATGGGACCAAAATTGCATGATTTAGAGACTGTTCGATATCACAAAAGCATGTTGGAACTTTTCGATCGTCATTTTCCAATATGGATGGTTAATCTTTCAAAATTGCGGGATCTAACGTTGACGTCTATAACTCCATCATTTCATGTCGGATTGGGTCGATTTTTGGTCATCTGAATGGTACTTTAGTGCTCTTTCATTCTTG
This sequence comes from Magnolia officinalis, assembly GCA_021015155.1. Lineage (NCBI taxonomy): Eukaryota > Viridiplantae > Streptophyta > Magnoliopsida > Magnoliales > Magnoliaceae > Magnolia > Magnolia officinalis. The sequence goes on from JAJHSJ010000008.1 coordinate 38,609,358, forward strand.
AGTGGTATTGTTGTATTCTGAAACCATTTAGGCATGTTTAAGTTGAGTCGCAGTCATCGGTCCTGAATGTTTCCTTCATATTCTTGTCCAATAGTAACCCTCATAACTCTCTACTCAGAGGTTGAATTTGTACAATTTTAGGTCGTTGGAATGGTAACATGTAGAGCCTCCAAATGGGACCAAAATTGCCCAATTCAGAGACCGTTCGATATCACAAAAGCATGTTGGAACTCTTCGATCGTCATTTTCCAATATGGATTGTTAATCTTTCCAAATTGCAAGATCTAACGGAGACGCCTATATCTCCATCATTTGATGTCGGATTTGATCAATTTTTGGTCGTCTGATGGGTACTTTAGTGGTCTTACATTCTTGACTGGTATCTTCGTATTAGGAGACCATTTGGGCATCTTCAAGTTGAATCGCAGTCGTCGGTCCTGAATGTTTCCTTCATCTTCTTGTCCAATAGTAACGCTCATAACTCTCTCCTCAGTGGTTGAATTTGTACAATTTTAGGTCATTGGAATGGTAACATGTAGAGCTTCCAAATGGGACCAAAATTACCTAATTCAGAGACTGTTCAATATCCCAAAAGCACGTTGGAACTCTTCGATCGTCATTTTTCAATATGGATTGTTAATCTTCCCAAATTGCCTGATCCAATGGAGACGCCTATATCTAGATCATTTGAGGTCGGATTAGGTCAATTTTTGGTCATCTGAATGGTACTTTAGTGGTCTTACATTCTTGACTGGTATCTTCGTATTAGGAGACCATATGGGCATCTTTAAGTTGAATCGCAGTCGTCGGTCCTGAATGTTTCCATCTTCTTGTCCAATAGTAACCCTCATAACTCTCTCTTCAGAGGTTGAATTTATACTATTTCAGGTCGTTGGAATTGTAACTTGTCAACCTTCCAAATGGGACCAAATTTGCCTAATTCTGAGACCGTTCAATATCCCAAAAGCACGTTGGAACTCTTCTATCGTCATTTTTCAATATGGATTGTTAATCTTTTCAAATTGCGTGATCCAATGGAGACGCCTATATCTCCATCATTTGATGTCGGATTGGATCAATTTTTTGGTCATCTGAATGGTACTTTAGTGGTCTTACATTCTTGACTGGTATCTTCGTATTAGGAGACCATTTGGGCATCTTTAAGTTGAATCGCAGTCGTCGGTCCTGAATGTTTCCTTCATCTTCTTGTCCAATAGTAACCCTCATAACTCTCTCTTCAGAGGTCGAATTTACACAATTTCAGGTCATTGGAATGGTTACTTGTCAAGCTTCCAAATGGGACCAAAATTACCTAATTCAGAGACCGTTCGATATCAGAAAGCATGTAGGAACTCTTCGATCGTCATTTTCCAATATGGATTGTTAATCTTTCCAAATTACGAGATCCAACAGAGACGCCTATATCTCCATCATTTGATGTCGGATTGGGTCAATTTTTGGTCATCTGAAGGGTACTTTAGTGGTCTTACATTCTTGACTGGTATCTTCGTATTAGGAGACCATTTGGGCATCTTTAAGTTGGATCGCAGTCGTCGGTCCTGAATGTCTCCTTCATCTTCTTGTCCAATAGTAACCCTCATAACTCTCTCTTCAGAGGTTGAATTTAAACTATTTAAGGTCGTTGGAATTGTAACTTGTCAAGCTTCCAAATGGGACCAAAATTGCCTAATTCAGAGACCGTTATATATCCCAAAAGCACGTTGGAACTCTTCGATCGTCATTTTTCAATATGGATTGTTGATCTTTCCAAATTGCGCGATGCAACGTAGACGCCCATAACTCCATCTTTTGATGTCAAATTGGGTCGATTTTTAGTCATCTGAATGATACTTTAGTGCTCTTTCATTCTTGACGGGTATCGTCATATTCCGAGACCATTTGGGCATCTTAATTTGGATCGCAGTCGTCGGTCCTGAATGTTTTTTCATCTTCTTGTCCAATAGTAACCCTCATAACTCTCTCTTTAGAGGTCGAATTTAGACAATTCCAGGTCATTGGAATGTTTACATGTCAAGCTTCCAAATGGGACTAAAATTGCCTAATTCAAACACTATTCGATATCACAAAAGCACGTTGGAACTCTTCGATCGTCATTTTTCAATATGGATTGTTAATCTTGCCAAATTGCGCGATCTAACGGAGACGCCAATAACTCAATCCTTTGATGTCGGATTGGGTCAATTTTTGGTCATCTGAATGGTACTTTAGTGCTCTTTCATTCTTGACTAGTATCATCGTATTCCGAGACCATTTGGCCATCGTTAAGTTGGATCGCAGTCGTCGTTCTTGAATGTTTCCTTTATCTTCTTGTGCAATAGTAACCCTCATAACTCTCTCTTCAGAGGCCGAATTTAGAGTATTTTAGGTCATTGGAATGGTAACTTGTCAAGCTTCCAAATGGTACCAAAATTGCATAATTCAGAGACTGTTCGATATCACAAAAGCATGTTGGAACTCTTCAATCATCATTTTCCAATATGGATGGTTAATCTTTCAAAATTGCGGGATCCAACGTTGACGCCTATAACTCCATCATTTGATGTCGGATCAGGTCTATTTTTGGTCATCTGAATGGTACTTTAGTGCTCTTTCATTCTTGACTGGTATTGTTGTATTCTGAGACCATTTGGGCATGTTTAAGTTGTTTCGTCAAGAAAACAAAAGTATTTGATTTGGGGATTATCTTATTCAAACATAACAATGAAATAGTTACAGAAACAATCATCACAATTTATTGATTCTGAATTCATTTACATCCTCAAGGATCCCTTGATTCTAAAATAGTTTACAAAGAATTCATTGCAAGTTATAATTATAACAGTAGAATATAAATTTTTGACAGCATAACAGCGCTAATTTTAATCATCTCCTATGACTTAGGAGGAATAGATTAATCTTCAAGAGAATTGAGATTTCGGCAGCATTTCAGTATTATTCTGGTCATCTCTTGAAACTTACGAGGAATACGCCTTTTCGTCGATGATTCTTCCCTTCCTCCTAAACAAAAAGAACTTGAAGATTTGAAGACTTTAGTCATTCCTACAGCATATCAGCCCATTGATGTTATAGACTGTCTAACAGTCGGTTTGCGCGAGTCCGCGCAAACTATATGCTTTGCGCGGGTCCGCGCAAACTACAGGAGCCCAATGCTCATTTGTACCTTCTGTCTTCTGTCTTCTTCTTCGTCTTTCTTCCACTCTGAAATCTTTCAACCCCTTTTGAGAGAAAGAACGGGGTATTTATAGATATCTTTACTGGTGTAAATCTCTATTCTGGTCGATGTGGGACAAAATATCATCCAGCCATTTTTATATCTCTGCAAAACACTTTGCGCGGACTCGCGCAAACGACATGCTTTGCGCGGTCTAGCGCAATCTTTCATTCCCGCGCAACCTGTCTTCACTGATCAACCCGCGCAACCCATTTGCTTTGCGCGGTCCAGCGCAATCTATTCACTTTGCGCGGACTCGCGCAAAGTCATTTTCAACATGATTTCTTTGATCTTCAAACTGATTTTCTTGATCTTTCCTTTCTTCATTTCTTTGCTTATTTTATGCCTCAACAGATGCCCCCTTGATCCGTTCTTTGTTTTTTCAGAAATCAAAGAAAAGGATCAAAGAATTCATTTTCTAGGGTTTGCGCGACCCCACGCAAACTTCGGTCGAGTACCGTGCTCGACCACGAATCCTATAAATAGTCTAGCCACTTCGTCATTTTCACGAACTGCTCATACTCTGTCGAAACTCTGCTCTGGCGATTTTCTCCCGCGCAAACCTGTTACTTTGCGCGAACCCGCGCAAACCTTTTCACTTTGCGCGAAGCCCTTTGTCCTTAGAGATTTTCCGCGCAAACCTTTTTGCTTTGCGTGAACCTGCGCAAACCTTTTCACTTTGCGTGAGGTCTTTTGGCTTTGGAGATTTTTTCCTGCGCAAACCTCCTACTTTGCCCAAACCCGTGCAAAGTACTTCATACTTAGCCCATTTTCTTTGAACTGTTTCCAACACTTAGCCATTTTCTTCTTTCTTCCTTTCTTACTTTTGTCTTTTATCTTCCTTTCTTTGACTTATTGTTATGGCTCGTATAAAACAGACAGCTCGTCCTCCTTCCAATCAACCTTCCTCTGATCAACCCCCTGCCAAGCGAACAAAGACCACTTCCAGAAATCCTGCTTATTTTAAAGAACCTGTTCTTCCTACTTTCGACTTTTCTGACCGCATTAGATCTTTGCCTTCCCCCATTCATAGATCCATATCATTAGGAGATATTAAATGTCCTCCGAAGCATGGCAGGGAATACGATTGGGATGAATGGTTAAAGACTACGGCTCATCTTCGTACTGATAGTGAAAGACCACCCCTTCGTGAAGACACTCCCCCTGCTTCTCGTCCAAAGAAAACTAGCCGGAATAAGGCGAAAGAGTTCGCAGAGAAAATTGAGGAACATAAGAGGAAGAGACTTCAAAACTCATGGGACTCGGTACGAGTTGTTGAAGGTGTTATGATATTTGACAACCCTCATGCGGAGGGCATGACGATTATTCCCATCAAAGTATATCGCCATCAGTCCATGCTTGACTGTGAGTCTAAAGACTACATCCATGGCGAGAGGTTGATGTATACTGAATCGTGGGCCTCAAGAGAGCCCCGAATCCTTGAGGGAGTTATACAAACACAAAAGATAGGGGAAACTCATCCCATGATCTTCTTAGTTCCTTTCCACAGTCCTCATGATCTCTTTCCTTCTCATTTTTATGAGACAGTTCGACAGCGCTTTAGAGATCGAGAACAACTCTAGGGACAGGCAGAATTCCACATCAGAGGCATGTTAACTGCTCGCCGCTATTACTCTGAATGGGCGGAGGCTATATTGCTGAAGCATACAAGCACTCTTGCAAAGATTGGCCTTTATGATGCCATAGAAGTGACCTCCAAACACTTCTATAGGGAACCCAATATACTGAAAGGCTTCCTTAAATACTGGTCGCCTACAACCAACTCCTTCCATTTACCTTATGGTGAAATGAGCATATCACTTTGGGATCTTCATCGTATAGCCGGTCTTACAATAACAGGAAAATTCTATGATGAATTCATTCCTACGAACAGAGAATTGGCCTTTGTATCTTCTCCAGACCGCAAACCTTCTATCTCTGAAACTACCATAGAGCTATTCAAAGAGATGGGCAAATTTCCCAGTTTCCACAAAATTCCCCCTCTACAATGGCTGGCACATTTTTCTAGAGGTCTCAGGTATTTATCAAACCGACAGTTGACTTATTCTTTATATTCTTGCTATTTAGCCATCCCTGCATATTAACCTCCTCATTTTTCTTTGAAGATTTCGCGATTGCCACTCTAAAGAATTAACGAAGCTTCGAGATACAATAAAAGGAAGACCATAATATAGCTCCTTCAGAGAACTTGCTGCGTTCTTAGCTTATTGGCTAAGTTTAGTCGTATTGCCCAGCTCTAAATGGGCAGATGCTGTTCGTCCAAGCGTTTTTGTTGTGGCTGGTGCTTTAGCGAAAGGTCATAAATACTCTCTTGCTCCTCCAGTATTATGTTCTATTTATAGAGCCCTTGGAGAGGTAGCTACTCACATGAAAGATCCTATTCTTGGGGCCTCGTCTGCACATACTTCTTGGCATTACATCACAGGGTGGCTAGGGGTCTATTTCCCTTGGACTTTTGAGGCTCCAGAGCAAGCATATACTCATCCTTCTCACCTTTCACTCTGGTTCTTTCAGCAAAGAGCGATGGCAAAAAGAGCGTATGAATGGGTTGCCAATAAAATTCGAGATGATGACCAGATAAACTTCTTTCAATTCCGCCTTTATCGCTACACTGAAGATACAGATATGGTGGACCAAGAAACGCTTACTGCAGCAGAGAGAGCTTTCTTTTTTTCTATTTGCTCATGCAGTTTACCTCTTCGGGAAGGAACAAAATTTTGGAGAGAACCTTACTACCCCAGTCGCTTTGCTCGTCAATTTGGTTATGATCAGACCGTGCCTCAGGACTGCGGGTTGGTTACTACAAAAATGCGCTATTATGGAACTGGTCCTCTTAACTGGGCCATGATATGGAAATAACTGCTAAATGGCTGCGTAGGATCTCTTTTCATAATTCCAGGTTGTAATCGCATTGTCCGTACATCATATAGCTGGATGCGATGGTGGGATCACCAATCATACTTGGTCACTAAATGCTTGCCAGTGGATTCTTCTATTTTTCTTCATCCGCCCAGGCTGAAGGGTAGAAATTTAGAGAGCGGAATCGGCTATGTTCCAGAAAAGAGCCATGCGTCTCATCCTGGAGAAATTTGTAGGAAAATATCATTGGAAGACCCTATCCGCGAAATCAAGCCCATCAACACTTTGGATGGCTGGTTCGCTCATGGAGTTCTGAGGGAATTTGAGAAAACTCGTCGGGATTTCTCAAATCAAGCCGCAAACAATGCTGAAGGTACATCTTCTCTTATTCCTGCAGAGACTGCAGCGGCTCAAGAAGGACCAGCTGTTGGTACTTCCTTATCTCCTCCACAACCCGTTGGTCCTAGTCCATCTTCCCCAATGACTAGATCAAAAACGCGTTTGCAAACATCATCACCTATTCTTCCAGAAAGGACTCGCCAAGCATCCGCTTCCCCTATCCTTCCAGAAAGGACCCGTCAAGCATCCGTTTCCCCTACAATCCAAGAGCCTATTCCGGAAAGCAGCCAACCCGTTTCTTACAAAGGGAAGCAAGTTGTTATTGAAGAAGCTGATGAAGAAATTTTAGAAGATGAAAGTTCAGCTTCATCGTCAGATACTAATGAATCTTCACAATATGAAGACAGCGAGGATAACGATAGCTGTGAAGATAAAGATGATGACTTTGAAGAAGGCGAAGTTGACATTGATGGAGATGAGAAAACAGCTGTGAAAGAGGTCGAGATGGAATCTTCCCCTGCAACCGTTAAGACTCTTCTCGGTGTAAATGATCCTGCTAAATCTCCTGCAGCTTTCATTGCGTCTCCTTTTTTTAGGTGCTCAAGTTGCAGAAATAGGTGCTGTCTCTTCAGCGAGTCCTCTTGTGGTATCTTCACCAAGAGCACATATAGTTCCATTGGTAGTACAAAGAGTAGTGGCTCGTGAAATCATATTTCCCACAGAAACTACAGACTTGCCAACTCTAGCTACCAGAGACTCAAGCACAGAAGCTAGAGCACCATCTTTTGCTGATATGGTGGAACTTGGTCTTTCCATGACTCAGAGAGCTTCTGCCTCTGTAGGTCATATCCAGGTGACAGGTACAAATTTATGCACTGATTATCTTCATTCACGACTACATATTTCATAATAATATTTTGAATATCTTTCTTCTTTTACTATAGGAACTCATCCTTGCAGTGGTGCGGCCAGTTCTGATTCTGTGGCCACTACTTCTGAATTGTCATCCTTTGCAAAAATCCCTGTTCATAAAATGCTTATGGTGAAACATTCTTTGTTAGCAATAATTCATATCTTCAGAAATCCCGATCAATGGTTGGATTTGGATGTTGCTATAGAGATTTTGGAGAGCTCTGCCAAGATGGCTAGACTCAACATATCTCCTTTGCGTGATTCACTCCTCAAGTTTCGCGATTCAGTAATTTCTCTGGCGTCGGTAGAGAACGTTACAATTGCCCCTGAGATTTTAGAGTACAAGAAGCAGCTGGCTGCATCTCAAGAACAAGCCTCTCTGACAACTTCATCAATTTCTAAACTTGAACAAGAGCATATGATTCTTCAAGATCAATTAAAGATTCATATTGATGAAAATAAGACTATCCAAGATCGTATTGCAGCCCTGAAGGAAGAAATTTCTCAACTGGAGAGAAGGAATCATGACAAAGCCTTGATCATTCAAGATGTTGAAGAAAGGATACAGGTGAATGTTCAATCCATTAATATTGAAAAATCCGCGCAACTTCGAAGTAAAGGAATGATTGCTTCTCTGGAGAATAAACTTGCTGGCGTCCCTGATCAAGCGAAACTTATTCTTGAAGAAAAATCTAAACATGATGTAGCCCAGGCACAGTTGAAAGAAGATTTGCGCAGATATTCGGAAGCAGTGGGAATTACAGAAGATCTTTAAAATATGTAATTTTGAACATCTGATTTTTGTTTTCATGTTTTTTGGACATGTTTTTATGAAAGCATTTTGAGATGTTTATAATAGCATTTTCTCATTGCATGTTGATGACATTTATACTAACATTATCAAATTATATTCATACTTTATATAATAATTTCATTACATCCTTTAAAATTTCTAAACCTTTTATGCTTTGTTAGTGCCGGATTCTCTATGTGAGTATTTAAATTGGCGGTACTAAGTTTCAATTGAATTAGCCACACACAGTTTAAGCTCATGAGTAGTGGAGCGTGGGCACACACAAAGTGCTCATGAGTAGTGGAGCATTTATGGGTCTTATGTGATGGCCACTTAACTCTCTAGAGTTCGCTGCTTTTCACTGCCTTGAGCTCACGGCCAAGGTCCATCAGAGGGGCTCATTGACGCTACCGGGCGGTGAACTGTTGGTTTTACGCACAGGGTTGGCCACGGTAACTCTCTAGAGTTCGCAGGGCTCGCAAGGCTACCTTTGGGCACCAAATCTAGGGTCGCCAGTCCATCAATGAGTAGGTTTAAGCCCTTCCTCACGAGTTACTACTGAAATCAAACCCTAGATCTGGAGGGTCTTACGCATGGTTGGCATAAAGCTCGCACTGCGGCCCCTGTTTTCTTCGTTTGCAAGGTCGAGCCCATTCACAGGAGGGCATTTTCATGCGTTCCCCGTGGCGCTGCCGGAAGCTATACAGACGGCATGGGAGTTACGGTGACTAGTCTTCGCGGATTTATGGCCTTTTAGGCTTTGAATCCTTGACTTCATCAGCTGCCCGCATGGGTGCGTACGATGGTCTTCGCGGGCTTTTTAAGGCCACTGACTCCTCGCCGCTGCCCGAATGGCGATCTTCATAGGTCTTATGTATAGTTGGCTGGCTCTTTTAGAGCTTGATCCTTTGAGAGCATTTTTTTTTTTTTTTTTTTTTAGAGCTTTTTGATTTTGTTCAATTTGGCTCTTTTAGGACTTGGCTTGGCTATACTGCCCCTTTAACTGAGATTGGTGTATCCTTGTAAGGCAATAATATCTATGATCATCATCATTGCCAGTATAGTAGTAGTAGATATTTCTACTTGAGATAATATCTTCAAGAAGATCCATGCCTTGTAAAGCAATATATATCAATTTTGTCAGTATCTTCAAGAGAATCTTCAAGATGATATTGATTTTGTCAAACTTTTTTGGCGATGATGATGATCATATTTTCGGATTTGATGCTTGATAATTGACGCGCTTGTGAATTTTCTTCACAGCTTCTCTTGTTGACATATGAACATGATCTTATTCATCCTTGCCCCCTTTTGATACAGATTCATTATGCCGATAATATTCTGAATCAAAATCCACATGCCTATCTTTAGGGATAGTATCTTTTGATGAATCGGGCGTTGACAAGTATACTGATATTCTGTCTCTCTTGATTTGTGATTCTATATGCTCCATTGGAGTATACTTCTTTTACTACATATGGACCGTCCCATTTAGGCTCGAACTTGGCCCCTGTTCGGCGAGTGATCACTATAGGTCTTTTCAACATTAACACCATATCCCCTTTTTTGAAAGAGCGGTATTTAACCTGTTTATCAAATGCGGCCGAAATCCTGGCCTAGTATGACTGCAACCGCTGCTGAGCTTCAAGACGTTTCTCATCAAGCAAATCTAACTCTTTCAACCTCATTTTTGCATTTTCATCATCTGTTATAGACTGATGTACTGCTATCCTGAGTGATGCCACCTGCATTTCGATTGGGATAACTGCCTCTATACCATAGATTAATGAATAAGGTGTCGCCCCTGTTGCTGTACGATGAGTAGTTCTGTAGGCCCACAATGCTTCTTGTAACTTTTCATCCCAATCACGCTTGTTACCTGTCACCGTTTTCTTGATTATTTTGATAATCGTTTTGTTAAATGCTTCCGCTAATCCATTGGCCGGAGGATAGTAAGGTGTTGAAAACGAATGCTGGATGCCGAACTTCTGACACAACTTTTCCATGCCTCTATTTTTAAAAGGGGTGCCATTATCAGTGACGATCTTTTTCGGAATACCATGACGGTATATTATAGCATGTCGAATGAAATTGACCACATCTGTCTCTTTAACATTACGCAAGGCAATTGCTTCGGTCCATTTGGAGAAATAGTCTGTTGCTGCCAGAATATACTGTTTTCCTTTAGATGAAGGGGGATTTATAGGACCAATCACATCGAGTCCCCAGGCTGAGAAAGGCCAAGAAGTAACAGATTGATGTAAGTCTTCAGAGGGAACATGTATTACATCTCTATGTATTTGACATTCATGACACCGCTTTGCATATTCTATCGCATCTTTGAACATAGTAGGCCAATAATAACCCATTCGATGTACTCTATGGCACAAATTTCGGCCGGCTTGATGTGCTCCACATTCACCTGAATGTGCCTCCCGCAGCATTTGGTTTGCTTCTTGCTTGTCTAAGCATCTCAGCAGCATTCCATTGTAAGATTTTCTATACAATACTTCACTGCATATGACAAATTTACCCGATCGCTGCTTAATCTGCTGCCTTTGTGCATTATCTTCTGGCAAGATATTATACTTGAGATAATCAATGAAAGGCTGACGCCAATCATCTATCATTACTTCTAGACAAGATATAGGAAACATTTCAACGGTTTCTTCAATAACCTCTGCAGACGGCAGGAATCTTCTTTCTTCTATAGTTACCTGAAGAGGATTTCGATTTGTGCAGGATAGAGCTGCTGCCAAACCGGCTAAAGCGTCCGCTTTTGCATTCTCAGAGCGTGGTATGTGTTTAATGTCCACATGACAAAACTGTTCAAGCAACTTTTGTGCCTTCCGATAATAGGGCAGAAATTCTTCTTTCCTTACTTCGAATTCTGTTGTTAACTGATTTATAATCAATTTAGAATCTCCGAAGATATGCAATATTTTATTTCCATTTGTTGGGCTATTTTCATTCCGATGATAAGAGCTCTGTATTCAGCTTCATTGTTTGTACATGCGGTGCCCAATGTGAAGGAATATGGCAATAAATCGCCTTGAGGTGTAATGAATATTATTCCTGCCCCCGCTCCCGATATTCGAGCAGCACCATCAAAATACATTTGCCAAAGATTCTGAGATTCAGCCAACATAACCTGTTCATCTGGAAATTCATCATTAATTTCTTCACTTTCTGCTATAGGATGCGCTGCGAGGAAGTCTGCCATGGCTTGTCCTTTTACTGCTTTCGCTGGTTTATATGAAATAGTATATTCTGACAGCAATAACATCCACTTGGCTAGTCTTCCCGACAACATTGGCCTGGTCATTAAAAATTTTATCGGATCTGCTCTTGAGATCAGAGTTATATCATGGGAGAGACAATAATGCCTCAACTTTTGTACAGCGAATATCAGCGCCAAACATTCTTTCTCGATCGAAGAATAATTGCATTTTGCCCCCATCAATGTTCGGCTTAGATAATAAAGAGCAGTCTCTTTTCCGGCTTCGTTCACCTGTGCTAACAAAGCACCCAAAGAATTTGTAGCTGCAGATGTATAAAGATAAGTGGCTTACCTTTTATTGGAGCTGTTAACACCGGCGGCTGATTCAATAAGTCCTTGATTGAGTCAAATGCATTTTGACAGGCGTGATCCCATACAAATTCTGTATCTTTCTTCATTAACTGAGAAAATGGCTGAAACCTTCCTGCGAGATTTGAAATGAAACGGCGAATGTATGCCAATTTTCCTTGTAAGCTTTTTAATTCTTTCAACGTCGTTGGTGGTGGCATATTTTGAATAGCCTTAATTTTTTCTGGATCAATCTCGATCCCTCTGTGTCGTACAACAAAGCCGAGGAACTTGCCAGAAGATACTCCAAATGCACACTTAGCAGGGTTCATTTTTAGTTGCTTCTTTCTGAGACAACGGAAGACTGATGCTAAATGTTCGCGGTGTTCTTGATGATCTCCCGACCTGACCACCAAGTCATCAACATAGCATTCGACATGTTTATGCATCATATCTTGAAAAATGTTTTTCATCGCCCTTTGATATGTTGCCCCAGCATTTTTGAGACCGAAAGACATAACTTTATAACAATAAATTCCAAGTGGCGTTCTGAAAGCCGTTGCCTCTTCATCTTCGGGTGCCATCCTGATTTGATTATAACCCGCGTATCCGTCCATAAATGACATAATAGCATACTGAGTAGTGCTGTCAATTAATAATTCTGTTATCGATGCATTGCTACAGATGGTTCCAATCCTGGCATTTCTTCATATGTCCAAGCGAAGACATCTTTATTTTCTCTGAGAAGCTGGCCATATTTCTCAAATTCCTGATCTGAAAGACTGACACTGATAAATGTGTTCCTTGGCTCTTCTGCTGTTCCCAAATTTATTTCTCGCAAGCCATCTATCGTCGGCTGTCCCCCGTCTTCTATTTGTCTTGGAGCATTTTCAGGACACTTGACTACCTTAAAATCTTGTTCTGACATCTGTTCGGCTGGAGTCATATCTACTGATACCATATTTACTGATGATTCTGCTCCTAATCCTTGGAATTTTCTCCGTTTTTCTTGATTAACTCCGAGAGGGATTTGAATTCCTTTCCCATGATTCAGTCCAGTGGGCTTGTCACAATCAAAACCCATATTTCTCATGATTTTCTTGCTTACTGCACTGTATTTTCTCAAATTCTGCGGTGCTAACTCTCCGTGATATATATTGCTTGTGTTTTCATTCTTCACTTCTGCTGCAACGTGGAACTTTATTGCTTCAGGATATTTAGCACTGGCTCTGACTTGAAATGTGCCTGGGGCGGCTGCAAATGGCTTACATCTTTCGATATTGGGTAAGGGCATCGTGTAATTGGACTGTAAGACTTTCAACTGTTCTGTCGACAACAATGTCAACGGCGGTTGTCCTGGTTGTCTCAGGCGCTTTGGTACAAAATGGAACTTTTTCCTTGCTTCTGTAGTCTCAGGAGATTCCACCCTTTCCTCTCTAGCTTTATTTATTTGAACATCTTTCAAGACTCTCTTTCCATCATCATTTCCCGCTTCTTTGGAGAAACATATATAATAGCTAGCATCCGCAAAGAAAGACTCAGCTTCTGTATATGGTTTCGCATCAGCCATTACTTTACACTGCATTCCATCCTTATAGTATTTGAAACATTGGTGTAGAGTAGAAGGTACAATATTGTACTGATGTATCCATGGCCTGCCTAAGAGAAGATTATATGTCGTCACAGCATTTATAACATGACATACAACAGTAGTAATTAGTTCTCCCACTTCCAATATTACTGTAATTTTACCGAGTGCGCGCTGTCCATCTTGATTAAACCCTTGTATCATCATTCCGCTGGGGCGCAAATCTGAACGGCGGTAACCCAATTTAGTGATCATGGAAAGTGGCAAAAGATTCACTGCCGACCCATTGTCTATCATGATTCGTTTTATCTTCTTTTCGCAAATGTACCCTTCTATCATCAATGGCCTGTTATGTTCTGTTTCACCAATTAAGTCATCATCAGAGAAAGATATTACTGGTAGACAATCCACATTTTCCTTGCTTCTTTCATTCTTCATTTCTGTCAGTAAAGTTTCTCTCACATCATGATCAGACAGTGCTTGAATCAAACTCTGTCGAAACTCTTCTGATAACTTGAGCGCATCATAAATACTCAAACGTGCCGATACACCTTTCAAGTGACTAACTACATCGTAAGCCACTTTTGTCGCTGTATCTTCATTTCTACTTCTATCCTTGATGTTCTGTCTTTCAGTCACTTCTTTCCTTATAATTTCTGCTTTTTGCTTTACCGGACTTGTTATCTGCTTCCTCGATCGCAACGTAATCATTGTTACATTTCTTATCGGCCTTCGGTCTCCCTTCTCTCTCATTCCCCGAGTCTTTTCTTGAATTGACAATACATTTACCGTCGCCCTTGTATTCTTTCCTTTGCTTTCGCTGGTTATTATATCTCCTCTATTTATCATTCGCTATATGATGCACTTTAACGTGTAACAATTTTCTGTCGGATGTCCCACTAAGCGATGATAACGGCAAAAGTTTCTTTCTCGAGTTCTCGTCACATCTTCAGGGCGTTTCGGTTCCGGTAATTCCAGGGTACCTGCTTTTAACAATTGTTGCATCATAGGCACCACATCCTCTTTATCAAACTCAAATCCTTCGTGAGAATCGAGCATTCTGAGCTTTTTTCCACCGTATCTGTCCCTTGATTGATTCCAGTTTTCTCTTCCTTCCGGCCTTTTGTCTCTTGAGCCCTTCGCCTCTTGATTTTTCTTATCCCGATCGATGGTGTTGACGGTTGTCCTGCCAGGTATTCTTCTGACAGTTTCATGATGAAATGCTAGCATCTTACGGGTCATTAATTCCAATGCATGGGCTTTGGTAGCCAAATCGCGAAAGGTTCCGATATCAGCGCTGGTGAGTCCGAAAGCAATTCCTGTTTCCATAGAGTTCAGACACATTTTGACTTGTTCCTTTTCTTCCGGCAACTGCCTACACGATGCCCCCAGTGTCTTCCATCGTCTATAAATTTTTCAACTGGTTCTCCTTCTCGCTGTCGTACTGAAGCTAATTTTGTGATACTAACATCGCGTTCTGATGAGAAGAAGTTTGACATGAAAGCATCTTGCATTTCTTCCCATGTGCGTATAGATCCTGGTGCTAAATTTGAATACCACCTGAAAGCTTTACTTGTCAACGATGATCCAAATAAGCGTAAACAGTATTGAGGTATTGTGGAGAAGTTTCCCATGCTGGTGATGAAATGCATCAAGTGTTCTTCTGGTGATCCTTCCCCATTAAATTTCTGGAAATCTGGATGCTTAAAATTGGCTGGAAACGGAACATCCTCTACCTCTCTCGGGTAGGGTGTTCGGTATCTGAAAGACCGCTACTCACTCGCTCCCTTTCTATTCTAACTGCTTCTTCAACGACTTGTCTTACATCATCTTGCGTTATAGCTCTTTTTGCTGGAACTGATCCTCGCGATCCTATCTCCTGCGGACGAGAGCCTTCAGGTTGGTTCTCTTGTCCATTCGTTGCTCCCATCATGGGTGGAGCCACTATTTGGGCTACATTATGTGCCAGAGTTGCCAGAGCTTCTCTGAGGTTCCGACATTCATCCATTAGCAGTCTTTGTGCCTCTGCCATTTGATCAACACGTTCTTCAGTAGATGGCCTATTTCCTTGACCCGTCTCTACCATATATACTGCGGCCTCTTGACTGTTTGTCGAAGCTGTTTTTTGAGTAAAACGAGAGTATGTTGACGTAACAGGACTTACAAAGGGGGAGACATTGGAGTCTCGTTTGATTCTTGTATACTTCCTGTGCTTTTAACCGATCGAGGTGATACAGTTATAGGCGAGCTTGTTTGAGGTGACACAGGCATCGGTGATCCTATCATCAGTGCTTTGCCTTTCTGCGATTCTGTCCATTTGGTCTTTGGAGCGACTAAAGCCGGAAAATCGTGCAACGAGAACTGCGAAGCAGCTTGTCCAGGATAAATCGCCGGAGGAGCGAGTTCAGGTTTTCTTCTAGATATACTACGCGTGATCGGTCCCTCAGTTCTTGGTACAAGTAATTTCGCCTTGCGGTTCTTTAAGGTCTTTGCTTTTGTCTTCTTGGACAGGACCAAAGTCCAATTCTCATCACTTTCTTGTGGTTGAGGTGAGACGGAAATAACTCCCACTGTTACTTGAGTCGCTTTGCGCCTGCTTGTAGTGCTTGCTTTCGTATGCTCAGGAGTTTGGCTTGGCGCATATTCAATTACAAATCCAGTAGCGGTGAATCGGAAGTTCACTTTTCTCGCAACGTTAGCCATAAGCAATGTAGTGTGATTGAATTTGGGTACCTTCAATAACAAAACATTCATGAAATTAGTATATGGAAGACTAAGTAAACTATCTTAGAGATGAAGGGGAGGATGTTCCCACTGAGAGTCGCCATTTTGGCGTCTTCCAGACGCCAAAAACAGTAATGAGAATCTTGTAACTTTCCCAATGTTAGTGTTAAATAAGATATGAAGAGTCCCCAGCAGAGTTGCCATTTTGTTTCGTCAAGAAAACAAAAGTATTTGATTTGGGGATTATCTTATTCAAACATAACAATGAAATAGTTACAGAAACAATCATCACAATTTATTGATTCTGAATTCATTTACATCCTCAAGGATCCCTTAATTCTAAAATAGTTTACAAAGAATTCATTGCAAGTTATAATTATAACAGTAGAATATAAATTTTTGACAGCATAACAGCGCTGATTTTAATCATCTCCTATGACTTAGGAGGAATAGATTAATCTTCAAGAGAATAGAGATTTCGGCAGCATTTCAGTGTTATTCTGGTCATCTCCTGAAACTTAGGAGGAATACGCCTTTTCGTCGATGATTCTTCCCTTCCTCCTGAACAAAAAGAACTTGAAGATTTGAAGACTTTAGCCATTCCTACAGCATATCAGCCCATTGTTGTTATAGACTGTCTAACAATCGGTTTGCATGAGTCCGCGCAAACTATATGCTTTGCGCGGGTCCGCGCAAACTACAGGAGCCCAATGCTCATTTGCACCTTCTGTCTTCTGTCTTCTTCTTCGTCTTTCTTCACTCTGAAATCTTCCAACCCCTTTTGAGAGAAAGAACGGGGTATTTATAGGGTGTAAATCTCTATTCTGGTCGATGTGGGACAAAATATCATCCAGCCATTTTTATATCTCTGCAAAACACTTTGCGCGGACTCGCCAAACGACATGCTTTGCGCGGTCTCGCGCAATCTTTCATTCCCGCGCAACCTGTCTTCACTGATCAACCCGCGCAACCCATTTGCTTTGCGCGGTCCAGCGCAATCTATTCACTTTGCACGGACTCGCGCAAAGTCATTTTCAACATGATTTCTTTGATCTTCAAACTGATTTTCTTGATCTTTCCTTTCTTCATTTCTTTGCTTATTTTATGCCTCAACATAAGTTGAATCACAGTCGTTGGTCCTGATGTTGAGGCATAAAATAAGCAAAGAACTGAAGAAAGGAAAGATCAAGAAAATCAGTTTAAAGATCAAAGAAATCAATTTGAAGATGACTTTGCGCGGGTTCGCGCAAAGAGAATAGATTGCGCTGGATCGCGCAAAGTAAATGGGTTGCGCGGGGATGATAGATTGCGAGAGACCGCGCAAAGAATATCGATTGCGCTGGTCCGCGCAAAGTGTTTTGCAGAGATATAAAAATGGCTGGATGATATTTTGTCCCACATCGACCAGAATAGGGATTTGCACCAGTGAAGATATCTATAAATACCCTGTTCTTTCTCTCAAAAAGGGGTTGGAAGATTTTCAGAGTGGAAGAAAGAAGAAGACAGAAGACAGAAGGTGCAAATGAGCATTGGGCTCATATAGTTTGCGCGGACTCGCGCAAAGGAGCATTGGGCTCCTGTAGTTTGCGCAGACTCGCGCAAAAGAGCATTGGGCTCCTGTGGTTTGCGCGGACCCGCGCAAAGCATGTAGTTTGCGCGGACTCGCGCAAACCGACTGATAGACAAGTCTATAACAGCAATGGGCTGATATGCTGCTGGAATGGCTAGAGTCTTCAAATCTTCAAGTTTTCTTATTCAGGAGGAAGGGAAGAATCATCGACGAAAAGGCGTATTCCTCCTCAGTTTCAGGAGATGACCAGAATAGCACTGAAATGCTGCCGAAATCTCTATTCCCTTGAAGATTAATTAGTTGACTTGTCTATTCCTCCTAAGTCATAGGAGATGATTGAAATCAGCGCTGTTATGCTGTCGAAATTCATATTCAACCATTATAATTGTAGCTTGCAATGAATTCTTTGTAAACTGTTTTAGAATCAAGGGATACCTGAGGATGTAAATAAATTCAGAATCAATAAAATGTGATGATTGTTTCTGTAGCTATTTCATTGTTATGTTTGAATAAGATAATCCCCAAATCAAATACTTTTGTTTTCTTGTCGAAACAAAATGGCGACTCCACTGGGGACATTCATATCTTATTTAACACTAACATTGGGAAAGTTACAAGACTCTCATTACTGTTTTTGGCGTCTCCAGACGCCAAAATGGCGACTCTCAGTGGGAACATCCTCCCCTTCATCTCTAAGATAGTTTACTTAATCTTCCATATACTAATTTCATGAATGTTTTGTTATTGAAGGTACCCAAATTCAATCACACTACATTGCTAATGGCTAACGTTGCGAGAAAAGTGAACTTCCGATTCACCGCTACTAGATTTGTAATTGAATATGCGCCGAGCCAAACTCCTGAGCATACGAAAGTAAGCACTACAAGCAGGCGCAAAGCGACTCAAGTAACAGTGGGAGTTATTTCCGTCTCACCTCAACCACAAGAAAATGATGAGAATTGGACTTTGGTCCTGTCCAAGAAGACAAAAGCAAAGACTTTAAAGAACCGCAAAGCGAAAGTACTTGTACCAAGAACTGAGGGACCGGTCACGCGTAGCATAGCTAGAAGAAAACCTGAGCTCGCCCCTCCGGCAATTTATCCCGAACAAGCTGCTTCGCAGTTCTCGTTGCACAATTTCCAGGCTTTAATCGCTCCAAAGACCAAATGGACAGAGTCGCAGAAAGGCAAAGCAATGATGATAGGATCACCGATGCCTATGTCACCTCAAACAAGCTCGCCTATAACTGTATCACCTCGATCGGTTAAAAGCACAGGAAGTACACAAGAATCAAACGAGACTCCAATGTCTCCCCTCTTTATAAGTCCTGTTACGTCAACATACTCGCGTTTTACTCAAAAAACAGCTTCGACAAACAGTCAAGAGGCCGCAGTATATATGGCAGAAACGGGTCAAGGAAATAGGCCATCTACTGAAGAACGTGTTGATCAAATGGTAGAGGCACAAAGAGTGCTAATGGATGAATGCCGGAACTTCAGAGAAGCTCTGGCAACTCTGGCACATAATGTAGCCCAAATAGTGGCTCCACCCATGATGGGAGCAACGAATGGACAAGAGAACCAACCTGAAGGCTC
Source organism: Magnolia officinalis (assembly GCA_021015155.1). NCBI lineage: Eukaryota > Viridiplantae > Streptophyta > Magnoliopsida > Magnoliales > Magnoliaceae > Magnolia > Magnolia officinalis. The sequence continues at coordinate 38,628,559 of JAJHSJ010000008.1, forward strand.
TCGTCCGCAAGAGATAGGATCACGAGGATCAGTTCCAGCAGCAAGAGCTATAACGCAAGATGATGTAAGACAAGTCGTCGAAGAAGCAGTCAGAATAGAAAGAGAGCGAGCGAATACCGGTCGTTTCAGATACCGAACACCCTACCCGAGAGAGGTAGAGGATGTTCCGTTTCCAGCCAATTTTAAGCATCCAGATTTTCAGAAATTTAATGGGGAAGGATCACCAGAAGAACACCTGATGCATTTCATCACCAGCATGGGAAACTTCTCCACAATACCTCAATACTGTTTACGCTTATTTGGATCATCATTGACAAGTAAAGCTTTCAGGTGGTATTCAAATTTAGCACCAGGATCTATACGCACATGGGAAGAAATGCAAGATGCTTTCATGTCAAACTTCTTCTCATCAGAACGCGATGTTAGTATCACAGAATTAGCTTCAGTGCGACAGCGAGAAGGAGAACCAGTTGAAAAATTCATAGACAGATGGAAGACACTGGGGGCATCGTGTAGGCAGTTGCCGGAAGAAAAAGAACAAGTCAAAATGTGTCTGAACTCTATAGAGACAGGAATTGCGTTCGGACTCACCAGCGCTGATATCGGAACCTTTCGCGATTTGGCTACCAAAGCCCATGCATTGGAATTAATGACTCGTAAGATGCCAGCATTTCATCATGAAACTGTCAGAAGATACCTGGCAGGACAACCGTCAACACCATCGATCGGGATAAGAAAAATCAAGAGGTGAAGGGCTCAAGAGACAAAAGGCCGGAAGGAAAAGAAAACTGGAATCAATCAAGGGACAAATACGGTGGAAAAAAGCTTAGAATGCTCGATTCTCATGAAGGATTTGAGTTTGACAGAGAGGACGTGGTGCCTATGATGCAACAATTGTTAAAAGCAGGTACCCTGGAATTACCGGAACCAAACGCCCTGAAGATGTGACGAGAACCCGAGAAAGAAACTTTTGTCGTTATCATCGTTTAGTGGGACATCCGACAGAAAATTGTTACACGTTAAATGCATCATACAGCGAATGATAAATAGAGGAGATATAATAACCAGCGAAAGCAAAGAAAAGAATACAAGGGCGACAGTAAATGTATTGTCAATTCAAGAAAAGACTCGAGGAATGAAAGAGAAGGGAGACCGAAGGCCGATAAGAAATGCGACAATGATTACGTTGCGATCGGGGAAGCAGATAACAAGTCCGGTAAAGCAAAAAGCAGAAATTATAAGGAAAGAAGTAACTGAAAAACAGAACATCAAGGATAGAAGTAAAAATGAAGATACAGCGACAAAAGTGGCTTACGATGTAGTTAGTCACTTGAAAGGTATATCTGCACGTTTAAGTATTTATGATGCGCTCAAGTTATCAGAAGAGTTTCGACAGAGTTTGATTCAAGCACTGTCTGATCACGATGTGAGAGAAACTTTACTGACAGAAATGAAGAATGAAAGAAGCAAGGAAAAGGTGGATTGTCTACCAGTAATATCTTTCTCTGATGATGACTTAATTGGTGAAACAGAACATAACAGGCCATTGATGATAGAAGGGTACATTTGCGAAAAGAAGATAAAACGAATCATGATAGACAATGGGTCAGCAGTGAATCTTTTGCCACTTTCCATGATCACTAAATTGGGTTACCGCCGTTCAGATTTGCGCCCCAGCGGAATGATGATACAAGGGTTTAATCAAGATGGACAGCGCGCACTCGGTAAAATTACAGTAATATTGGAAGTGGGAGAACTAATTACTACTGTTGTATGTCATGTTATAAATGTTGTGACAACATATAATCTTCTCTTAGGCAGGCCATGGATACATCAGTACAATATTGTACCTTCTACTCTACACCAATGTTTCAAATACTATAAGGATGGAATGTAGTGTAAAGTAATGGCTGATGCGAAACCATATACAGAAGCTGAGTCTTTCTTTGCGGATGCTAGCTATTATAAATGTTTCTCCAAAGAAGCGGGAAATGATGATAGAAAGGGAGTCTTGAAAGATATCCAAATAAATAAAGCTAGAGAAGAAGGGCGGAGTCTCCTGAGACTACAGGAGTAAGGAAAAAGTTCTATTTTGTACCAAAGCGCCTGAGACAACCGGGACAACCGCCGTTGACATTGTTGTCGATAGAACAGTTGAAAGTCTTACAGTCCAATTACACGATGCCCTTACCCAATATCGAAAGATGTAAGCCATTTGCAGCTGCCCCAGGCACATTTCAAGTCAGAGCCAGTGCTAAATATCCTGAAGCAATAAAGTTCCACGTTGCAGCAGAGGTGAAGAATGAAAACACAAGCAATATATATCATGGAGAGTTAGCACCGCAGAATTTGAGAAAATACAGTGCAGTAAGCAAGAAAATCATGAGAAATATGGGTTTTGATTGTGACAAGCCCACTGGATTGAATCATGGGAAAGGAATTCAAATCCCTATCGGAGTTAATCAAGAAAAACGGAGAAAATTCCAAGAATTAGGAGCAGAATCATCAGTAAATATGGTATCAGTAAATATGACTCCAGCCGAACAGATATCAGAACAAGATGCTAAGGTAGTCAACTGTCCTGAAAGCGCTCCAAGACAAATAGAAGATGGGGGACAGCCGACGATAGATGGCTTGCAGGAAATAAATTTGGGAACAACAGAAGAGCCAAGGAACACATTTATCAGTGTCAGTCTTTCAGATCAGGAATTTGAGAAATATGGCCAGCTTCTCAGAGAAAATAAAGACGTCTTCGCTTGGACATATGAAGAAATGCCAGGATTGGAACCATCTGTAGCAATGCATCGATTAAATATTTCCAAAGAAAAGAAACCAGTAAAGCAAGCACAAAGGCGATTCCACCCAGACCTGATTCCATTAATCGAAAAAGAAGTAAATAAATTAATAAAGGTTGGATTCGTCAGAGAAGTTAAATATCCTAAGTGGATATCAAACATTGTTCCGGTAAAAAAGAAGAATGGGCAGATTAGAGTATGCATCGACTTCAGAGATCTGAATGAAGCATGTCCAAAAGATGACTTTCCTCTCCCGATAACAGAATTATTAATTGATAGCACTACTCAGTATGCTATTATGTCCTTTATGGACGGATACGCGGGTTATAATCAAATCAGAATGGCACCCGAAGATGAAGAGGCAACGGCTTTCAGAACACCGCTTGGAATTTATTGTTATAAAGTTATGCCTTTCGGTCTCAAAAATGCTGGGGCAACATATCAAAGGGCAATGAAAAACATTTTTCAAGATATGATGCATAAACATGTCGAATGCTATGTTGATGACTTGGTGGTCAGGTCGGGAGATCATCAAGAACACCGCGAACATTTAGCATCAGTCTTCCGTCGTCTCAGAAAGAAGCAATTAAAAATGAACCCTGCTAAGTGTGCATTTGGAGTATCTTCTGGCAAGTTCCTCGGCTTTGTTGTACGACACAGAGGGATCGAGATTGATCCAGAAAAAATTAAAGCTATTCAAAATATGCCGCCGCCAACGACGTCGAAAGAATTAAAAAGCTTACAAGGAAAATTGGCATACATTCGTCGTTTCATTTCAAATCTCGCAGGAAGGTGTCAGCCATTTTCTCGGTTAATGAAGAAAGATACAGAATTTGTATGGGATCACACCTGTCAAAATGCATTTGACTCAATCAAGGAATTATTAAGACAGCCGCCGGTGTTAACAGCTCCAATAAAAGGTAAGCCACTTATCTTATATACATCTGCAGCTACAAATTCTTTGGGTGCTTTGTTAGCACAGGTGAACGAAACCGAAAAAGAGACTGCTCTTTATTATCTAAGCCGAACATTGATGGGGGCAGAATGCAATTATTCTTCGATCGAGAAAGAATGTTTGGCGCTGATGTTCGTTGTACAAAAGTTGAGGCATTATTGTCTCTCCTATGATATAACTCTGATCTCAAGAGCAGATCCGATAAAATTTTTAATGACCAGGCCAATGTTGTCGGGAAGACTAGCCAAGTGGATGTTATTGCTATCAGAATATACTATTTCATATAAACCAGCGAAAGCAGTAAATGGACAAGCCATGGCAGACTTCCTCGCAGCGCATCCTATAGCAGAAAGTGAAGAAATTAATGATGAATTTCCAGATGAACAGGTTATGTTGGCTGAATCTCAGAATCTTTGGCAAATGTATTTTGATGGTGCTGCTCGAATATCGGGAGCGGGGGCAGGAATAATATTCATTACACCTCAAGGCGATTTATTGCCATATTCTTTCACATTGGGCACCGCATGCACAAACAATGAAGCTGAATACAGAGCTCTTATCATCGGAATGGAAATAGCCCAGCAAATGGAAATAAAATTATTGCATATCTTCGGAGATTCTAAATTGATTGTAAATCAGTTGACAACAGAATTCGAAGTAAGGAAAGAAGAACTTCTGCCCTATTATCGGAAGGCACAAAAGTTGCTTGAACAATTTTGTCATGTGGAAATTAAACACATACCACGCTCTGAGAATGCAAAAGCGGACGCTCTAGCCGGTCTGGCAGCAGCTCTGTCCTGCACAAATCGAAGTCCTCTTCTGGTAACTATAGAAGAAAGAAGATTCCTGCCGTCTGCAGAGGTTATCGAAGAAAATGTAGAAATGTTTCCTATATCTTGTCTAGAAGTAATGATAGATGATTGGCGTCAGCCTTTCGTTGATTATCTCAAATATAATATCTTGCCAGAAGATAATGTGCAAAGGCAGCAGATTAAGCAGCGATCGGGCAAATTTGTCATATGCAGTGAAGTATTGTATAGAAAATCTTACAATGGAATGCTGCTAAGATGCTTAGACAAGCAAGAAGCAAACCAAATGCTGCGGGAAGCACATTCAGGTCAATGTGGAGCACATTAAGCCGGCCGAAATTTGTGCCATAGAGTACATCGAATGGGTTATTATTGGCCGACTATGTTCAAAGATGCGATAGAATATGCAAAGCGGTGTCATGAATGCCAAATACACGGAGATGTAATACATGTTCCCCCAGAAGACTTACATCAGTCTGTTATTTCCTGGCCTTTCTCAGCTTGGGGACTCGATGTGATTGGTCCTATAAATCCCCCTTCATCTAAAGGAAAACAGTATATTCTGGCAGCAACAGATTATTTCTCCAAATGGACCGAAGCAATTGCCTTGCGTAATGTTAAAGAGACAGATGTGGTCAATTTCATTCGACATGCTATAATATACCGTCATGGTATTCCGAAAAAGATCGTCACTGATAATGGCACCCCTTTTAAAAATAGAGGCATGGAAAAGTTGTGTCAGAAGTTCGGCATCCAGCATTCGTTTTCAACACCTTACTATCCTCCGGCCAATGGATTAGCGGAAGCATTTAACAAAACGATTATCAAAATAATCATGAAAACGGTGACAGGTAATAAGCGTGATTGGGATGAAAAGTTACAAGAAGCATTATGGGCCTACAGAACTACTCATCGTACAGCAACAGGGGCGACACCTTATTCATTAATCTATGGTATAGAGGCAGTTATCCCAATCGAAATGCAGGTGGCATCACTCAGGATAGCAGTACATCAATCTATAACAGATGATGAAAATGCAAAAATAAGGTTGAAAGAGTTAGATTTGCTCGATGAGAAACGTCTTGAAGCTCAGCAGCGGTTGCAGTCATATCAGGCCAGGATATCGGCTGCATTTGATAAACAGGTTAAATACCGCTCTTTCAAAAAAGGGGATATGGTGTTAATGCTAAAAAGACCTATAGTGATTACTCGCCGAACAGGGGGCAAGTTCGAGCCTAAATGGGACGGTCCATATGTGGTAAAAGAAGTATACTCCAATGGGGCATATAGAATCACAAATCAAGAAGGACAGAGTATCAGTATACTTGTCAACGCCCGTTTCATCAAGAGATACTATCCCTAAAGATAGACATGTGGATTTTGATTCAGAATATTATCAGCATAATGAATCTGTATCAAAAGGGGGCAAGGATGAATAAGATCATGTTCATATATCAACAAAAGAAGATGTGAAGAAAATTCACGAGCGCGTCAATTATCAAGCATCAAATCTGAAAATATGATCATCATCATTGCCACACAAGTTTGACAAATCTCGAAGATTCTCTTGAAGATATCGACAATATTGATATATATTGCTTTACAAGGCATGGATCTTCTGGAAGATATTATCTCAGATGGAAATATCTACTACTACTATACTGGCAATGATGATGATCATAGATATTGTTGCCTTACAAAGATACACCAATCTCAGTTAAAGGGGCAGTATAGCCAAGCCAAATCCTAAAAGAGCTAAATTGAGCAAAATCAAAAAGATCAAGCTCTTAAAAAAAAAAAAAAAAAAAAGCTCTCAAAGGATCAAGCTCTAAAAGAGCCGGCCAACTATACATAAGACCTATGAAGATCGCCATTCGGGCAGCGGCGAGGAGTCAGTGGCCCTAAAAAGCCCGCGAAGACCATCGTGCGCACCCATGCGGGCAGCTGACGAAGTCAAGGATTCAAAGCCTAAAAGGCCATAAATCCGCAAAGACTAGTCACCGTAACTCCCATGTCGTTTGTATAGCTTCCGGCAGCGCCACGGGGAACGGATGAAAATGCCCTCCTGTGAATGGGATCGACCTTGCAGACGAAGAAAACAGGGGCCGCAGTGCGAGCTTTATGCCAACCGTGCATAAGACCCTTTAGATCTAGGGTTTGATTTCAGTAGTAACTCATGAGGAAGGGCTTAAACCTACTCATTGATGGACTGGCGACCCTAGATTTGGTGCCCAAAGGTAGCCTTGCGAGCCCTGCGAACTCTAGAGAGTTACCGTGGCCAACCCTGTGCGTAAAACCAACAGTTCACCGCCCGGTAGCGTCAATGGGCCCTCTGATGGACCTTGGCCGTGAGCTCAAGGCAGTGAAAAGCCCAAAAGCGAACTCTAGAGAGTTACAGTGGCCATCACATAAGACCCATAAATGCTCCACTACTCATGAGCTTAAACTGTGTGTGTGCGCACGCTCCACTACTCATGAGCTTAAACTGTGTGTGGCTAATTAAATTGAAACTTAGTACCGCCAATTTAAATACTCATATAGAGAATCCCGCACTAACAAAGCATAAAAGGTTTAGAAATTTTAAAGGATATAATGAAATTATTACATAAAGTACGAATATAATTTGATAATGTTAGTATAAATATCATCAACATACAATGAGAAAATGCTATTATAAACATCTCGAAATGCTTTAAAAAAAAAAAAAAAACATGTCCAAAAAACATGAAAACAAAAATCACATGTTCAAAATTACATGTTTTAAAGATCTTCTGTAATTCCCACTGCTTCCGAATATCTGCGCAAATCTTCTTTCAACTGTGCCTGGGCTATATCATGTTTAGATTTTTCTTCAAGAATAAGTTTCGCTTGATCAGGGACGCCAGCAAGTTTATTCTCCAGAGAAGCAATCATTCCTTTACTTCGAAGTTGCGCGGATTTTTCAATATTAATAGATTTAACATTTGCATGTATCCTTTCATCAACATCTTGAATGATCAAGGCTTTTTCATGATTCCTTCTCTCCAGTTGAGAAATTTCTTTCTTCAGGGCTGCAATACGATCTTGGATAGTCTTATTTTCATCCATATGAATCTTTAATTGATCTTGAAGAATCGTATGCTCTTGTTCAAGTCTAGAAATTGATGAAGCTGTCAGAGAGGCTTGTTCTTGAGATAAAACCAGCTGCTTCTTGTACTCTAAAATCTCAGGGGCAATTGTAACGTTCTCTACCGACGCCAGAGAAATTACTGAATCGCGAAACTTGAGGAGTGAATCACGCAAAGGAGATATGTTGAGTCTAGCCATCTTGGCGGAGCTTTCCAAAATCTCTATAGCAACATCCAAATCCAACCATTGATCAGGATTTCTGAAGATATGGATTATTGCTAACAAAGAATGTTTCACCATAAGCATTTTATGAACAGGGATTTTTGCAAAAGATGACAATTCAGAAGTAGTGGCCACAGAATCAGAGCTGGCCGCACCACTGCAAGGATGAGTTCCTATAGTAAAAGAAGAAAGATATTTAAAATATTATTATGAAATATGTAGTCGTGAATGAAGATAATCAGTGCATAAATATGTACCTGTCACTTGGATATGACCTACAGAGGCAGAAGCTCTCTGAGTCATGGAAAGACCAAGTTCCACCATATCAGCAAAAGATGGTGCTCTAGCTCTTGTGCTTGAATCTCTGGTAGTCGGAGTTGGCAAGTCTGTAGTCTCTGTGGGAAATATGATTTCACGAGCCACTACTCTTGGTACTACCAATGGAACTATAGGTGCTCTTGGTGAAGATACCACAAGAGGACTCGCTGAAGAGACAACACCTATTTCTGCAACTTGAGCACCTAAAAAAGGAGACGCAATGAAAGGGAGACATAAGAATAAAATAATAAATTATTAAAATTAGATAGATATGCATGTGGAAATTAAATCTCCTTTACCTGGTGAATACCCATATTCGCCATAATCTAAAGGTTCTTCCTCATTTTCTTCAGTTGCAGGAGATTTAGCAGGATCATTCACACCGAGAAGAGTCTTAACGGTTGCAGGGGAAGATTCTATCTCGACCTCTTTCGCAGCTGTTTCTTCATCTCCATCAATGTCAACTTCGCCTTCTTCAAAGTCATTATCTTTATCTTCACAGCCGTCGCTATCCTCGCTGTCTTCATATTGTGAAGATTCAGCAGTATCTGACGATGAAGCTGAACTCTCATCTTCCAAAATTTCTTCATCAGCTTCTTCAATGACAACCTGCTTCCCTTTGTAAGAAACGGGTTGACTGCTCTCCGGTACAGGCTCTTGGACTGTAGGAGAAGCGGATGCTTGGCGGGTCCTTTCTGGAAGAACAAGGGATGATGTTTGCAAACACATTTTTGATCTAGTCATTGGAGAAGATGGACTAGGACCAAGGGGTTGTGGAGGAGATATGGAAGTACCAATAGCTGGTCTTCTTGAATCGCTGCAGTCTCTACAAGAATTGGAGAAGATGTATCAGCATCGTCTGCAGCTTGGTTTGAAAAATTCCGACGAGATTTTTCAAATTCTCTCAGAACTCCGTGAGCAAACCAGCCATCCAAGGTATTAATAGGCTTGATTTCACGGATGGGGTCTTCCAATGATATCTTCCTACAAATTTTTCTCGGATGGGAAGCATGACTCTTTTCTGGAACATAGCCTATTCCGCTCTCTAAATTTCTGCCCTTCAGCCTGGGCGGATGAAGAAAGATAGAAGAATCCACTGGCAAGCATTTGGTGACTAGGTATGATTGGTGATCCCACCATCGCATCCAGCTATATGATGTCCGGACTATGCGATTACAGCCTGGAATTACGAAAAGAGATCCAACACAGCCATTCAATAGTTGTTTCCATATCATGGCCCAGTTAAGAGGACCAGTTCCATAACAGCACATTTTTCTAGTTGTTGAGGCATAAAATAAGTAAGGAAGTGAAGACGAGAAAAATCAAGAAATCAATTTGAAAGATCAAGAAATCAGCTTCAAGACCACTTTGCGCGGGTTCGCGCAAAGTGAAATGGTTGAGCCAGACCGCGCAAAGTGAACGGTTTGCGCGGGAGATTACGAAGACAGTTTGCGCGAGACCGCGCAAAGCATATCGTTTGCGCGTGTCCACGCAAAGTATATGACGGTGGGATCAAAAAAGGTTGATTGATTATTTTGTCCCACATCGACCAGAACAGAGATTTCCATTGAAGAAAATGTCTATAAATACCCCGTTCCTCCTCTCAAAAGGGGTTCAAAGATTTCAGAAGTGAAAGAAAGACGAAAGAGAAGACAGAAAGTGTGGAGTATTGGACTCCTGCACTTTGCGCGACCGCGCGCAAAGGAGTATTGGACTCCTACACTTTGCGCGACCGCGCGCAAAGGAGTAATGGACTCCTGAAGTTTGCGCGGACCCGCGCAAAGCATATCGTTTGCGCGGATCCGCGCAAACCGACTGTTGGGCAGTCTATAACAGTAATGAGCTGTTATGCTGTCAGGCTGTTATGCTGTCAGAATGGTTCGAGTCTTCAAGTCTTCAAGTTCTCCTTATTCAAAAGAAAAGGAAGAATCATCGACGAAAAGGCGTGTTCCTCCTAAGTTTCAGGAGATGACTGAAATAGCGCTGTTATGCTGCCGGAATCTCCGTCCTCTTGAAGACTATTGGTCAATTTATCCATTCCTCCTAAGTCATAGGAGATGATTGAGATCGGCGCTGTTATGCTACCGAAATTTATATTTAACTACGATAACTGTAACTTGTAGCGAATTCTTTGTAAACTATCCTAGAATCAAGGGATACTTGAGGATGTAAATGAATTCAGAATCAATGAAGTGTGATGATTGTTTCTGTAATTATTTCATTGTTATGATTAAATAAGATAAATCTCCCAAATCAAATACTTTTGTTTTCTTGTCGAAACAAAATGGCGACTCCACTGGGGAATTTATATCTTATTTAATACTAACATTGGAAAGTTGCAAGACTCTCATTACTGTTTTTGGCATCTTCTAGACGCCAAAATGGCGACTCTCAGTGGGAACATCCTCCCTTTCATCTCTAAGATAGTTTACTTAATTTTCCATATACTAATTTCATGAATGTTTTGTTATTGAAGGTACCCAAATTCAATCACACTACATTGCTAATGGCTAACGTTGCGAGAAAAGTGAATTTTTGATTCACCGCTACTGGATTTGTAATTGAATATGCACCGAACCAAACTCCTAAGTATACAAAAGCAAGCACTACAAGTAGGCGTAAAGCGACTCAAGTAACAGTGGGAGTTATTTCCATCTCACCTCAACCACAAGAAAATGATGAGAATTGGACTTTGGTCCTGTCCAAGAAAACAAAAGCAAAGACTTTAAAGAACCGCAAAGCGAAAGTACTTGTACCAAGAACTGAGGGACCGGTCACGCGTAGCATAGCTAGAAGAAAACCTGAGCTCGCTCCTCCGGCAATTTATCCCGAACAAGCTACTTCGCAGTTCTCGTTGCGTGATTTTCCGGCTTTGGTTGCTCCAAAGACTAAATGGACAGAATCGCAGAAAGGCAAAGCACTAATGATAGGATCACCGATGCTTGTGTCACCTCAAACAAGTTCGCCCATAACTATATCACCCCGATCGGTTAAAAGCACGGGAAGTACACAAGAATCAAACGAGACTCCAATATCTCCCCTCTTTATAAGTCCTGTTACGTCAACATATTCGCGTTTTACTCAAAAAATAGCTTCGACAAACAGTCAAGAGGCCGCAGTATATATGGCAGAAACGGGTCAAGGAAATAGGCCATCTACTGAAGAACGTGTTGATCAAATGGTAGAGGCACAAAGAGTGCTAATGGATGAATGCCGGAACCTCAGAGAAGCTCTGGCAACTCTGGCACATAATGTAGCCCAAATAGTGACTCCACCCATGATGGGGGCAACGAATGGACAAGAGAACCAACCTGAAGGCTCTCGTCCGCAAGAGATAGGATCACGAGGATCAGTTCCAGCAGCAAGAGCTATAACACAAGATGATGTAAGACAAGTCGTCGAAGAAGCAGTCAGAATAGAAAGAGAGCGAGCGAATACCGGTCGTTTCAGATACCGAACACCCTACCCGAGAGAGGTAGAGGATGTTCCGTTTCCAGCCAATTTTAAACATCCAGATTTCCAGAAATTTAATGGGGAAGGATCACCAGAAGAACACCTGATGCATTTCATCACCAGCATGGGAAACTTCTCCACAATACCTCAATACTGTTTACGCTTATTTGGATCATCGTTGACAAGTAAAGCTTTCAGGTGGTATTCAAATTTAGCACCAGGGTCTATATGCACATGGGAAGAAATGCAAGATGCTTTCATGTCAAACTTTTTCTCATCAGAACGCGATGTTAGTATCACAGAATTAGCTTCAGTGCGACAGCGAGAAGGAGAACCAGTTGAAAAATTCATAGACAGATGGAAGACGCTGGGGGCATCGTGTAGGCAGTTGCCAGAAGAAAAGGAACAAGTCAAAATGTGTCTGAACTCTATGGAGACAGGAATTGCGTTCGGACTCACCAGCGCTGATATCGGAACCTTTCGCGATTTGGCTACCAAAGCCCATGCATTGGAATTAATGACTCGTAAGATGCCAGCATTTCATCATGAAACTGTCAGAAGAATGCCTGGCAGGACAACCGTCAACACCATCGATCGAGATAAGAAAAATCAAGAAGCGAAGGGCTCAAGAGACAAAAGGCCGGAAGGAAAAGAAAACTGGAATCAATCAAGGGATCGATACGGTGGAAAAAAGCTTAGAATGCTCGATTCTCATGAAGGATTTGAGTTTGACAGAGAGGATGTGGTGCCTATGATGCAACAATTGTTAAAAGCAGGCACCCTGGAATTACCGGAACCGAAACGCCCTGAAGATGTGACAAGAACCCGAGAAAGAAACTTTTGCCGTTATCATCGTTTAGTGGGACATCCGACAGAAAATTGTTACACGTTAAAGTGCATCATACAGCGAATGATAAATAGAGGGGATATAATAACCAGCGAAAGCAAAGAAAAGAATACAAGAACGACAGTAAATGTATTGTCAATTCAAGAAAAGACTCGAGGAATGAAAGAAAAGGGAGACCGAAGGCCGATAAGAAATGCGACAATGATTACGTTGCGATCAGGGAAGCAGATAACGAGTCCGATAAAGCAAAAAGCAGAAATCATAGGGAAAGAAGTGACTGAAAAGCGGAACATCAAGGATAAAAGTAGAAATGAAGATACAGTGACAAAAGTGGCTTACGATGTAGTTAGTCACTTGAAAGGTATATCGGCACGTTTGAGTATTTATGATGCGCTCAAGTTATCGGAAGAGTTTCGACAGAGTTTGATTCAAGCACTGGCTGATCACGATGTGAGAGAAACTTTACTGACAGAAATGAAGAATGAAAGAAGCAAGGAAAAGGTGGATTGTCTACCAGTGATATCTTTTTCTGATGATGATTTAATTGGTGAAACAGAACATAACAGGCCATTGATGATAGAAGGGTACATTTGTGAAAAGAAGATAAAACGGATCATGATAGACAATGGGTCAGCAGTGAATCTTTTGCCACTCTCCATGATTACTAAATTGGGTTATCGCCGTTCAGATTTGCGCCCCAGCGGAATGATGATACAAGGGTTTAATCAAGATGGACAACGCGCGCTCGGTAAAATTACAGTAACATTGGAAGTAGGAGAATTAATCACTTCTGTTGTATGTCACGTTATAAATGCTGTGACGACATATAACCTTCTCTTGGGAAGGCCATGGATACATCAGTACAATATTGTACCTTCTACTCTACACCAATGTTTCAAATATTACAAGGATGGAATGCAGTGTAAAGTAATAGCTGATGCGAAACCATATACAGAAGCTGAGTCTTTCTTTGCGGATGCTAGCTATTATAAATGTTTCTCCAAAGAAGCGGGAAATGATGATAGAAAAGGAATCTTGAAAGATGTCCAAATAAATAAAGCTAGAGAAGAAAGGGCGGAGTCTTCTGAGACTACAAGAGCAAGGAAAAAGTTTTATTTTGTACCAAAGCGCCTAAGACAGCCGGGACAACCGCCATTGACATTGTTGTCAACAGAACAGTTGAAAGTCTTACAGTCCAATTACACGATGCCATTACCCAATATCGAAAGATGTAAGCCATTTGCAGTTGCCCCAGGCACATTTCAAGTCAGAGCCAGTGCTAAATATCCTGAAGCAATAAAGTTCCACGTTGCAGCAGAGGTGAAGAATGAAAACACAAGCAATATATATCATGGAGAGTTAGCACCGCAGAATTTGAGAAAATACAGTGCAGTAAGCAAGAAAATCATGAAAAATATGGGTTTTGATTGTGACAAGCCCACTGGACTGAATCATGGGAAAGGAATTCAAATCCCTCTCGGAGTCAATCAAAAGAAACGGAGAAAATTCCAAGGATTAGGAGCAGAATCATCAGTAAATATGGTATCAGTAGATATGACTCCAGCCGAACAGATGTCAGAACAAGATGCTAAGATAGTTAAGTGTCCTGAAAATGCTCCAAGACAAATAGAAGATGGAGGACAGCCGACGATAGATGGCTTGCGAGAAATAAATTTGGGGACAGTAGAAGAGCCAAGGAACACATTTATCAGTGTCAGTCTTTCAGATCAGGAATTTGAAAAATATGGCCAGCTTCTCAGAGAAAATAAAGATGTCTTCGCTTGGACATATGAAGAAATGCCAGGATTGGAACCCTCTGTAGCAATGCATCGATTAAATATTTCCAAAGAAAAGAAACCAGTAAAGCAAGCACAAAGGCGATTCCACCCGGACCTGATTCCATTAATCGAAAAAGAAGTAAATAAATTAATAAAGGTTGGATTCGTCAGAGAAGTTAAATATCCTAAGTGGATATCAAACATTGTTCCGGTGAAAAAGAAAAATGGGCAGATTAGAGTATGCATCGACTTCAGAGATCTGAATGAAGCATGTCCAAAAGATGACTTCCCTCTCCCGATAACAGAATTATTAATTGATAGCACTACTCAATATGCTATTATGTCCTTCATGGACGGATACGCGGGTTACAATCAAATCAGGATGGCACCCGAAGATGAAGAGGCAACGGCTTTCAGAACACCGCTTGGAATTTATTGTTATAAAGTTATGCCTTTCGGTCTCACAAATGCTGGGCAACATATCAAAGGGCAATGAAAAATATTTTTCAAGATATGATGCATAAACATGTCGAATGCTATGTTGATGACTTGGTGGTCAGGTCGGGAGATCATCAAGAACACCGCGAACATTTAGCATCAGTCTTCCGTCGTCTCAGAAAGAAGCAACTGAAAATGAACCCTGCTAAGTGTGCATTTGGAGTATCTTCTGGCAAATTCCTCGGCTTTGTTGTACGACACAGAGGGATCGAGATTGATCCAGAAAAAATTAAAGCTATTCAAAATATGCCACCGCCAACAACATTGAAGGAATTAAAAAGCTTACAAGGAAAATTGGCATACATTCGTCGTTTCATTTCAAATCTCGCAGGAAGATGTCAGCCATTTTCTCGGTTAATGAAGAAAGACACAGAATTTATATGGGATCACGCTTGTCAAAATGCCTTTGACTCAATCAAGGAATTGTTGAAACAGCCGCCGGTATTAACAGCTCCAATAAAAGGTAAGCCACTTATCTTATATACAGCTGCAGCTACAAATTCCTTGGGTGCTTTGTTAGCACAGGTGAACGAAGCCGGAAAAGAGACTGCTCTTTATTATCTAAGCCGAACATTAATGGGGGCAGAATGCAATTATTCTTCGATCGAAAAAGAATGTTTGGCGCTAATATTCGCTGTGCAAAAGTTAAGGCATTATTGTCTCTCCCATGACATAACTCTAATCTCAAGAGCAGATCCGATAAAATTTTTGATGACCTGGCCAATGTTGTCAGGAAGACTAGCCAAGTGGATGTTATTATTATCAGAATATACTATTACATATAAACTGGCGAAAGCAGTAAAAGGGCAAGCTATGGCAGATTTCCTCGCAACACATCCTATAGCGGAAAGTGAAGAGATCAATGACGAATTCCCAGATGAACAGGTTATGTTGGCTGAATCTCAGAATCTTTGGCAAATGTATTTTGATGGTGCTGCTCGAATATCGGGAGCGGGGGCAGGAATAATATTCATTACACCTCAAGGCGATTTATTACCATATTCCTTCACATTGGGCACTGCATGCACAAACAATGAAGCTGAATACAGAGCTCTTATCATCGGAATGGAAATAGCCCAGCAAATGGAAATAAAATTATTGCATATCTTCGGAGATTCTAAATTGGTTATAAATCAATTGACAACCGAATTTGAAGTAAGAAAAGAAGAACTCCTATCCTATTATCGGAAGGCACAACGGTTGCTTGAACAGTTTTCTCACGTGGAAATTAAACACATACCGCGGTCGGAGAATACAAAAGCAGATGCTTTAGCCGGTCTGGCAGCAGCTCTGTCCTGCACAAAACGAAGTCCTCTTCAGGTAACTATAGAAGAAAGAAGATTCCTGCCGTCTGCAGAAGTTATCGAAGAAACCGTAGAAATGTTTCCTATATCTTGTCTGGAAGTAATGATAAACGATTGGCGTCAGCCTTTCATTGATTATCTAAAGTATAATATCTTGCCAGAAGATAATGCACAAAAGCAGCAGATTAAGCAGCGATCAGGCAAATTTGTCATATGTAGTGAAGTATTGTATAGAAAATCTTACAATGGAATGCTGCTAAGATGCTTAGACAAGCAGGAAGCAAACCAAATGCTGCGGGAAGCACATTCAGGTGAATGTGGAGCACATCAAGCCGGCCGAAATTTATGCCATAGAGTGCATCGAATGGGTTATTATTGGCCTACTATGTTCAAAGATGCAATAGAATATGCAAAGCGGTGTCACGAATGTCAAATACACGGAGATGTAATACATGTTCCTCCAGAAGAATTACATCAGTCTGTTGCTTCCTGGCCTTTTTCAGCATGGGGACTCGACGTGATTGGTCCTATAAATCCCCCTTCATCAAAAGGAAAACAGTATATTCTGGCAGCAACAGACTATTTCTCCAAATGGACCGAAGCAGTCGCTTTGCGTAATGTTAAAGAAACAGATGTGGTCAATTCATCCGGCATGCTATAATATACCGTCATGGTATTCCGAAAAAGATCGTCACTGATAATGGTACCCCTTTTAAAAATAGAGGCATGGAAAAGTTATGTCAGAAGTTTGGCATCCAGCATTCTTTTTCAACACCTTATTATCCTCCGGCCAATGGACTAGCAGAGGCGTTTAACAAAACGATCGTCAAAATAATGAAAAAAACGGTGACAGGCAATAAACGCGATTGGGATGAAAAGTTACAAGAAGCATTGTGGGCCTACAGAACTACCCATCGTACAGCAACAGGGGCGACACCGTATTCATTAATCTATGGTATAGAGGCAGTTATCCCAATTGAAATGCAGGTGGCATCACTCCGGATAGCAGTACATCAGTCTATAACAGATGATGAAAATGCAAAAATAAGGCTAAAAGAATTAGATTTGCTCGATGAGAAGCGTCTTGCAGCTCAGCAGCGGTTGCAGTCATATCAGGCCAGAATATCAGCTGCCTTTGATAAACAGGTTAAATACCGCTCTTTCAAAAAAGGGGATATGGTGTTAATGTTGAAAAGACCTATAGTGGTCACTCGCCGGACAGGGGGCAAGTTCGAGCCTAAATGGGACGGTCCATATGTAGTAAAAGAAGTATACTCCAATGGGGCATATAGAATCGCAAATCAAGAGGGACAGGGTATCAGTATACCTGTCAACGCCCGCTTCATCAAAAGATACTACCCCTGAAGATAGACATGTTGATTTTGACCCAGAATATTATCGGCATAATGATTCTGTATCAAAAGGGGGCAAGGATGAATAAGATCATGTCTATATGTCAACAGAAGAAGCTATGAAGAAAAAGTTCACAAACACGTCAATTATCAAGCATCGAATCTGAAAAATATATATATGATCATCATCATCAAATAAGATTGACAAAGTTAATATCATCTCGAAGATTCTCTTGAAGATATTATTTAAGCTGATTGACAAAGTTAATATCATCTCGAAGATTCTCTTGAAGATATTATTTAAGCTGAAAATATTTTGCCTTACAAGGCAAGGCATGGGTCTTCTTAAAAGATATTCTGAAAATATCTACTATATTTTGCAAATGATGATGATCATATATAAATATTATTGCCTTACAAGGCACGGATATTCTTGAAGATATTATCAAAAGCAAGGATACATCAATAATAATCAAAGAGGCAGTATAGCCAAGCCAAATCCTAAAAGAGCCAAATTGAGCCAAATCAAAAAAAAAAAAGATCAGGCTCGCAAAAAAAAAAGCTCTCAAAGGATCAAGCTCTAAAAGAGCCGGCCAACTATACGTAAGACCCATGAAGATCGCCATTCGGGCAGCGACGAGGAGTCAGTGGCCCTAAAAAGCCCGCGAAGACCATCGTGCGCACTCATGCGGGCAGCTGACAAAGTCAAGGATTCAAAGCCTAAAAGGCCATATATCCGCGAAGACTAGTCACCGTAACTCCCATGCCGTCTGTATAGCTTCCGGCAGCGCCACGGGGAACGGATGAAAATGCCCTCCTGTGAATGGGCTCGACCTTGCAGACGAAGAAAACAGGGGCCGCAGTGCGAGCTTTATGCCAACCGTGCGTAAGACCCTCCAGGTCTAGGGTTTGATTTCAGTAGTAACTCGTGAGGAAGGGCTTAAACCTACTCATTGATGGACTGGCGACCCTAGATTTGGTGCCCAAAGGTACCCTTGCGAGCCCTGCGAACTCTAGAGAGTTACCGTGGCCAACCCTGTGTGTAAAACCAACAGTTCACCGTCCAGTAGCGTCAATGGGCCCCTCTGATGGACCGTGACCGTGACCGTGAGCTCAAGGCAGTGAGAAGCCCAAAAGAGAACTCTAGAGAGTTACAGTGGCCATCACATAAGGCCCATAAATGCTCCACTACTCATGAGCTTAAACTGTGTGTGTGCGCACCCTCCACTACTCATGAGCTTAAACTGTGTGTGGCTAATTAAATCAAAACTTAGTACCACCAATCTAAATACTCACATAGAGAGTCCCGCACTAACAAAGCATAAAAGGTTTAGAAATTGTAAAGGATGTAATGAAATTACTGTATAGAGTATAAATATAATTTAAATAATATATAAACATACAATATGAAAATGACATACAATATAAAATGCTATTATAAACATCTCAAAATGCTATCAAGAAACATGAAAGCAAAAAGTCAAATAAATTATGTCCAAAAGAAACATGAAAGCAAAGATTACAGTTCAAAATTACATGTTTAAAGATCTTCTGTAATCCCCACTGCTTCTGAATATCTGCGCAAATCTTCTTTCAATTGTGCCTGAGCTGCTGCATGTTCAGATTTCTCTTCAAAAATAAGTCTTGCTTGATCAGGAACGCCAGTAAGCTTATCCTCCAAAGAAGCGATCATTTCTTTTCCTTGAAGTTGTGCAGATTTCTCAATATCAATGGATTGAGCATTTACTCGTATCTTTTCTTCAACATCTTGAAGGGCTAAGGATTGCTCACGATGCTTTCTCTCCAGTTGAGAGATTTCCTCCTTCAGAGCTGCAATATGATCTTGGATAATCACTTTTTCATCAATATAAGCCTTTTGTTGATCTTGAAGAATCGTACGCTCTTGTTCAAGTTTAGAAATCGATGAAGCCGACAAAAAACTTGTTCCTGAGATAAAGTCAGCTGCTTCCTGTATTCTAAAATTTCAGGTGCGATTGTGACATTCTCTACTGACGCCAGAGAAATTACTGAATCATGAAATTTGAGGAGGGAATCCCGCAAAGGAGATATGTTTATTCTGGCCATCTTGGCAGAGCTCTCCAAAATCTCTATGGCAACATCCAAATCCAACCATTGATCAGGATTTTTGAAGATATGGATTATGGCTAACAAGGAATGTTTCACCATGAGCATTTTATGAACAGGAATTTTCGCAAAAGACGACAATTCAGAAATAGTGGTCACAGAATCAGAACTGGCCGCGCCACTGCAAGAATAAGTTCCTATAGCAAAAGAAGAAAAATATTCAAAATACTATTATGAAATAGGTAGTATTGGGTAAAATAATCAATGCCTATATGTATACCTGTTACAGGAATGCGACTAATAGAAGGAGAAGCTCTTTGAGTCATAGAAGGGCCCAATTCCACCATATCAGCAAAAGATGGTGCTCTAGCTTCCGTACTTGAATCTCTGGTAGTCGGAGTTGGCAAGTCAGTAGTCTCTGTGGGAAATATGATTTCACGAGCCACTACTCTCTGCACTACCAATGGAATTGCGGGTCCTTTTGGTGAAGTTACCACAAGAGGGTTCATTGGAGAGATAGCACCTATTTCTGCAACTTGGGCACCTAAAAAGGGAGACGCAATGATTAAAGAAAAATATATATAGTTGTTAAAATAAAAATATATATATGAAAATTTCCTTTACCTGGTGAATACCCATATTCTCCATAATCTAAGAGATCCTCGTCATCTTTCTCAGCTGCAGGAGATTTAGCAGGAACATTGGCGCCAGGAAAAGTCTTAGCAATTGCAGGGGAAGATTCTATCTCAGCTTCTTTCACAGCTGTTTCCTCTTCTTCGCCAATATCAACTTCGCCTTCTTCAAAGTCATCATCTTTATCTTCATCACTATCGCTATCTCCGCTGTCTTCGTATTGAGAAGATTCAGTTGTATCTGATGATGAAGCTGAACTTTCATCTTCCAAATTTTCTTCGTCAACTTCTTCAATAATAACTTGCTTCCCTTTGTAAGAAATGGGTTTGCTGCTCTCCGGTGCAGACTCTTGGACCATAGGGGAAGCAGATGTTTGGCGAGTCATTTCGGAAGGAATAGGGGATGATGTTTGCAAACGCGTTCTTGATCTAGTCATCGGAGAAGATGGGCTAGGACCAAGGGGTTGTGGAGGAGATACGGAAGTACCAATAGCTGGTCCTTCTTGAACCGCTGCAGTCTCTACAGGAATTGGAGAAGATGTACCTACAGCATCGTCCGCGGCTTGGTATGAAGAGTCCCGACGAGATTTCTCGAATTCTCTCAAATCTCCGTAAGCAAACCAGCCATCCAAAGTATTGATGGGCTTGATTTCACGAATGGGATCTTCCAATGATATCTTCCTACAAATTTCTCCGGGATGAGATGCATGGCTCTTTTCCGGAATATAGCCAATTCCGCTCTCTAAATTTCTGCCCTTTAGCCTGGGCGGATGAAGAAAGATAGAAGAATCTACTGGCAAGCATTTAGCAATCAGGTATGATTGATGATCCCACCACCGCATCCAGCTATATGATGTACGACTATACGATCACAGCTTGGAATTATGAAGAGGGATCCAACGCAACCATTCAGCAACTGTTTCCATATCATGGCCCAGTTAAGAGGACCAGTTCCATAGCAGCGCATTTTTCTGGTAACCAGCCCGCAGTCTTGTGGTACAGTTTGATCATAACCAAATTGACGAGCAAAACGACTGGGGTAGTAAGGTTCTCTCCAGAATTCTGTCCCTTCCCGAAGAGGCAAACTGCAGGAGCGAATGGAAAAGAAGAAAGCTCTTTCTGCTGCAGTAAGTGTTTCGTTGTCCACCATATCTGTATCTTCGGTGTAGCGATGCAGGCGGAACTGAAAGAAGTTTATCTGATCATCATCCCGAATTTTGTTGGCAACCCACTCATATGCCCTTTTTGCCATCGCTCTTTGTTGAAAGAACCAGAGTGGAAGGTGAGAAGGATGAGTATATGCTTGTTCAGGAGCTTCAAAAGTCCAGGGAAAATAAACTCCAAGCCACCCCGTAATATAATGCCAAGAAGTATGCGCAGACGAAGCTCCAAGAATTGGGTCTTTTATGTGGGTAGCTACTTCTCCAAGAGCCCTGTAGATAGAACATAATACGGGAGGAGCAAGAGAATATTTATGGCCCTCCGCTAAAGCACCAGCCACAACGAAAACACTGGGACGAACAGCATCTGCCCACTTGGAGCTGGGCAATACGACCAAGCTTAGCCAGTAAGCCAAGAACGCTGCAAGCTCTCCGAAAGAACTATATTCTGGCTTTCTTCTTATTGCATCTCGAAGCTTCGTTAGTTCTTTAGAATGGCAGTCACGAAACCTTCAAAGAAAATAAGGAGGTTAATATGCAAGAATGGCTAAATAGCAAGAATACAAGGAGGAAGATCAGTTGTTAGATTGGAAAATACCTGAGACCCCTAGAAAAATGTGCTAGCCATTGAAGAGGGGGAATTTTGTGGAAATTGGGAAATTTGCCCATCTCTTTGAATAACTCTATAGTAGTCTCAGAAATGGAAGGCTTGCGGTCTGGAGAAGATACGAAGGCCAGTTCTCTGTTTGTCGGAATGAATTCATCATAGAATTTGCCTGTTATTGTAAGACCGGCTATGCGATGAAGGTCCCAGAGAGATATACTCATTTCACCATAAGGAAGATGGAAGGAGTTGGTTGTAGGCGACCAGTATTCAAGGAAGCCCTTCAGAATATTGGGTTCCCTATAGAAGTATTTAGAGGTCACTTCTATTGCATCATAAAGGCCGATCTTTGCAAGAGTGCTCGTATGCTTCAGCAATATAGCCTTCTCCCATTCAGAATAGTATCAACGAGCAGTTAACATGCCCCTGATGCGGAATTCTGCCTGTCCCCAGAGTTGCTCCCGATCTCTGAAGCGTTGTCGCACTGTCTCATAAAAATGAGAAGGAAAGAGATCATGAGGACTATGGAAAGGAGCTAAGAAAATCATGGGATGAACTTCTCCTATCCTCTGTCGCGGTTTCTGAGTTTGAATAGTTCCCTCCAGGATTCGGGGCTCTCTTGAAGTCCATGATTCAGTATACATTAATCTCTCACCATGGACGTAATCTTTGGACTCGCAGTCTAGCATAGACTGATGGCGATATACCTTGATCGGAATGATTGTCATGCCCTCCGCATGAGGATTATCAAACTTCATAATACCTTCGACAACTCGTACTGAGTCCCACGAGTTCTGAAGCCTCTTCTTCTTATGTTCCTTGATCTTTTCTGCAAATTCTTTCGCCTTATTACGATGAATTTTCTTTGGGCGAGAAGCAGGAGGAGTATCTTCACGGAGAGGTGCTCTCTCACTATCAGTTCGAATGTGAGCAGTGGTCTTCAACCATTCATCCCAGTCATACTCTCTGCCATGCTTAGGCGGACATTTGATGTCTCCCAAAGATATAGATCTGTGAATAGGAGAAGGTAAAGATCTAATACGGTCAGAAAAGTCGAAAGTGGGAAGAACAGGTTCTTTGAAGTAAGCAGGATTTCTGGAAGTGGTCTTTGTCGCTTAGCAGGAGGCTGATCAGAGGAAGGAGAATCAGAAGGAGTTACAAGACGAGCCGTTTGTTTAACACGAGCCATGAAAGTAAGATAAAGGAAGCAAGAAAGAAAATGGCTAAGTGTTGGAGACAGTTCAAAAGAAAAAATTGGCTAAGTACAGAGTACTTTGCGCGGGGTCGCGCAAAGTATACAGTTTGCGCGGAAAATTTCAAGTTCAAAAGAAAATCGCGCAAAGTGAAACAGTTTGCGCGGGGTCGCGCAAAGTAGGAGGTTTGCGCGGAAGAAAATCGTCAGAGCAGAGTTTCAGCAGAGAACGGTTCGTAAAAATGACTAAGTAGTTGGACTATTTATAGCCTTTATGGCCGAGTACGATACTCGACCAGAGCTTTGCGCGGGGTCGCGCAAACCCTGTAGAAGATAACTGGTTGATCCTTTTTCTTTGGTTTTCGGAAAAAATAAAGAACGGATCAAGGGGGCATCTGTTGAGGCATAAAATAAGTAAGGAAGTGAAGACGAGAAAAATCAAGAAATCAATTTGAAAGATCAAGAAATCAGCTTCAAGACCACTTTGCGCGGGTTCGCGCAAAGTGAAATGGTTGCGCCAGACAGCGCAAAGTGAACGGTTTGCGCGGGAGATTACGAAGACAGTTTGCGCGAGACCGCGCAAAGCATATCGTTTGCACGTGTCCGCGCAAAGTATATGACGGTGGGATCAAAAAAGGTTGATTGATTATTTTGTCCCACATCGACCAGAACAGAGATTTCCATTGAAGAAAATGTCTATAAATACCCCGTTCCTCCTCTCAAAAGGGGTTCGAAGATTTCAGAAGTGAAAGAAAGACGAAAGAGAAGACAGAAGGTGCGGAGTATTGGACTCCTGCACTTTGCACGACCGCGCGCAAAGGAGTAATGGACTCCTGAAGTTTGCGCGGACCCGCGCAAAGCATATCGTTTGCGCGGATCCGCGCAAACCGACTGTTGGGCAGTCTATAACAGTAATGAGCTGTTATGCTGTCAGGCTGTTATGCTGTCAGAATGGTTCGAGTCTTCAAGTCTTCAAGTTCTCCTTATTCAAAAGAAAAGGAAGAATCATCGACGAAAAGGCGTGTTCCTCCTAAGTTTCAGGAGATGACTGAAATAGCGCTGTTATGCTGCCGGAATCTCCGTCCTCTTGAAGACTATTGGTCAATTTATCCATTCCTCCTAAGTCATAGGAGATGATTGAGATCGGCGCTGTTATGCTACCGAAATTTATATTTAACTACGATAACTGTAACTTGTAGCGAATTCTTTGTAAACTATCCTAGAATCAAGGGATACTTGAGGATGTAAATGAATTCAGAATCAATGAAGTGTGATGATTGTTTCTGTAATTATTTCATTGTTATGATTGAATAAGATAAATCTCCCAAATCAAATACTTTTGTTTTCTTGTCGAAACACTAATAACCAACCCGCAGTCTTGAGGCACGGTTTGATCATAACCAAATTGACGAGCAAAGCGACTGGGGTAGTAGGGTTCTCTCCAAAATTCTGTTCCTTCCCAAAGAGGTAAACTGCATGAGCGAATAGAAAAGAAGAAAGCTCTCTCTGCTGCAGTAAGTGTTTCTTGGTCCACCATATCTGTATCTTCAGTATGGCGATAAAGGCGGAACTGAAAGAAGTTTATCTGATCATCATCTCGAATTTTATTGGCAACCCACTCATACGCTCTTTTTGCCATTGCTCTTTGCTGAAAGAACCAGAGTGGAAGGTGAGAAGGATGAGTGTATGCTTGCTCTGGAGCTTCAAAAGTCCAAGGAAAATAGACCCCTAGCCATCCTGTGATGTAATGCCAAGAAGTATGTGCAGACGAGGCTCCAAGAATAGGATCTTTCACATGGGTAGCTACCTCTCCAAGGGCCCTATAAATAGAGCATAATACTGGAGGAGCAATGGAGTATTTATGGCCTTCCGCGAAAGCGCCAGCTACAGTGAAGATAGTAGGACGAATAGCATCTGCCCATTTAGAACTAGGCAATACGACCAAACTCAGCCAATAGGCTAAGAAAGCTGCAAGTTCTCTGAAGGGGCTATATTCCGGCCTTCCCTTTATTATGCCTCGAAGCTTTGTCAGTTCCTTGGATTGACAGTCACGAAATCTTCAAAGAAAAAAATAAAAAGAGAGGGTGAATATGGAGAAATTGCCAATATAAGGAGAAAGTTGATTATTAAATTAATAAATACCTGAGGCCTCTGGAAAAATGTGCTAGCCACTGCAAAGGGGGGATCTTGTGAAAACTGGGAAATTTACTCATCTCCTTGAACAGTTCAATAGTAGTTTCGGAGATCGAAGGTTTGCGATCAGGAGAGGATACAAAGGCCAGTTCCCTATTGGTTGGAATAAATTCATCGTAGAATTTACCTGTTATAGGGAGACCGGCTATGCGGTGAAGATCCCAAAGTGTTATGCTCATTTCACCATTGGGCAAGTGGAAAGAGTTGGTTGTGGGCGACCAGTACTCAAGGAAACCTTTCAGTACAGTAGGTTCCCTACAGAAGTATTTAGAAGTCATTTCTATAGCATCATAAAGACCGATTTTTGCAAGTGTGCTCGTATGCTTCAATAAAATAGCTTCCGCCCAATCAGAGTAATAGCGTCGAGCAGTTAACAGGCCTCTGATGCGAAATTCTGCTTATCCCCAGAGTGGTTCCCGATCTCGGAAACGTTGCCGGACTGTTTCATAAAAATGTGAAGGAAAGAGGTCGTGAGGGCTATGGAAAGGAGCTAAGAAAATCATGGGATGAATTTCTCCTATCCTTTGACGTGGCTTCTGTGTTTGAATGATTCCTTCAAGAATCCTGGGTTCTCTGGTGGCCCATGATTCAGTATACATCAACCTTTCGCCATGAACACAATCCTTGGGTTCACAGTCAAGCATGGACTGATGGCGATAGACATTGATGGGAATTATTGTCATGCCTTCTGAATGAGGGTTGTCAAATTTCATAACACCTTCAACAACCCGTACTGAATCCCATGAATTCTGAAGCCTCTTCTTCTTGTGGTCTTCGATCTTCTCTGCAAATTCTTTCGCCTTATTGCGGCGAGTTTTCTTCGAACGAGAAGCCGGAGGAGTGTCTTCACGAAGAGGGGGTCTTTCACTATCAGTACGAATGTGAGCCGTGGTCTTTAACCACTCATCCCAATCGTATTCTCTACCATGCTTTGGCGGACATTTGATATCTCTTAAAGATATGGATCTATGGATGGGGGATGGAAGAGATTTGATACGGTCAGAAAAGTCAAAGGTTGGAAGAACAGGTTCTTTAAAATAAGGAGTCCTAGAGGTGGTCTTTGTTCGTTTGGCAGGAGCTTGATCGGAAGAAGGTTGGTCGGAAGGAGGGCGAGCAGTTTGTTTTATACGAGCCATGAAAATAAGTCAAAGAAAGGAAGATAAAGGTCGGAATAAGAAAGGAAGAAAGAAGAAAATGGCTAAGTGGTTGGAGACAGTTCAAAAAAGAAAATTGGTTAAGTACGAAGTACTTTGCGCGAGTCCGCGCAAAGTCAAAGGTTTGCGCAGAAAATCCCCAAGTTCAAAAGACTCCGCGCAAAGTGAAATGGTTTGCGCGGGTTCGCGCAAAGTAAAAGATTTGCGCGGGAGAAAATCACCAGAGCAAAAAGGGTTCGTGCAAATGACTAAGTTGTTGGACTATTTATAGGATCCATGGCCGAGCACGGTACACGACCGAGCTTTGCGCAGGGTCGCGCAAACCCTAGAAATGAATGGTTTTGATCCTTTTCTTTGATTTCTAAAAAAAACAACAAAGAACGGATCAAGGGGGCATCTGTTGAGGCATAAAATAAGCAAAGAACTGAAGAAAGGAAAGATCAAGAAAATCAGTTTAAAGATCAAAGAAATCAATTTGAAGATGACTTTGCGCGGGTTCGCGCAAAGAGAATAGATTGCGCTGGATCGCGCAAAGTAAATGGGTTGCGCGGGTTGATCAGTGAAGACAAGTTGCGCGGGGATGATAGATTGCGCGAGACCGCGCAAAGAATATCGATTGCGCTGGTCCGCGCAAAGTGTTTTACAGAGATATAAAAATGGCTGGATGATATTTTGTCCCACATCGACCAGAATAGGGATTTACACCAGTGAAGATATCTATAAATACCCTGTTCTTTCTCTCAAAAAGGGGTTGGAAGATTTTCAGAGTGGAAGAAAGAAGACAGAAGATAGAAGGTGCAAATGAGCATTGGGCTCATATAGTTTGCGCGGACTCGCGCAAAGGAGCATTGGGCTCCTGTAGTTTGTGCAGACTCGCACAAAAAAGCATTGGGCTCCTGTGGTTTGCGCGGACCCGCGCAAAGCATGTAGTTTGCGCGGACTCGCGCAAACCGACTGATAGACAAGTCTATAACAGCAATGGGCTGATATGCTGCTGGAATGGCTAGAGTCTTCAAATCTTTAAGTTTTTTTATTCAGGAGAAAGGGAAGAATCATCCACGAAAAGGCGTATTCCTCCTCAGTTTCAGGAGATGACCAGAATATCACTGAAATGCTGCCGAAATCTCTATTCCCTTGAAGATTAATTAGTTGACTTGTCTATTCCTCCTAAGTCATAGGAGATGATTGAAATCAGCGCTGTTATGCTGTCGAAATTCATATTCAACCATTATAATTGTAGCTTGCAATGAATTCTTTGTAAACTGTTTTAGAATCAAGGGATACCTGAGGATGTAAATAAATTCAGAATCAATAAAATGTGATGATTGTTTCTGTAGCTATTTCATTGTTATGTTTGAATAAGATAATCCCCAAATCAAATACTTTTGTTTTCTTGTCGAAACACCTGAATATTTCCTTCATCTTCTTGTCTAATAGTAACCCTCATAACTCTCTCCTCAGTGGTTGAATTTGTACAATTTTTGGTCGTTGGAATGGTAACATGTAAAGTTTCCAAATGGGACCAAAATTACCTAATTCAGAGACCGTTCGATATCCCAAAAGCACGTTGGAACTCTTCGATCGTCATTTTTCAATATGGATTGTTAATCTTTCCAAATTGCGTGATCTAATAAAGACGCCTATATCTTCATCATTTGATGTCAGATTGGGTTGATTTTTGGTCATCTGAATGGTATTTTAGTGTTCTTACATTCTTGACTGGTATCTTCGTATTAGGAGACCATTTGGGCATCTTTAAGTTGGATCGCAGTCGTCGGTCCTGAAAGTTTCCTTCATCTTCTTGTCCAATAGTAACCCTCATAACTCTTTCTTCAGAGGTTGAATTTAAACTATTTCAGGTTGTTGGAATTGTAACTTGTCAAGCTTCCAAATGGGACCAAAATTCCCTAATTCAGAGACCGTTCGATAACCCAAAAAGCACGTGGGAACTTTTCGATCGTCATTTTTCAGTGTAGATTGTTAATCTTTTCAAATTGCGCGATCCAACGGAGACGCCTATAAATCTATCTTTTGATGTCGAATTGGGTTGATTTTTAGTCATCTGAATGGTACTTTAGTGCTCTTTCATTCTTGACTGATATCGTTGTATTCCGAGACCATTTGGGCATGTTTGAGTTGGATCACAGTCGTCGTTCTTGAATATGTCCTTCATCTTCTTGTCCAAAAGTAACCCTCATAACTCTCTCTTCAGAGGCCGAATTTAGATCATTTTAGGTCATTGGAATGGTAACTTGTAAAGCTTCCAAATGGGACCAAAATTGCCTAATTCAGAGACCGTTTGATATCATAAAAGCATGTTGGAACTCTTCGATCGTCATTTTCCAATATGGACTGTTAATCTTTCTAAATTGCGAGATCCAACGGAGACGCATATATCTCCATCATTTGATGTCGGATTGGGTCAATTTTTGGTTATCTGAAGGGTACTTTAGTGGTCTTACATTCTTGACTGGTATCTTCGTATTAGGAGACCATTTGGACATCTTTAAGTTGGATCGCAGTCGTCGGTCCTGAATGTCTCCTTCATCTTCTTGTCCAATAGTAACCCTCATAACTCTCTCTTCAGAGGTTGAATTTAAACTATTTAAGGTCGTTGGAATTATAACTTGTCAAGCTTCCAAATGGGACCAAAATTTCCTAATTCAGAGACCGTTATATATCTCAAAAGCACGTTGGAACTCTTCGATCGTCATTTTTCAATATGGTTTGTTAATCTTTCCAAATTGCGCGATCCAACGGAGACGCCTATAACTCCATCTTTTGATGTCGGATTGGGTCAATTTTTGGTCATCTGAATGGTACTTTAGTGCCCTTTCATTCTTGACCAGTATCGTCATATTCTGAGACCATTTGGCCATCTTTAAGTTGGATCGCAGTCGTCGGTCCTGAATATTTCCTTCATCTTCGTGTCCAATAGTAACCCTCATAACTCTCTCTTCAGAGGTCGAATCTAGACAATTTCAGGTCATTGGAATGGTTACTTGTCAAGCTTCCAAATGGGACCAAAATTGCCTAATTCAGAGACCGTTAGATATCACAAAAGCACGTTGGAACGCTTCGATCGTCATTTTTCAATATGAATTGTTAATCTTTCCAAATTACGTGATCCAACGGAGATGACTATAACTCCATCATTTGTTGCCGGATAGGGTCAATATTTGGTCATCTGATGGTACTTTAGTGCTCTTTCATTCTTGACTGGTATCGTCATTTTCCGAGACCATTTGGGCATATTTAACTTGGATCGCAGTCATCGTTCTTGAATGTGTCCTTCATCTTCTTGTCCAAAAGTAACCCTCATAACTCTCTCTTCAGAGGCCGAATTTAGAGCATTTTAGGTCATTGGAATGGTAACTTGTCAAGCTTCCAAATGGGACCAAAATTGCCTAATTCAGAGACCGTTTGATATCACAAAAGCATGTTGGAACTCTTCGATCGTCATTTTTCAATATGGATTGTTAATCTTTCCAAATTGCGAGATCCAAAGGAGGCGCATATATTTCCATCATTTGATGTCGGATTGGGTCAATTTTTGGTCAACTGAAGGGTACTTTAGTGGTCTTACATTTTTGACTGGTATCTTCGTATTAGGAGACCATTTGGGCATCTTTAAGTTGGATCGCAGTCATCGGTCCTGAATGTCTCCTTCATCTTCTTGTTCAATAGTAACCCTCATTACTCTCTCTTCAGAGGTTGAATTTATACTATTTCTGGTCGTTGAAATTATAACTTGTCAAGCTTCCAAATGGGACCAAAATTGCTTAATTCAGAGATCGTTCGATATTCCAAAAGCACATTGCAACTCTTCGATGGTCATTTTTCAATATAAATTGTTAATCTTTCCAAATTGCTCGATCCAATGGAGACGCCTATAACTCCATCTTTTGATGTCGGATTGGGTCGATTTTTAGTCATTTGTATAGAATTTTAGTGCTCTTTCATTCTTGACTGGTATCGTCATATTTTGAGACCGTTTGGGCATCTTTAAGTTTGATCATAGCCGTCGGTCCTGAATGTTTCCTTCATCTTCGTGTCCAATAGTAACCCTCATAACTCTCTCTTCAGGTCATTGGAACGGTAACTTATCTAAGCTTCCAAATGGGACCAAATTTGTCCAATTTAGAGACCGTTTGATATCACAAAAGTGCGTTGGAACTCTTTAATAGTCATTTCTCAATATGGATTGTTAATCTTTCAGAATTGCGCAATCCAACGGAGGCTCCTATAAATCCATCATTTGATGTCAGATTAGGTCGATTTTTGGTCATTTCAATGGTACTTTAGTGCTCCTTGTTTCTTGACAAGTATCGTCGTATTCTGAGACCATTTGGGCATCTTTAAATTGGATCGCTGTCGTCGGTCCTGAATGTTTCCTTCATCTTCTCGTCCAATAGTAACCCTCATAACTCTCTCCTCAAAGGTTGAATTTGTTCAATTTTAGGTCGTTGGAATGGTAAAATGTAGAGCTTCCAAATGGGACCAAAATTACCTAATTCAGAGACCGTTCCATATCCCAAAAGCACGTTGGAACTCTTCGCTCATTATTTTCAATATGGATTGTTAATCTTTCCAATTTGTGTGATCTAATGGAGACGCCTATATCTCCATCATTTGATGTCGGATTGGGTCGATTTTTGGTCATCTGAATGGTACTTTAGTGGTCTTACATTCTTCACTGGTATCTTCGTATTAGGAGACCATTGGGTATCTTTAATTTGAATCGCAGTCGTCGGTCCGGAATGTTTCCTTCATCTTCTTGTCCAATAGTAACCCTCATAACTCTCTCTTCAGAGGTTGAATTTATACTATTTCAGGTCGTTGGAATTATTACTTGTCAAGCTTCCAAATGGGACCAAAATTGCCAAATTCAGAGACCGTTCGATATCCCAAAAAAATGTTAGAACTCTTCGATCATCATTTTTCAATATGGATTGTTAATCTTTCCAAATTGCGCGATCCAACGGAGACGCCTATAACTCCATCTTTTATTGTCAGTTTGGGTCGATTTTTGGTCATCTTAATGGTACTTTAGTGCTCTTTCATACTTGACTGGTTACATCATATTCTGAGACCATTTGTGCATCTTTAAGTTGGATCGTAGTTGTCGGTCCTGAATGTTTCCTTCATCTTCTTGTCCAATAGTAACCCTCATAACTCTCTCTTCAGAGGTCGAATTTAGACAATTTCAGGTCATTGGAATGGTTACTTGTCAAGCTTCCAAATGGGACCAAAATTGCCTAATTCAGAGACCGTTTGATATCATAAAAGCATGTTGGAACTCTTCGATCGTCATTTTCCAATATGGACTGTTAATCTTTCTAAATTGCGAGATCCAACGGAGACGCTATATCTCCATCATTTGATGTCGGATTGGGTCAATTTTTGGTTATCTGAAGGGTACTTTAGTGGTCTTACATTCTTGACTGGTATCTTCGTATTAGGAGACCATTTGGACATCTTTAAGTTGGATCGCAGTCGTTCCTGAATGTCTCCTTCATCTTCTTGTCCAATAGTAACCCTCATAACTCTCTCTTCAGAGGCCGATTTAGAGTATTTTAGGTGATTGGAATGGTAACTTGTCGAGCTTCCAAATGGGACCAAAATTTCGTAATTCAGAGACCGTTTGATATCACAAAAGGATGTTGGAACTCTTCGATCGTCATTTTCCAATATGGATGGTTAATCTTTCGAAATTGCGGGATCCACCATTGACGCCTATAACTCCATCATTTGATGTTGGATTGGGTCAATTTTTGGTCATCTGAATGGTACTTTAGTGCTCTTTCATTCTTGAGGGTTATCATTGTATTCTGAGACCATTTGGGCATGTTTAAGTTGAATCGCAGTCGTTGGTCCTGAATAATTCCTTCATCTACTTGTCCAATAGTAACCCTTATAACTCTCTCTTCAGAGGACGAATTTAGAGTATTTCAGGTCATTGGAATTGTAACTTGTCAAGATTTCAAATGGGACCAAAATTTCCTAATTCAGAGACTGTTCGATATCACAGAAGCACGTTGGAATTCTTCGATCGTCATTTTTCAATATGGATTATTAATCTTTCCAAATTGCGCGATCTAATGGAGATGCCTATAACTCTATCATTTAATTTCGGATTGGGTCGATTTTTGGTCATCTGAATGGTACTTTAGTGCTCTTTCATTTTTTTACTGGTATTGTCGTATTCTAAGACCATTTGGGCATGTTTAAGTTGGATCGCAGTCGTCGTTCTTGAATCTGTCCTTCATCTTCTTGTCCAATAGTAACCCTCATAACTCTCTCTTCAGAGGCCGAATTTAGAGCATTTTAGGTCATTGGAATGGTAACTTGTCAAGCTTCCAAATGGGACCAAAATTGCCTAATTCAGAGACCGTTTGATATCACAAAAGCATGTTGGAACTCTTAG
Organism: Magnolia officinalis; assembly: GCA_021015155.1. Lineage (NCBI taxonomy): Eukaryota > Viridiplantae > Streptophyta > Magnoliopsida > Magnoliales > Magnoliaceae > Magnolia > Magnolia officinalis. The sequence goes on from JAJHSJ010000008.1 coordinate 38,661,445, forward strand.
ATCGTCATTTTTCAATATGGATTGTTAATCTTTCCAAATTGCGAGATCCAACGGAGACACATATATCTCCATCATTTGATGTCGGATTGGGTCAATTTTTGGTCATCTGAAGGGTACTTTAGTGGTCTTACATTCTTGACTGGTATCTTCGTATTAGGAGACCATTTGGGCATCTTTAAGTTGGATCGCAGTCGTCGGTCCTGAATGTCTCCTTCATCTTCTTGTCCAATAGTAACCCTCATAACTCTCTCTTCAGAGGTTGAATTTAAACTATTTCAGGTCGTTGGAATTGTAACTTGTCAAGCTTCCAAATGAGACCAAAATTGCCTAATTCAGAGACCGTTCGATATCCCAAAAGCACGTTGGAACTCTTTGATCATCATTTTTCAATATGGATTGTTAATCTTTCGAAATTGTGCGATCCAACGGAGAGGCCTATAACTCCATCTTTTGAAGTCGGATTTTCTCGATTTTTAGTCATCTGAATGGTACTTTAGTGCTCTTTCATTCTTGATGGGTATCATCATATTCCGAGACCATTTGGGCATCTTAATTTGGATCGCAGTCGTCCGTCCTGAATGTTTTTTCATCTTCTTGTCCAATAGTAACCCTCATAACTCTCTCTTCAGAGGTCAAATTTAGATAATTCCAGGCCATTGGAATGTTTACATGTCAAGCTTCCAAATGGGACTAAAATTGCCTAATTCAGAGACTGTTCGATATCACAAAAGCATGTTGGAACTCTTCGATCGTCATTTTTCAATATGGATTGTTAATCTTTCCAAATTGCGCGATCTAACGGAGACACCAATAACTCCATCATTTGATGTCAGATTGGGTCAATTTTTGGCCATTTGAATGGTACTATAGTGCTCTTTCATTCTTAACTGGTATCGTTGTATTCCGAGACCATTTGGGCATCTTTAAGTTGAATCGCAGTCGTCGTTCTTGAATATTTCCTTCTTCTTCTTATCCAATATTAACCTTCATACTCTCTCATCAGAGGCCGAATTTAGAGTATTTTAGGACATTGGAATGGTAACTTATCAAGCTTCCAAATGGTACCAAAATTGCATAATTCAGAGACCGTTCGATATCACAAAAGCATGTTGGAACTCTTCGATCGTCATTTTCCAATATGGATGGTTAATCTTTCGAAATTGCGGGATCCAACATTGACGCCTATAACTCCATCATTTGATGTCGGATTGGATCTATTTTTGGTCATCTGGATGGTACTTTAGTGCTCTTTCATTCTTGAGTGGTATTGTTGTATTCTGAGACTATTTGGGTATGTTTAAGTTGAATCGCAGTCGTCAATCCTGAATGTTTCCTTCATCTTCTTATCCAATAGTAACCCTCATAACTCTCTCCTCAGTGGTTGAATTTGTACAATTTTAGGTCGTTGGAATGGTAACAAGGGAGATGCCTATATCTACATCATTTGATGTCGGATTGGATCGATTTTTGGTCATCTGAATGGTACTTTAGTGCTTTACATTCTTGACTAGTATCTTCGTATTAGCAGACCAATTGGGCATCTTTAATTTGGATCGCAGTCGGCGGTCCTGAATGTTTCCTTCATCTTCTTGTCCAATAGTAACCCTCATAACTCTCTCTTCAGAGGTTGAATTTATACTATTTCAGATCGTTGGAATTGTAACTTGGCAAGCTTCCAAATGGGACTAAAATTGCCTAATTTGGAGACCGTTCGATATCCCAAAAGCACGTTGGAACTCTTCGATCGTCGTTTTTCAATATGGATTATTTATCTTTCGAAATTGCGCGATCCAACGCAGACGCCTATAACTCTATCATTTGTTATCGGATAGGGTCGATTTTTGGTCATCTGAATGGTACTTTAGTGCTCTTTCATTCTTGACTGGTATCGTCATTTTTCGACACCATTTGGGCATGTTTAACTTGGATCACAGTCGTCGTTCTTGAATGTGTCCTTCATCTTCTTGTCCAATAGTAACCCTCACAAGTCTCTCTTCAGAAGCCGAATTTAGAGCATTTTAAGTCATTGGAATGGTAACTTGTAAAGCTTCTAAATGGGAACATAATTACCTAAATCTGAGACCGTTCGATATCCGAAAAGCATGTTGGAACTCTTCGATCGTCATTTTTCAATATGGATTGTTAATCTTTCCAAATTGCATGATCCAATGGAGACGCATATATCTCCATCATTTGATGTCGGATTCGGCCGATTTTTGGTCATCTGAATGGTACTTTAGTGGTCTTACATTCTTGACTGGTATCTTCGTATTAGGAGACCATTCGGGCATCTTTAAGTTGGATCGCAGTCGTCGGTCCTGAATGTTTCCATCTTCTTGTCCAATAGTTACCCTCATAACTCTCTTCAGAGGTTGAATTTATACTATTTCAGGTCGTTGGAATTGTAACTTGTCAAGCTTCCAAATGGGACCAAAATTGCCTAATTCAGAGACCGTTTGATATCCCAAAAGCACGTGGGAACTCTTCGATCATCATTTTCCAATATGGATTGTTAATCTTTCAAAATTGCAGGATCCAAAGTTGACGCCTATAACTCCATCATTTGATGTCGGATTGGGTCAATTTTTTGTCATCTGAATGGTACTTTAGTGCTCTTTCATTCTTGAGTGGTATCGTTGTATTCTGAGATCATTTGGGCATGTTTAAGTTGAATCGTAGTCGTCGGTCCTGAATGTTTCCTTCATCTTCTTGTCCAATAGTAACCCTCATAACTCTCTCGTCAGAGGTCGAATTTAGACAATTTCAAGTCATTGGAGTGGTTACTTGCCAAGCTTCCAAATGGGACCAAAGTTGCCTAATTTAGAGACCGTTCGATATCACAAAAGCATGTAGGAACTCTTCGATCGTCATTTTCCAATATGGATTGTTAATCTTTCTGAATTATGAGATCCAACAGAGACGCCTATATCTCCATCATTTGATGTCGGATTGGGTCAATCTTTGGTCATCTGAAGGGTACTTTAGTGGTCTTATATTCTTGACTGGTATCTTCGTATTAGGAGACCATTTGGGCATCTTTAATTTGCATCGTAGTCGTCGATCCTGAATATTTCCTTCATTTTCTTGTCCAATAGTAACCCTAATAACTCTCTCCTCAGAGGTTGAATTTAAACTATTTCAAGTCATTGGAATTGTAACTTGTCAAGCTTCCAAATGGGACCAAAAGTGCCTAATTCAGGGACCGTTCGATATCCCAAAAGCACGTTAGAACTCTTTGATCGTCACTTTTCAATATGGATTGTTAATCTTTCCGAATTGTGCGATCCAACGGAGACGCCTATAACTCCATTTTTTTATGTTGGATTGGGTCGATTTTTGGTCATCTGAATGGAATTTTAGTGCTCTTTCATTCTTGACTAGTATCGTCATATTCTGAGACCATTTGGGCATCTTTAAGTTTGATCGCAGTCGTCAGTCCTGAATGTTTCCTTCATCTTCTTGTCCAATAGTAACCCTCATGTTTCGACAAGAAAACAAAAGTATTTGATTTGGGAATTATCTTATTCAAACATAACAATGAAATAATTACAGAAACAATCATCACACTTTATTGATTCTGAATTCATTTACATCCTCAGGCACCCCTTGGTTCTAAAATAGTTTACAAAGAATTTATTGCAAGTTACAATTATAATGGTTGAATATAAATTTTGACAGCATAATAGCGCTGATTTCAATCATCTCCTATGACTTAGGAGGAATAGACAAGTCGACTAATTGATCTTCAAGAGAATAGAGATTTCGGCAGCATTTCAGTACTATTCCGGTCATCTCCTGAAACTTAGGAGGAACACGCCTTTTCGTCGATGATTCTTCCTTTCCTCCTGAACAAGAAAACTTGAAGATTTGAAGACTCTAGCCATTCCTGCAGCATATCAGCCCATTGCTGTTATAAACTGTCCAACAGTCGATTTGCGTGAGTCCGCGCAAACTACAGGAGCCCAATGCTCCTTTGCGCTAGTCCACGCAAACTACAGGAGCCCAATGCTCCTTTGTGCGAGTCCACGCAAACTATCTGAGCCCAATGTTCATTTGCACCTTCTGTCTTCTTCTTCGTCTTTCTTCCACTCTGAAATCTTTCAACCCCTTTTGAGAGGAAGAACGGGGTATTTATAGACATCTTTACTGGTGTGAATCTCTATTTTGATCGATGTGGGACAAAATAACATTCGGCTATTTTATACCTCTTCAAAACACTTTGCGCGGACTCGCGCAAACGACATGCTTTGCGCGGTCTCGCGCAATCTATCATTTCCGCGCAACCTGTCTTCATTGATCAACCCACGCAACCCATTTACTTTGCACGGACCAGCGCAATCTATTCACTTTGCGCGGACCCGCGCAAAGTCATCTTCAAACTGATTTCTTTGATCTTCAAACTGATTTTTTGATCTTTCCTTTCTTCAGTTCTTTGCTTATTTTTTATGTCTCAACAGATGCCCCCTTGATCCGTTCTTTATTTTTTCAGAAATCAAAGAAAAGGATCAAAGAATTCATTTTCTAGGGTTTGCGCGACCTCGTACAAACCTCGGTCGAGTACCGTACTCGGCCAGAAATACTATAAATAGTCCAACTATTTCATCATTTTCACGAACTGCTTGTACTCTGTTGAAACTCTGCTCTGGCGATTTCTCCCACGCAAACCTGTTACTTTACGCGAACCCGCGCAAACCATTTCACTTTGCGCGAAGCCCTTTGTCCTTGGAGATTTTCCGCGCAAACCTTTTGCTTTGCGCGAACCCGCGCAAACCATTTCACTTTGCGCGAAGTCCTTTGACCTTGGAGATTTTTTTCCGCGCAAACCTCCTACTTTGCGCGAACCCGCGCAAAGTACTTCGTACTTAGCCAATTTCTTTTGAACTGTTTCCAACACTTTCTTCTTTCTTCCTTTCTTACTCTTGTCATTTATCTTCCTTTCTTTGACTTATTTTTATGGCTCGTATAAAACAAATAGCTCGTCCTCCTTCCGATCAACCTTCTTCTGATCAACCTCCTGCCAAGCGAACAAAGACCACTTCTAGAAATCCTGCTTATTTTAAAGAACCTGTTCTTCCCACCTTCGACTTTTCTGACCGCATTAGATCTTTGCCTTCCCCCATTCATAGATCCATATCATTAGGAGATATTAAATGTCCCCCGAAGCATGGCAGGGAATATGATTGGGATGAATGGTTAAAGACTACAGCTCACATTCGTACTGATAGTGAAAGACCACCCCTTCGTGAAGACACTCCCCCTGCCTCTCATCCGAAGAAAACTTTGTTTCGACAAGAAAACAAAGGTATTTTATTTGGGAATTATCTTATTCAATCATAACAATGAAATAATTACAGAAACAATCATCACACTTCATTGATTCTGAATTCATTTACATCCTCAAGTATCCCTTGATTCTAAGATAGTTTACAAAGAATTCATTACAAGTTACAGTTATCGCAGTTAAATATAAATTTCGGCAGCATAACAGCGTCGATCTCAATCATCTCCTATGACTTAGGAGGAATGGATAAATCGACCAATAGTCTTCAAGAGGACGGAGATTCCGGCAGCATAACAGCGCTATTTCAGTCATCTCCTGAAACTTAGGAGGAACACGACTTTTCGTCGATGATTCTTCCTTTTCTCCTGAACAAGAAGAACCTGAAGACTTGAAGATTCTAGCCATTCTAACAGCATAACAGCCCATTGCTGTTATAGACTGTTCAGCAGTCGGTTTGCGCGGGTCCGCGCAAACAATATGCTTTGCGCGGGTCCGCGCAAACTATATCAACCCAGTGCCGCTTTGCGCTAGTCCGCGCAAACTTCAGGAGTCCAATACTCCTTTGTGCGACGTCGCGCAAAGTGCAGGAGTCCAATACTTCGCACCTTCTGTCTTCTCTTTCATCTTTCTTTCACTTCTGAAATCTTCCAACCCCTTTTGAGAGGAGGAACGGGGTATTTATAGACATTTTCTTCAATGAAAATCTCTGTTCTAGTCGATGTGGGACAAAATAATCAACCAACCTTTTTGATCCCACCGTCATATACTTTGCGCGGACACGCGCAAACGATATGCTTTGCACGGTCTCGCGCAAACCATCAGTCCCCGCGCAAACTGTCTTCATAATCCCCCGCGCAAACTGTTCACTTTGCGCGGTCTAGCGCAACCATTTCACTTTACGCAAACCCACGCAAAGTGGTCTTGAAGCTGATTTCTTGATCTTTCAAATTGATTTCTTGATTTTTCTCATCTTCACTTCCTTGCTTATTTTATGCCTCAACAACCGCGCAAAGCATGTCATTTGCGCAAGTCCGCGCAAAGTGTTTTGCAGAGGTATAAAAATGATTGGATGTTATTTTGTCCCACATCGACCAGAACAGAGATTTACACCAGTAGAAATGCCTATAAATACCCCGTTCTTTCTCTCAAAAGGGGTTGAAAGATTTCAGAATGGAAGAAAGACGAAGAAGAAGACAGAAGACAGAAGGTGCAAATGAGCATTGGGCTCATATAGTTTGCGCGGACTCGCGCAAAGGAGCATTGGGCTCCTGTAGTTTGCGCGGACCCGCGCAAAGCATGTAGTTTGCGCGGACTCGCGCAAACCGACTGTTGGACAGTCTATAACAGCAATGGGCTGATATGCTGCAGGAATGGCTAAGAGTCTTCAAATCTTCAAGTTCTTTTTGTTCAGGAGGAAGGGAAGAATCATCGACGAAAAGGCGTATTCCTCCTAAGTTTCAGGAGATGACCGGAATAGCACTGAAATGCTGCCGAAATCTCTATTCTCTTGAAGATTAATTAGTCGACTTGTCTATTCCTCCTAAGTCATAGGAGATGATTGAAATCAGCGCTGTTATGCTGTCAAAATTTATATTCAACCGTTATAATTGTAACTTGCAATAAATTCTTTGTAAACTATTTTAGAATCAAGGGATACCTGAGGATGTAAATGAATTCAGAATCAATAAAGTGTAATGACTGTTTCTATAACTATTTCATTGTTACGTTTGAATAAGATAATTCCCAAATCAAATACTTTTGTTTGCTTGTTGAAACAAAATGGCGACTCTGCTGGGGAATTTGTATCTTATTTAACACTAACTTTGGGAAAAGTTGCAAGACTCTCATTACTGTTTTTGGCGTCTGGTAGACGCCAAAATGGCGACTCTCAGTGGGAACATCCTCCCCTTCATCTCTAAGATAGTTTACTTAATCTCTCACATACTAATTTCATGAATGTTTTGTTATTGAAGGTACCCAAATTCAATCACATAACATTGCTAATGGCTAACGTGGTGAGAAAAGTGAACTTCCGATTCACCGCTACTGGGTTTGTAATTGAATATGGGCCAAGCCAAACTCCTGAGCATACGAAAGGAAGTACTACAAGCAGGCACAAAGCAACTCAAGTAACAGTGGGAGTTATTTCTGTCTCACCCCAACCACAAGAAAGTGATGAGAACTGGACTTTGGTCTTGTCCAAGAAAACAAAAGCAAAGACCTTAAAGAACCGTAAGGCAAAATTACTTGTACCAAGAGCTGAGGGACCAATTACGCGTAGTATAGCTAGAAGAAAACCCGAGCTCGCTCCTCCGGCGATTTATCCTGAACAAGCTGCTTCGCAGTTCTCGTTGCATGATTTTCCAGCTTTAGTCGCTCCAAGGGCCAAATGGACAGAATCGCAGAAAGGCAAAGCACTGATGATAGGATCACCGATGCCTGTGTCACCTCAAACAAGCTCGCCCATAACTGTATCACCTCGATCGGTTAAAAGCACAGGAAGTACACAAGAGTCAAACGAGACTCCAATTTCTCCCCTCTTTATAAGTCCTGTTACGTCAACATACTCTCGTTTTACTCAAAAAATAGCTTCGACAAACAGTCAAGAGGCCGTAGTATATATGGCAGAAACGGGTCAAGGAAATAGGCCATCTACTGAAGAACGTGTTGATCAAATGGCAGAAGCACAAAGAGTGCTAATGGATGAATGCCGAAACCTCAGAGAAGCTCTGGCAACTCTGGCACATAATGTAGCCCAGATAGTGGCTCCACCCATGATGGGAGCAACAAATGGACAAGAGAACCAACCTGAAGGCTCACGTCCGCAGGAGATAGGATCGCGAGGATCAATTCCAGTGACAAGAGCTATAACACAGGATGATGTAAGACAAGTCGTCGAAGAAGCAGTCAGAATAGAAAGAGAGCGCGCGAATACCGGCCGTTTCAGATACCGAACACCCTACCCGAGAGAGGTAGAGGATGTTCCGTTTCCAGCCAATTTTAAGCATCCAGATTTTCAAAAATTTAATGGGGAAGGATCACCAGAAGAACACCTGATGCATTTCATCACTAGCATGGGAAATTTCTCCACGATACCTCAATACTGTTTACGCTTATTTGGATCATCCTTGACAAGTAAAGCTTTCATGTGGTATTCAAATTTGGCACCAGGATCTATACGCACATGGGAAGAAATGCAAGATGCTTTCATGTCAAACTTCTTCTCGTCAGAACGCGATGTTAGCATCACAGAATTAGCTTCAGTACGACAGCGGGAAGGAGAACCAGTTGAAAAATTCATAGACAGATGGAAGACACTGGGGGCATCGTGTAACCAGTTGCCGGAAGAAAAGGAACAAGTCAAAATGTGTCTGAACTCTATGGAGACAGGAATTGCGTTCGGACTCACCAGCGCCGATATCGGAACTTTTCGCGATTTGGCTACCAAAGCCCATGCATTGGAATTAATGACTCGTAAAATGTCAGCATTTCATCATGAAACTGTCAGAAGAATACCTGGCAGGACAACCGTCAACACCATCGATCGGGATAAGAAAAATCAAGAGGCGAAGGGCTCAAGAGACAAAAGGCCGGAAGGAAGAGAAAACTGGAATCAATCAAGGGACAGATATGGTGGAAAAAAGCTTAGAATGCTCGATTCTCATGAAGGATTTGAGTTTGACAAAGAGGACGTGGTGCCTATGATGCAACAATTGTTAAAAGCAGGTACCCTAGAATTACCAGAACCGAAACGCCCTGAAGATGTGACGAGGACTCGAGAAAGAAACTTTTGCCGTTATCATCGCTTAGTGGGACATCCGACGGAAAACTGTCACACGTTAAAGTGCATCATACAACGAATGAAATAGAGGAAATATAATAACCAGCGAAAGCAAAGGAAAGAATACAAGGGCGACAGTAAATGTATTGTCAATTCAAGAAAAGACTCGGGGAATGAGAGAGAAGGGAGATCGAAGGCCGATAAGAAATGCGACAATGATTACGTTGCGATCGGGGAAGCAGATAACAAGTCCGGTAAAGCAGAAAGCAGAAATTATAAGGAAAGAAGTGACTGAAAGACAGAACATCAAGGATAGAAGTAGAAATGAAGATACAGCGACAAAAGTGGCTTACGATGTAGTTAGTCATTTGAAAGGTATATCTGCATGTTTAAGTATTTATGATGCGCTCAAGTTATCAGAAGAGTTTCGACAAAGTTTGATTCAAGCACTGTCTGATCATGACGTGAGAGAAACTTTACTGACAGAAATGAAGAATGAAAGAAGCAAGGAAAAGGTGGATTGTCTACCAGTAATATCTTTCTCTGATGATGACTTAATTGGTGAAACAGAACATAACAGGCCATTGATGATAGAAGGGTACATTTGCGAAAAGAAGATAAAATGAATCATGATAGACAATGGGTCAGCAGTGAATCTTTTGCCACTCTCCATGATTACTAAATTGGGTTACCGCCGTTCAGATTTGCGCCCCAGCGGAATGATGATACAGGGGTTTAATCAAGATGGACAACGCGCACTCGGTAAAATTACAGTAATATTGGAAGTGGGAGAACTAATTACTACTGTTGTATGTCATGTTATAAATGCTGTGACGACATATAACCTTCTCTTAGGCAGGCCGTGGATACATCAGTACAATATTGTACCTTCTACTCTACACCAATGTTTCAAATACTATAAGGACGGAACGCAGTGTAAAGTAATGGCTGATGCGAAACCCTATACAGAAGCTGAGTCTTTCTTTGCGGATGCTAGCTATTATAAATGTTTCTCCAAAGAAACGGGAAATGATGATGGAAAGAGAGTCTTAAAAGATGTCAAAATAAATAAAGTTAGAGAAGAAAGGGCGGAATTTCCTGGGACTACGGAAGCAAGAAAAAAGTTCTATTTTGTACCAAAGTGCTTGAGACAACCGGGACAGCCACCGTTGACATTATTGTCGACAGAACAGTTGAAAGTCTTACAGTCCAATTACACGATGCCCTTACCCAATATCGAAAGATGTAAGCCATTTGCAGCCGCCCCAGGAACATTTCAAGTCAGAGCCAGTGCTAAAATCCTGAAGCAATAAAGTTCCACGTTGCAGCAGAGGTGAAGAATGAAAACACAAGCAATATATATCATGGAGAGTTAGCACCGCAGAATTTGAGAAAATACAGTGCAGTAAGCAAGAAAATCATGAGAAATATGGGTTTTGATTGTGACAAGCCCACTGGACTGAATCATGGGAAAGGAATTCAAATCCCTCTCAGAGTTAATCAAGAAAAACGGAGAAAATTCCAAGGATTAGGAGCAGAATCATCAGTAAATATGGTATCAGTAAATATGACTCCAGCCGAACAAATGTCAGAACAAGATGCTAAGGTAGTCGAGTGTCCTGAAACCACTCCAAGATAAATAGAAGACGGGGGGCAGCCGACGATAGATGGCTTGCGAGAAATAAATTTGGGAACAGCAGAAGAGCCAAGGAATACATTCATCAGCGTCAGTCTTTCAGATCAGGAATTTGAGAAATATGGCCAACTTCTCAGAGAAAATAAAGACGTCTTCGCTTGGACATATGAAGAAATGTCGGGATTGGAACCCTCTGTAGCAATGCATCGATTAAATATTTCCAAAGAAAAGAAACCAGTAAAGCAAGCACAAAGGCGATTCCACCCAGACCTGATTCCATTAATCGAAAAAGAAGTAAATAAATTAATAAAGGTTGGGTTCGTCAGAGAAGTAAAATATCCCAAATGGATATCAAACATTGTTCCAGTGAAAAAGAAGAATGGGCAGATTAGAGTATGCATCGACTTCAGAGATCTGAATGAAGCATGTCCAAAGGATGACTTCCCTCTCCCGATAACAGAATTATTAATTGATAGCACTACTTAGTATGCTATTATGTCCTTTATGGACGGATACGCGGGTTATAATCAAATCAGGATGGCACCCGAAGATGAAGAGGCAACAGCTTTCAGAACGCCGCTTGGAATTTATTGTTATAAAGTTATGCCTTTCGGTCTCAAAAATGCTGGGGCAACATATTAAAGGGTGATGAAAAACATTTTTCAAGATATGATGCATAAACATGTCGAATGCTATGTTGATGACTTGGTGGTCAGGTCGGGAGATCATCAAGAACACCGCGAACATTTAGCATCAGTCTTCCGTCGTCTCAGAAAGAAACAACTAAAGATGAACCCTGCTAAATGTGCATTTGGAGTATCTTCTGGCAAATTCCTCGACTTTGTTGTACGACACAGAGGAATCGAGATTGATCCAGAAAAAATTAAGGCTATTCAAAATATGCCACCACCAACGACGTTGAAGGAATTAAAAAGCTTACAAGGAAAATTGGCATACATTCGCCGTTTCATTTCAAATCTCGCAGGAAGGTGTTAGCCATTTTCTCGTTTAATGAAGAAAGATACAGAATTTATATGGGATCACGCTTGTCAAAATGCATTTGACTCAATCAAGGAATTATTGAAACAGCCGCCGGTGTTAACAGCTCCAGTGAAAGGTAAACCACTTATCTTATATACATCTACAGCTACAAATTCTTTGGGTGCTTTGTTAGCACAGGTAAACGAAGTCATCTTTAGGTAACTATAGAAGAAAGAAGATTCCTGCCATCTGCAGAGGTTATCGAAGAAACCGTTGAAATGTTTCCTATATCTTGTCTAGAAATAATGATAGATGATTGGCGTCAGCCTTTCGTTGATTATCTCAAGTATAATATTTTGCCAGAAGATAATGTACAAAGACAGCAGATTAAGCAACGATCGGGCAAATTTGTCATATGCAGTGAAGTATTGTATAGAAAATCTTACAATGGAATGCTACTGAGATGCTTAGACAAGCAAGAAGCAAACCAAATGCTGCGGGAGGCACATTCAGGTGAATGTGGAGCACATCAAGCCGGCCGAATTTTATGCCATAGAGTGCATCGAATGGGTTATTATTGGCCTACTATGTTCAAAGATGCGATAGAATATGCAAAGCGGTGTCATGAATGTCAAATACACGGAGATGTAATACATGTTCCCCCAGAAGACTTACATCAGTCTGTTACTTCCTGGCCCTTCTCAGCCTGGGGATTCGATGTGATTAGTCCTATAAATCCCCCTTCATCTAAAGGAAAATAGTATATTCTGACAGCAACAACTATTTCTCCAAATGGACCGAAGCAATTGCCTTGCGTAGTGTCAAAGAGACAGACGTGGTCAATTTCATTCGACATGCTATAATATACCGTCACGGTATTCCGAAAAAGATCGTCACTGATAATGGCACCCCTTTTAAAAATAGAGGCATGGAAAAGTTGTGTCAAAAGTTTGGCATCCAGCATTCGTTTTCAACACCTTACTATCCTCCGGCCAATGGTTTAGCAGAAGCGTTTAACAAAACGATTATCAAAATAATCAAGAAAACGGTGACAGGCAACAAGCGTAATTGGGATGAAAAGTTACAAGAAGCATTGTGGGTCTACAGAACTACTCATCGTACAGCAACAGGGGCGACACCATATTCATTAATCTATGGTATAGAGGCAGTTATTCCAATTGAGATGCAAGTGGCATCACTCAGGATAGCAGTACATCAGTCTATAACAGATGATGAAAATGCAAAAATAAGGCTGAAAGAATTAGATTTGCTCGATGAGAAACGTCTTGAAGCTCAGCAGCGGTTGCAGTCATATCGGCCAGGATATCGGCTGCATTTGTTAAACAGGTTAAATACTGCTCTTTCAAAAAAGGGGATATGGTGTTAATGTTGAAAAGACCTATAGTGATCACTCGTCGAACAGGGGGCAAGTTTGAGCCTAAATGGGATGGTCCATATGTGGTAAAAGAAGTATACTCCAATGGGGCATATAGAATCACAAATCAAGAGGGACAGAGTATCAGTATACTTGTCAACGCCCTTTTCATCAAAAGATACTATCCCTAAAGATAGACATGTGGATTTTGATTCAGAATATTATCGGCATAATGAATCTGTATCAAAAGGGGGCAAGGATGAATAAGATCATGTTCATATGTCAACAAAAGAAGCTGTGAAGAAAAAATTCACAAGCGCGTCAATTATCAAGCATCAAATTCGAAAATATATATATGATCATCACCTATGATCATCATCATCACCAAACAAGTTCGACAAAGTCAATATCATCCTGAAGATTCTCTTGAAGATATTGACAAAATTGATATATATTGCTTTATAAAACATGGATCTTCTTGAAGATATTATCTCAGGTGGAAATATCTACTACTACTATACTGGCAATGATGATGATCATAGATATTATTTGCCTTATAAGGATACACCAATCTCAGTTAAAGGGGCAGTATAGCCAAGCCAAATCCTAAAAGAGCCAAATTGAGCTAAATAAAAAAGATCAAGCTCTGTAAAAAAAAAAAAAAAAAAAAAAAGCTCTCAAAGGAAAAAAAATGTTCTCAAAGGATCAAGCTCTAAAAGAGCCGGCCAACTATACATAAGACCTATGTAGATCGCCATTCGAGCAGCCGCAAGGAGTCAGTGGCCCTAAAAAGCCCGCGAAGACCATCGTGCGCACCCATGCGGGCAACTGACAAAGTCAAGGATTCAAAGTCTAAAAAGGCCATAAATCCGCGAAGACTAGTCACCGTAACTCCCATGCCGTCTGTATAGCTTCCGGAAGCGCCACGGGGAACGGATGAAAATGCCCTCCTGTGAATGGGCTCGACCTAAGAAGAAGAAAACAGGGGCCGCAGTGCGAGCTTTATGCCAACTGTGCGTAAGACCCTCCAGATCTAGGGTTTGATTTCAGTAGTAACTCGTGAGGAAGGGCTTAAACCTACTCATTGATGGACTGGCGACCCTAGATTTGGTGTCCAAAGGTAGCCTTGCGAGCCCTGTGAACTCTAGAGAGTTACCGTGGCCAACCCTGTGCGTAAAACCAACAGTTCACCACCCGGTAGCGTCAATGGGCCCCTCTGATGGACCTTGTCCGTGAGCTCAAGGCAGTGAAAAGCCCAAAAGCGAACTCTAGAGAGTTACAGTGGCCATCATATACGACCCATAAATGCTCCACTACTCATGAGCTTAAACTGTGTGTGTGCACGCTCCACTACTCATGAGCTTAAACTGTGTGTGGCTAATTAAATTGAAACTTAGTACTGCCAATTAAATACTCACATAGAGAATCCCGCACTAACAAAGCAAAAGGTTTAGAAATTTAAAGGATGTGTGTAATATTATTATTAAAGTACGAAATAATTTGATAATGTTAGTATAAATGTCATCAACATGCAATGAAAAAATGCTATTATAAACATCTGTAATTATGTGAAGCCAAACATATGTGAAGCCAAAAAAATTATGTCCAAAAAACATGAAAACAAAAATCACATGTTTAAAATTACATGTTTTAAAGATCTTCTGTAATTCCCACTGCTTCCGAATATCTGCGCAAATCTTCTTTCAACTGTGCCTGGGCTACATCCTGTTTAGATTTTTCTTCAAGAATAAGTTTCGCTTGATCAGGGACGCCAGCAAGTTTATTCTCCAGAGAAGCAATCATTCCTTTACTTCGAAGTTACGCGGATTTTTCAATATTAATGGATTGAACATTCGCCTGTATCCTCTCTTCAACATCTTGAATGATCAAGGCTTTTTCATGATTCCTTCTCTCCAGTTGAGAAATTTCTTCCTTCAGGGCTGGAATACGATCTTAGATAGTCCTATTTTCATCAATATGAATCTTTAATTGATCTTGAAGAATCATATGCTCTTGTTCAAGTTTAGAAATTGATGAAGCTGTCAGAGAGGCTTGTTCTTGAGATACAGCCAGCTGCTTCTTGTACTCTAAAATCTCAGGGGCAATTGTAACATTCTCTACCGACGCCAGAGAAATTACTGAATCACAAAACTTGAGGAGTGAATCACGCAAAGGAGATATGTTGAGTCTAGCCATCTTGGCAGAGCTCTCCAAAATCTCTATGGCAACATCCAAATCCAACCATTGATCAGGATTTCTGAAGATATGGATTATTGCTAATAAGGAATGTTTCACCATAAGCATTTTATGAACAGGGATTTTTGCAAAGGACGACAATTCAGAAGTAGTGGCCACAGAATCAGAACTGGCCGCACCACTGCAAGGATGAGTTCCTATAGTAAAAGAAGAAAGATATTCAAAATATTATTATGAAAGATGTAGTCGTGAATGAAGATAATCAGTGCATATATATGTACCTGTCACCGGAATATGACCTACAGAGGCAGAAGCTCTCTGAGTCATGGAAAGACCAAGTTCCACCATATCAGCAAAAGATGGTGCTCTAGCTTCTGTGCTTGAATCCCTGGTAGCCGGAGTTGGCAAGTCTGTAGTTTCTGTTGGAAATATGATTTCACGAGCCACTACTCTCTGTACTACCAATGGAACTACAGGTGGTCTTGGTGAAGACACCACAAGAGGGCTTTAAAGAGACAACACCTATTTCTGCAACTTGAGCACCTAAAAAAGGAGACACAATGAAAGGGAGACATAATAATAAAATAATAAGTTGTTAAAATATAGATAGATATGCATTTGGAAATTAAATCTCCTTTACCTGGTGAATACCCATATTCGCCATAATCTAAAGGTTCCTCTTCATTTTCTTCAGCTGCAGGAGATTTAGCAGGATCATTCACACCGAGAAGAGTCTTAACGGTTGCAGGGGAAGATTCCATCTCGACCTCTTTCGCAGCTGTTTCCTCATCTCCGTCAATGTCAACTTCGCCTTCTTCCAAGTCATCATCTTTATCTTCACAGCTGTCGCTATCCTTGTTGTCTTCATATTTTGAAGATTCAGTAGTATCTGACGATGAAGCTGAACTCTCATCTTCTAAAATTTCTTCATCAGCTTCTTCAATGACAACTTGCTTCCCTTTGTAAGAAACGGGTTGGCTGCTCTCCGGAACAGGCTCTTGGATGGTAGGGGAAGTGGATGCTTGGCGAGTCCTTTCTGGAAGAATAGGGGATGATGTTTGCAAACGCGTTTTTGATCTAGTCATTGGGGAAGATGGACTAGGACCAAGAGGTTGTGGAGGAGATAAGGAAGTACCAACAGCTGGTCCTTCTTGAGCCGCTGCAGTCTCTGCAGGAATAGGAGAAGATGTACCTTCAGCATCGTTTGCGGCTTGATTTGAGAAATCCCGACGAGTTTTCTCAAATTCCCTCAGAACTCCATGAGCGAACCAGCCATCCAAAGTGTTGATGGGCTTGATTTCATGGATAGGGTCTTCCAATGATATCTTCCTATAAATTTCTCCAAGATGAGACGCATGGCTCTTTTCTGGAACATAGCCGATTCCGCTCTCTAAATTTCTGCCCTTCAGCCTTGGCGGGTGAAGAAAGATAGAAGAATCCACTGGCAAGCATTTAGTGACCAAGTATGACTGGTGATCCCACCATCGCATCCTGCTATATGATGTACTGACTATGCGATTACAACCTGGAATTATGAAAAGAGATCCTACGCAGCCATTCAGCAGTTGTTTCCATATCATGGCCCAGTTAAGAGGACCAGTTCCATAACAGCGCATTTTTCTAATAACCAACCCGCAGTCCTGAGGCACGGTCTGATCATAACCAAATTGACGAGCAAAGCGACTGGGGTAGTAAGGTTCTCTCCAAAATTTTGTTCCTTCCCGAAGAGGTAAACTGCATGAGCGAATAGAAAAAAAGAAAGCTCTCTCTGCTGCAGTGAGCGTTTCTTGGTCCACCACATTGTATCTTCAGTGTAGCGATAAAGGCGGAATTGAAAGAAGTTTATCTGGTCGTCATCTTGAATTTTATTGGCAACCCATTCATACGCTCTTTTTGCCATCGCTCTTTGCTGAAAGAACCAGAGTGGAAGGTGAGAAGGATGAGTATATGCTTGCTCTGGAGCCTCAAAAGTCCAAGGGAAATAGACCCCTAGCCACCCTGTGATGTAATGCCAAGAAGTATGTGCAGACGAGGCCCCAAGAATAGGATCTTTGACATGAGTAACTACCTCTCCAAGGGCTCTATAAATAGAACATAATACTGGAGGAGCAAGAAAGTATTTATAGCCTTCCGCTAAAGCACCAGCCACAACAAAAACGCTTGGACGAACAGCATCTGGCCATTTAGAGCTGGGCAATACGACTAAACTTAGCTAATAAGCTAAGAACGCAGCAAGTTTTCCAAAGGAGCTATATTCTGGTCTTTCTTTTATTGTAGATCGAAGCTTCGTTAATTCTTTAGAGTGGCAATCGCGAAATCTTCAAAGAAAAATGAGGAGGTTAATATAAGGGATGGCTAAATAGCAAGAATATAAAGAATAAGTCAACTGTCAGATTGATAAATACCTGAGACCTCTAGAAAAATGTGCCAGCCATTGTAGAGGGGGGATTTTGTGGAAACTGGGAAATTTGCCCATCTCTTTGAACAGCTCTATGGTAGTCTCAAGAGATAGAAGGTTTGCGATCTGGAGAAGATACAAAGGCCAATTCTCTGTTTGTAGGAATGAATTCATCATAGAATTTGCCTGTTATTGTAAGACCGGCTATACGATGAAGATCCCAAAGTGATATGCTCATTTCACCATAAGGTAAATGGAAGGAGTTGGTTGTAGGCGACCAGTATTCAAGGAAGCCTTTCAGTATATGGGTTCCCTATAGAAGTGTTTGGAGGTCACTTCTATGGCATCATAAAGGCCAATCTTTGCAAGAGTGCTCGTATGCTTCAGCAATATAGCCTCCGCCCATTCAGAGTAATAGCGGCGAGCAGTTAACATGCCTCTGATGCAGAATTCTGCCTGTCCCCAGAGTTGTTCTCGATCTCTAAAGCGCTGTCGAACTGTCTCATAAAAATGAGAAGGAAAGAGATCATGAGGACTGTGGAAAGGAACTAGGAAGATCATGGAATGAGTTTCCCCTATCTTCTGTCGCGGCTTCTGTGTTTGTATAACTCCCTCAAGGATTCCGGGCTCTCTTGAAGCCCATGATTTAGTATACATCAACCTTTTGCCATGAACGCAATCCTTGGGTTCACAGTCAAGCATGGACTGATGGCGATAAACGTTGATGGGAATTATTGTCATGCCTTTCGCATGAGGATTGTCAAACTTCATGATACCTTCAACAACTCGTACTGAGTCCCACGAGTTTTGAAGTCTTTTCTTCTTATGTTCCTTGATCTTCTCTGCAAATTCTTCGCCTTATTGTGGCGAGTTTTCTTCGAACGAGAAGCCGGAGGAGTGTCTCCACGGGGAGATGGCTTTTCACTATCGGTACGAATATGAGCTGTGGTCTTTAACCATTCATCCCAGTCATACTCTCTGCCATGCTTAGGTGGACATTTGATATCTCCCAAAGAAATAGATCTATGAATGGGGGATGGTAAAGATCTGATGCGATCAGAAAAGTCAAAGGTAGGGAGAACAGGCTCTTTAAAATAAGTAGGATTTCTGGAAGTCGTCTTTATTCTCTTAGCAGGAGGTTGATCAGAAGGAGTCATAGGACGGGCCGTTTGTTTAATACGAGCCATGAAAATAAGTCAAGGA
Organism: Magnolia officinalis; assembly: GCA_021015155.1. Taxonomy (NCBI): domain Eukaryota; kingdom Viridiplantae; phylum Streptophyta; class Magnoliopsida; order Magnoliales; family Magnoliaceae; genus Magnolia; species Magnolia officinalis. The sequence continues at coordinate 38,680,296 of JAJHSJ010000008.1, forward strand.
AGAAAGATAGATGACAGAGTAAGAAAGGAAGAAAAAAAAAATTGGCTAAGTTTGAAGAACTTTGCGCGGGTCCGCGCAAAGTATATGGTTTGCGCGGAAAAGATTGCAACCTCGAAGGAGTTCGCGCAAACTGAACAGGTTTGCGCGAGTTCGCGCAAAGAGAGAAGTTTGCGTGGAAGAAAATCGCACAGGCAGAGTTTCGCCAGAGTAAAAAGAGTTCGTGAAAATGACTAAAGTGTTGGGCTATTTATAGGATTCGTGGTCGAGCACGGTACTCGACCGAGCTTTGCGCGGGGTCGCGCAAACCCTAGAAAATGAATGGTTTGATCCTTTTTCTTTGATTTTTCTGAAAAAAAACAAAGAACGGATCAAGGGGGCATCTGTTGAGGCATAAAATAAGCAAAGAACTGAAGAAAGGAAAGATCAAGAAAGTCAGTTTGAAGATCAAAGAAATCAGTTTTAAGATGACTTTGTGCGGGTTCGCGCAAAGAGAATAGATTGCGCTGGACCACGCAAAGTAGGTTGCGCGGGTTGATCAGTGAAGACAGGTTGCGCGGGAATCATAGATTGCGTGAGACCGCGCAAAGCAAGTCATTTGCGCGAGTCCGCGCAAAGTGTTTTGTAGAGGTATAAAAATGATTGGATGTTATTTTGTCCCACATCGACCAGAACAGAGATTTACACCAGTAGAAATGCCTATAAATACCCCGTTCTTTCTCTCAAAGGGGTTGGAAGATTTTATAGTGGAAGAAAGACGAAAAAGAAGACAGAAGACAGAAGGTGCAAATGAGCATTGGGCTCATATAGTTTGCGCGGACTCGCGCAAAGGAGCATTGGGCTCCTGTAGTTTGCGCGGACCCGCGCAAAGCATGTAGTTTGCGCGGACTCGCGCAAACCGACTGTTGGACAGTCTATAACAGTAATGGGCTGATATGCTGCAGGAATGGCTAAGAGTCTTCAAATCTTCAAGTTCTTTTTGTTCAGGAGGAAGGGAAGAATCATCGACGAAAAGGCGTATTCCTCCTAAGTTTCAGGAGATGACCGGAATAGCACTGAAATGCTGCCGAAATCTTTATTCTCTTGAAGATTAATTAGTCGACTTGTCTATTCCTCCTAAGTCATAGGAGATGATTGAAATCAGCGCTGTTATGCTGTCGAAATTTATATTCAACCGTTATAATTATAACTTGCAATAAATTCTTTGTAAACTATTTTAGAATCAAGGGATACCTGAGGATGTAAATGAATTCAGAATCAATAAAGTGTAATGACTGTTTCTATAACTATTTCATTGTTACGTTTGAATAAGATAATTCCCAAATCAAATACTTTTGTTTTCTTGTCGAAACAACGCATATAACTCCATCATTTGATGTCAGATTGGGTCGATTTTTTGTCATTTGAATGGTACTTTAGTGCTCTTTCATTCTTGAGTGGTATCGTCGTATTCCGAGACTAGTTGGGCATGTTTAAGTTGGATCGCATTCGTCGGTCCGGAATGTTTCCTTCATCTTCTTGTCCAATAGTAATCCTCATAACTCACTCTTCAGAGGTTGAATTTAGACTATTTTAGGTCATTGGAATGGTAACTTGTCAAGCTTCCAAATGGGACCAAAATTGAGTAATTCATTGACCGTTCGATATCACCAAAGCACGTTAGAACTCTTCGATCGTCATTTTTCAATATGGATTGTTAATCTTTCCAAATTGCGTGATCCAATGGAGATGCCTATAACTCCATCATTTGATGTCAGATTGGGTCGATTTTAGGTCATCTGAATGGTACTTTAGTGCTCTTTCATTCTTGACTAGTATCGTCATATTAGGAGACCATTTGGGCATCTTTAAGTTGGATCGCAGTCGTCGGTCCTGAATATTTCCTTCATCTTCTTGTCCAATACTAACCCTCATAACTCTCTCTTCAGAGGTTGAATTTATGTTATTTCAGGTCCTTGGAATTGTAACTTGTCAAGCTTCCAAATGGGACCAAAATTGCGTAATTCAGAGACCGTTCGATATCTCAAAAGCACGTTGGAACTCTTCGATCGTCATTTTTCAATATGGATTGTTAATCTTTCCAAATTGCGTGATCTAACGGAGACGCCTATAACACCATCATTGATGTTGGATTGGGTTGATTTTTTATCATTTGAATGGAACTTTAGTGCTCTTTCATTCTTGAGTGATATCGTCATATTCCGTGACCATTTGGGCATGTTTAAGTTGGACCACAGTCGTTGGTCCTGAATGTTTCCTTCATCTTCTTGTCCAAATGTAACCCTCATAACTCACTCTTCAGAGGTCGAATTTAGACTATTTTAGGTCTTTGGAATGGTAACTTGTCAAGCTTTCAAATGGGACGAAAATTGAGTAATTCAGTGACCGTTTGGTATCACAAAAGCACGTTAGAACTCTTCGATCGTCATTTTTCAATATGGATTGTCAATCTTTTCAAATTGCGCGATCCAACAGAGACGCCTATAATTTCATCATTTGATGTCGGATTAGGTCGATTTTTGGTCATCTGAATGGTACTTTAGTGCTCTTTCATTCTTGAGTGGTATCGTCGTATTCCGAGACAATTTAGGCATGTTTAAGTTGGATCGCAGTCGTTGTTCCTGAATGTTTTCTACATCTTCTTGTCCAATTGTAACCCTCATAACTCTCTCTTCAAAAGTTGAATTTATACTATTTCAGGTCGTTCGAATGGTAACTTGTCGATGTTCCAAATGAGACCAAAATTACATAATTCAGAGACCATTCGATATCCTAAAAGCACGTTGGAACTCTTTTTCAATATGGATTGTTAATCTTTCCAAATTGCGTGATCCAACGGAGACGCTTATATCTCCATCATTTGATGTCAGATTGGGTCAATTTTTTGGTCATCGGAATGGTACTGTAGTGCTCTTTCATTCTTGATTGGTATCGTCGTATTCCGAGACCATTCGGACATCTTTAAGTTGGATCGCAAGTTGTCGTTCCTGAAGTTTCCTGCATCTTCTTGTCCAATAGTAACCCTCATAACTCTCTCTTCAGAGGTCGAATTTAGAAAATTTAAGGTCATTGGAATGATTACTTGTCAAGCTTCCAAATGGGACCAAAATTGCCTAATTCTAAGACCGTTCAATATCACAAAAGCGCGCCGGAACTCTTCGATCGTCATTTTTCAATATGGATTGTTAATCTTTCAGAATTGCGTGATCCTACGGAGACGCCTATAACTCCATCATTTGATGTCGAATTGGGTCAATTTTTAGTCATATTAATTCTACATTAGTTCTCTTTCTTTCTTGACTGGTATCGTCGTATTCCGAGACCATTTGGGCATGTTTAAGTTGGATAGTAGTCGTCGGTCCTAAATGTTTCCTTCATCTTCTTGTCCAATAGTAACCCTCAGAACTCTCTCTTCAGAAGTTGAATTTATACTATTTCAGGTCATTGAATGGTAACTTGTCGAGCTTCCAAATGGGGCCAAAATAACTTAATTCAGAGACCATTCGATATCCTAAAATCACGTTGGGACTCTTCGATTGTCATTTTTCAATATGGATTGTTAATCTTTTCAAATTACGTGATCGAACGGAGACGCCTATATCTCCATCATTTGATGTCGGATTAGGTCAATTTTTGGTCATCTGAAGGGGACTTTAGTTGTCTTACATTCTTGACTAGTATCTTCGTATGAGGATACCATTTGGGCATCTTTAAGTTAGATCGCAGTCGTTGGTCCTGAATGTTTCCTTCATCTTCTTGTCCAATAGTAACCCTCATAACTATCTCTTCAAAGGTTGAATTTATACTATTTCTGGTCGTTGGAATTGTAACTTGTCAAGCTTCCAAATGGGACCAAAATTGCATAATTCAAAGACCGTTCGATATCCAAAAGCACGTTGGAACTCTTCGATCGACAATTTTCAATATGGATTGTTAATCTTTCCAAATTGCGCGATCCAACAGAGACACCTATAACTCCATCTTTTGATGTCGGATTGGGTTGATTTTTTGTCATTTGAATGGTACTTTAGTGCTCTTTCATTCATGAGTGGTATCGTCGTATTCCGAGACCATTTTGGCATGTTTAAATTGGATCGCAGTCATCAGTCCTGAATGTTTCCTTCACTTCTTGTCCAATAGTAACCCTCATAACTCTCTCTTCAGAGGTCAAATTTATACTATTTCAGGTTGATGGAATTGCAACATGTCATGCTTCCAAATGGGACAAAAATTACCTAATTCAGAGACCGTTCGATATCCCAAAAGCACGTTGGAACTCTTCATTCGTCATTTTTCAATATGGATTGTTAATCTTTCCAAATTACGTTATCCAACGGAGACGCCTATAACTCCATTTGATGTCGGATTGGGTCAATTTTTTGTCATTTGAATGGTACTTTAGTGCTCTTTCATTCTGGAGTGGTATCGTTGTATTCCAAGACCATTTGGGCATGTTTAAGTTGGATCGCAGTCGTCGGTCCGGAATGTTTCCTTCATCTTCTTGTCCAGTAGGAACCCTCATAACTCACTCTTAAGAGGTTGAATTTAGACTATTTTAGGTCATTGGAATGGTAACTTGTCAAGCTTCCAAATGAGACTAAAATTAAGCAATTCAGTAACCGTTCGATATCACAAAAGCATGTTAGAACTCTTCGATCGTCATTTTTCAATTTGGATTGTTAATCTTTCCAAATTACGTGATCCAATGGAGACACCTATAACTCCATCATTTGATGTTGGATTGGGTCAATTTTAGGCCATCTGAATGGTACTTTAGTGCTCTTTCATTCTTGACTAGTATCGTCATATTCCGAGACCATTTGGGCATGTTTAAGTTGGATCGTAGTCGTCGTTCCTGAATGTTTCCTTCATCTTATTGTCCAATAGTAACACTCATAACTCTCTCTTCAGAGGTCGAATTTAGAGTACTTCAGGTCATTGGAATAGTAACATATCAAGCTTCGAAATGGGATGAAAATTGCCTAATTCAGAGACTGTTCGATATCACAAAAGCACATTATAACTCTTCGATCGTCAGTTTTCAATATAAATTGTTAATCTTTCATTTGATGTCAGATTAGGTCGATTTTTGGTCATATGAATGGTACATTAGTTCTCTTTCTTTCTTGACTAGTATCGTCATATTCTAGACCAATTGGGCATATTTATGTTGGATCGCAGTCGTCAGTCCTGAATATTTCCTTCATCTTCTTGTCCAATAGTAACCGTCAAAACTCTCTCTTCAGAGGTTGAATTTATACTATTTCAGGTAGATGGAATGGTAACTTGTTGAGCTTCCAAATGGGAGCAAAATTACCTAATTCAAAGACCATTCGATATCCTAAATGCACGTTGGAACTCTTCGATCGTCATTTTTCAATATGGATGTTAATCTTTCCAAATTGTGTGATCCAACGGAGACGCCAATATCTCCATCATTTGATGTCGGATTGGGTCAATTTTAGGTCATCTGAAGGGTACTTTAGTGGTCTTACATTCTTGACTGGTATCTTCGTATTAGGATACCATTTGGGCAACTTTAAGTTGGATCGCAGTCGTCGGTCCTGAATGTTTCCTTCATCTTCTTGTCCAATAGTAACACTCATAACTCTCTCTTCAGAGGTTGAATTTATACTATTTCAGGTCGATGGAATTGTAACTTGTCAAGCTTCCAAATGGGACCAAAATTGCATAATTCAAAGACCGTTCGATATCCCAAAAGCACGTTGGAACTCTTCGATCATCATTTTTCAATATGGATTGTTAATCTTTCCAAATTACACGATCCATCGGAGACGCCTATAACTCCATCTTTTGATGTCGGATTGGGTCAATTTCTGGTCATCTAAATGGTACTTTAGTGCTCTTTCATTCTTGACTAGTATCGTCGTATTCTGAGACCATTTGGGCATCTTCAAGTTGTATCGCAATCGTCGTTCCTGAATGTTTCCTTCATCTTCTTGTCCAATAGTAACACTCATAACTCTTTATTCAGAGGTCGAATTTAGAGTATTTCAGGTCATTAGAATGGTAACTTATAAAGCTTCCAAATGGGATGAAAATTGCCTAATTCAGAGACCGTTCGATATCACAAAAGCGCGTTGGAACTCTTCGATCATCATTTTTCAATATAGATTGTTAATCTTTCTAAATTCCGCGATCCAACAGAGACGCCTATAACTACATCATTTGATTTCGGATTGGGTCAATTTTTGGTCATCTGAATAGTAGTTTAGTGCTCTTTCATTCTTGACAGGTATCGTCATATTCCGAGACCATTCGGGCATCTTTAAGTTGGATTGCAGTCATTGTTCCTGAATGTTTCCTTCATCTTCTTGTCCAATAGTAACCCTCATAACTCTCTCTTCAGAGGTTGAATTTATACTATTTCAGGTCGTTGGAATTGTAACTTGTCAAGCATCCAAATGGGACCAAAGTTGCCTGATTCCGTGACCGTTCGATATCCCAAAAGCATGTTGGAACCCTTCGATCGTCATTTTTCAATATGGATTGTTAATCTTTCCAAATTGTGCGATCCAACGGAGACTATAACTCCATCATTTGATTTCAGATGGGGTCAATTTTTGGTCATCGGAATGGTACTGTAGTGCTCTTTCATTCTTGATTGGTATCGTCGTATTCTGAGACCATTCGGGCATCTTTAAGTTGTATCGCAGTTGTCGTTCTTGAATGTTTCCTACATCTTCTTGTCCAATAGTAACCATTATAACTCTCTCTTCAGAGGTCGAATTTAGACAATTTCAGGTTGTTGGAATTGTAACATGTCAAGCTTCCAAATGGGATGAAAATTGCCTAATTCAGAGATCGTTAGATGTACCAAAGGCACGTTGGAACTCTTCGTTCGTCATTTTTCAATATGGATTGTAAATCTTTCCAGATAGCGTGATCTAACGGAGACACCTATAACTCCGTCTTTTGATGTCGGATAGGGTCGATTTTTTGTCATTTGAATGGTACTTTAGTGCTCTTTCATTCTTGAGTGGTATCGTCCTATTCCGAGACCATTTTGGCATGTTTAAGTTGGATCGCAGTCATCGGTCCTAAATGTTTCCATCATCTTCTTGTCCAATAGTAACCCTCATAACTCTCTCTTCAGAGGTCAAAATTATACGATTTTAGGTTGTTGGAATTGCAACATGTCAAGCTTCCAAATGGGATGAAAATTGCCTAATTCAGAGACCGTTCGATATCCCAAAAGTACGTTGGAACTCTTCGTTCGTCATTTTTCAATATGGATTGTTATTCTTTCCAAATTACGTGATCCAACGGAGACGCCTACATCTCCATCATTTGATGTCGGATTGGGTCAATTTTTGGTCATCTGAAGGGTACTTTAGTGGTCTTAAATTCTTGACTGGCAACTTCGTATTAGGAGACCATTTGGGCATCCTTAAATTAGATCGCAGTCGTTTGTCCTGAACGTTTCCTTCATCTTCTTGTCCAATAGTAACCCTCATAACTCTCTCTTCAGACGTTGAATTTATACTATTTCAGGTCGTTGGAATTGTAACTTGTCAAGCTTCCAAATGGGATCAAAATTGCGCAATTCAGAGACCGTTCGATATACCAAAAGCACATTGGAACTCTTTAATCGACAATTTTCAATATGGATTGTTAATCTTTCTAAATTGCGCGATCCAACGGAGACACCTATAACTCCATCTTTTGATGTCGGATTGGGTCAATTTTTTGTCATTTGAATGGTACTTTAGCGCTCTTTCATTCTTGACTGATATCGTCGTATTCCGAGACCATTTTGGCATCTTTAAGTTGGATCGCAGTCGTCAGTCCTAAATGTTTCCTTCATCTTTTTGTCCAATAGTAACATACATAACTCACTCTTCAGAGGTCAAATTTTGACTATTTTGGTCATTGGAATGCAACTTGTCAAGCTTCCAAATGGGACCAAAATTGCGGAATTCAGAGACCGTTCGATATTCCAAAAGCACGTTGGAAATCTTCGATCGTCATTTTTCAATATGGATTGTTAATCTTTCCAAATTACGTGATCCAACGGAGACACCTATAACTCCATCTTTTGATGTCGGATTGGGTCGATTTTTTGTCATTTGAATGGCACTTTAGTGCTATTTCATTCTTGAGTGGTATCGTCGTATTCCGAGACCATTTTGGCATCTTTAAGTTGGATTGCAGTCGTCGGTCCTGAATGTTTCGTTCATCTTCTTGTCCAATAGTAACCCTCATAACTCTCTCTTCAGAGGTTGAATTTATACTATTTCAAGTCGTTGGAATTGTAACTCGTCAAGCTTCCAAATGGGACAAAAGTTGTCTAATTCAGAGACCGTTCGATATCCCAAAAGCACGTTAGCACTCTTCGTTCGTCATTTTTCAATATGGATTGTTAATCTTTCCAAATTGCGTGATCCAACGTAGACGCCTATAACTCCATCATTTTATGTCTGATTGCGTCAATTTTTTGTCATTTGAATGGTACTTTAGCGCTCTTTCATTCTTGACTGATATCGTCGTATTCCGAGACCATTTGGGCATCTTTAAGTTGGATCGCAGTCGTCAGTCCTAAATGCTTCCTTCATCTTTTTGTCCAATAGTAACACACATAACTCACTCTTCAGAGGTCAAATTTTGACTATTTTAGGTCATTGGAATGGTAACTTGTCAAGCTTCCAAATGGGACCAAAATTGCGGAATTCAGAGACCGTTCGATATTCCAAAAGCACATTGGAAATCTTCGATCGTCATTTTTCAATATGGATTGTTAATCTTTCCAAATTACGCGATCCAACGGAGACACCTATAACTCCATCTTTTGATGTCGGATTGGGTCGATTTTTTGTCATTTGAATGGCACTTTAGTGCTATTTCATTCTTGAGTGGTATCGTCGTATTCCGAGACCATTTTGGGATCTTTAAGTTGGATTGCAGTCGTCGGTCCTGAATGTTTCGTTCATCTTCTTGTCCAGTAGTAACCCTCATAACTCTCTCTTCAGAGGTTGAATTAATACTATTTCAGGTCATTGGAATGGTAACTGGTCAAGCTTCCAAATGGGACCAAAGTTACCTAATTCAGAGACCGTTCGATATCCCAAAAGCACGTTGGAACTCTTCGATCGTCATTTTTCAATATGGATTGTTAATCTTTCCAAATTGCGTGATCCAACGGAGACGCCTATAACTACATCATTTTATGTCTGATTGCGTCGATTTTTGTCATTTGAATGGTACTTTAGCGCTCTTTCATTCTTGAGTGATATCGTCGTATTCCGAGACCATTTGGGCATCTTTAAGTTGGATCGCAATCGTCGGTCCTAAATGTTTCCTTCATCTTCTTGTCCAATAGTAACCCTCATAACTCTTTCTTCAGAGGTCGAATTTATACTATTTCTGGTTGTTGGAATTGCAACATGTCGAGCTTCCAAATGGGATGAAAATTACCTAATTCAGAGACCGTTCGATATCCCAAAAGCACGTTGGAACTCTTCGTTCGTCATTTTTCAATATGGACTGTTAATCTTTCCAAATTGCGTGATCCAACGGAGATGCCTATAACTCCATCATTTGATGTCGGATTGGGTCGATTATTGTCATTTGAATGGTACTTTAGTGCTCTTTCATTCTTGAGTGGTATCGTCGTATTTCGAGACCATTTGGGCATGTTTAAGTTGGATCGCAGTCGTCGGTCCTGAATGGTTCGTTCATCTTCTTGTCCAATAGTAACCCTAACTCACTCTTCAGAGGTCGAATTTAGACTATTTTAGGTCATTGGAATGGTAACTTGCCAAGCTTCCAAATGGGACCAAAATTGAGTAATTCAGTGACCGTTCGATATCACAAAAGCACGTTAGAACTCTTTGATCGTCATTTTTCAAAATGGATTGTTAATCTTTCCAAATTGCGCGATCCAATGGAGACACCTATAACTCCATCATTTGATGTCGGATTGGGTCGATTTTTGGTCACCTGAATGGTATTTTAGTGCTCTTTCATTCTTGACTAATATCGTCGTATTTCGAGACTATTTGGGCATGTTTAAGTTGGATCGCAGTCGTTGTTCCTGAATGTTTCGTTAATCTTCTTGTCCAATAGTAACCCTCATAACTCTCTCTTCAGAAGTTGAATTTATACTATTTCAGGTCGTTGGAATGGTAACTTGTCGAGGTTCCTAATGGGGCCAAAATTACATAATTCAGAGACCATTCGATATCGTAAAAGCACGTTGGGACTCTTCGATCGTCATTTTTCAATATGGATTGTTAATCTTTCCAAATTCCGTTATCCAACGAAGACGCCTATATCTCCATCATTTTATGTCAGATTGGGTCAATTTTTGGTCATCTGAAGGGTACTTTAGTGGTCTTACATTCTTGACTTGTATCTACGTATTAGTAGACAATTTGGGCATCTTTAAGTTAGATAGCAGTCGTCAGTCCTGAATGTTTCGTTCATCTTCTTATCCAATAGTAACCCTCATAACTCTCTCTTCAGAGGATGAATTTGTACTATTTCAGGTCGTTGGAATTGTAACTTGTCAAGCTTCCAAATGGGACCAAAGTTGCCTAATTCCGAGACCGTTCGATATCCCAAAAGCACGTTGGAACTCTTCGTTCGTCATTTTTCAATATGGATTGTTAATCTTTCCAAATTGATTGATCCAACGGAGACGCCTATAACTCCATCATTTGATGTCGGATTGGGTCGATTTTTTTGTCATTGAATGGTACTTTAGTGCTCTTTCATTCTTGAGTGGTATCGTCATATTCCGAGACCATTTCGGCATGTTTAAGTTGGATCGCAGTCATCGGTCCTAAATGTTTCCTTCATCTTCTTGTCCAATAGTAACCCTCATAATTCTCTCTTCAGAGGTCGAATTTATACTATTTCAGGTCGTTGGAATTGCAACATGTCGAGCTTCCAAATGGGATGAAAATTGCCAAATTAAGAGACTGTTCAATATCCCAAAAGCACGTTGGAACTCTTTGTTCGTCATTTTTCAATATGGATTGTTAACCTTTCCAAATTGCGTGATCCAACGGAGACGCCTATAACTCCATCATTTGATGTCGGATTGGGTCGATGTTTTGTCATTTAAATGGTACTTTAGTGCTCTTTCATTCTTGAGTGGTATCATCATATTCCGAGACCATTTGGACATGTTTAAGTTGGATCGCAGTCGTCGTTCCTGAATGTTTCCTTCATCTTCTTGTCCAATAGTAACCCTCATAACTCTCTCTTCAGAAGTTGAATTTATACTATTTCAGGTCGTTGGAATGGTAACTTGTCGAGGTTCCAAATGGGAACAAAATTACATAATTCAGAGACCATTCGATATCTTATAAGCACGTTGGGACTCTTCGATCGTCATTTTTCAATATGGATTGTTAATCTTTCCAAATTCTGTGTTCCAACGGAGACGCCTATATCTCCATCATTTGATGTCAGATTGGGTCAATTTTTGGTCATCTGAAGGGTATTTTAGTGGTCTTACATTCTTAACTAGTATCTTCGTATTAGTAGACCATTTGGGCATCTTTAAGTTGGATCGCAGTTGTCGGTCCTGAATGTTTCATTCATCTTCTTGTCCAATAGTAACCCTCATAACTCTCTCTTCAGAGGTTGAATTTATACTATGTCAGGTCGATGGAATTGTAACTTGTCAAGCTTCCAAATGGGACCAAAATTGCCTATTTCAGAGACCGTTCTATATCCCAAAAGTATGTTTGAACTCTTCGATCGTCGTTTTTCAATATGGATTGTTAATCTTTCCAAATTACACGATCCAACGGAGACGCCTATAACTCCATCTTTTGATGTCGGATTGGGTCAATTTCTGGTCATCTAAATGGTACTTTAGTGCTCTTTCAATCTTGACTAGTATCGTCGTATTCTAAGACCATTTGGGCATCTTTAAGTTGGATCGCAGTCTTCGTTCCTGAATGTTTCCTTCATCTTCTTGTCCAATAGTAACACTCATAACTCTCTATTTAGAGGTCGAATTTAGAGTATTTCAGGTCATTAGAATGGTAACTTATCAAGCTTCCAAGTGGGATGAAAACTGCCTAATTTAGAGACCGTTGGATATCACAAAAGCGCGTTGGAACTCTTCCATTGTCATTTTTGAATATGGATTGTTAATCTTTCTAAATTACACGATCCAACAGAGACGCCTATAACTCCATTATTTGATTTCGAATTTGGTCGATTTTTGGTCATCTGAATAGTACTTTAGTGCTCTTTCATTCTTGATTGGTATCGTCGTATTCCGAGACTATTTGGGCATCTTTAAGTTGGATCGCAGTCGTCAGTCCTGAATGTTTCCTTCATCTTCTTGTCCTATAGTAACCCTCGTAACTCTCTCTTAAGAGGTCGAATTTAGACAATTTCTGGTCATTGGAATGGTTACTTGTCAAGCTTGAAAATGGGACCAAAATTGCCTAATTCAGAGACCGTTCGATATCACAAAAGCGCGTTGGAGCTCTTTGATCGTCATTTTTCAATATGGATTGTTAATCTTTCAGAATTGCGAGATCCAACAGAGACTCCTATAACTCCATCATTTGATGTTGGATTAGGTCATTTTTTGGTCATTTCAATGGTACTTTAGTGCTCCTTCTTTCTTGACTGGTATCGTCGTATTCCGAGACTATTTGGGCATCTTTAAGTTGGATCGCAGTCGTCAGTCCTGAATGTTTCCTTCATCTTCTTGTCCTATAGTAACCCTCATAACTCTCTCTTCAGAGGTTGAATTATACAATTTTAGGTCGTCGGAATGGTAACATGTAAAGCTTCCAAATGGAACCAAAATTACCTAATTCAGAGGATGTTCGATATCCCCAAAGCACGTTGGAACTCTTCGATCGTCATTTTTCAATATGGATTGTTAATCTTTCAAATTTGCGTGATCTAATTGAGACGCCTATATCTCCATCATTTGATGTCAGATTGGGTTGATTTTTTGTCATCAGAATGGTACTTTAGGGGTCTTACATTCTTTATCGGTATCTTCATATTAGGAGACCATTTACGCGTCTTTAAGTTGGATCGCAGCCTGTCGGTCCTGAATATTTCCTTCATCTTCTTGTCCAATAGTAACCCTCATAACTCTCTTCAGAGGTTGAATTTATGCTATCTCAGGTCGTTGGAATTGTAACTTGTCAAGGTTCCAAATGGGACCAAAATTGCCTAATTCAAAGACTGTTTGATATCCCAAAAGCAAGTTGGAACTCTTCGATATTCATTTTTCAATATGGATTGTTAATCTTTCCAAATTGCGCTATCCAACGGAGACACCTATAACTCCATCTTTTGATGTCGGATTAGGTCAATTTTTTGTCATTTGAATGGTACTTTAGTGCTCTTTCATTCTTGAGTGGTATCGTCGTATTCCGAGACCATTTTGGCATGTTTAAGTTGGATCACAGTCATCAGTCCTAAATGTTTCCTTCATCTACTTGTCTAATAGTAACCCTCATAACTCTCTGTTCAGAGGTCGAATTTATACTATTTCAGGTTATTGGAATTGCAACATGTCAAGCTTCCAAATGGGATGAAAATTGCCTAATTCAGAGACCGTTTGATATCCCAAAAGCATGTTGGAACTCTTCGTTCGTCATTTTTCAATATGAATTGTTAATCTTTTCAAATTGCGTGATCCAACGGAGACGCCTATAACTCCATCATTTGATGTCAGATTGGGTCAATTTTTTGACATTTGAATGGTACTTTAATGCTCTTTCATTCTTGAGTGGTATCGTGGTATTCCGAGACCATTTGGGCATGTTTAAGTTGGATCGCAGTCGTCGGTCCTAAATGCTTCCTTCACCTTCTTGTCCAATAGTAACCCTCATAACTCACTCTTCAGAGGTCGAATTTAGACTATTTTAGGTCATTGGAATTGTAACTTGTCAAGCTTCCAAATGGGACCAAAATTGAGTAATTCAGTGACTGTTCGATATCACAAAAGCACGTTAGAATTCTTCGATCATCATTTTTCAATATGGATTGTTAATCTTTCCAAATTGCACGATCCAACGGAGACGCCTATAACTCCATCATTTGATGTCGAATTGGGTCGATTTTTGGTCACCTGAATGGACTTTAGTGCTCTTTCATTCTTGACTAGTATCGTCGTATTTCGAGACTATTTGGGCATGTTTAAGTTGGATCGCAGTCGTCGTTCCTAAATGTTTCCTTCATCTTCTTGTCCAATATTAACCCCCATAACTCTCCTTCAGAAGTTGAATTTATAGTATTTCAGGTCGTTGGAATGGTAACTTGTCAAGGATCCAAATGCTACCAAAATTACATAATTCAGAGACCATTCGATATCCTAAAAGCACGTTAGGACTCTTTGATTGTCATTTTTCAATATGGATTGTTAATCTTTCAAAATTCCGTGATCCAATGGAGACGCCTATATCTCCATCATTTGATGTCAGATTGGGTCAATTTTTGGTCATCTGAAGGGTACTTTAGTGGTCTTACATTCTTGATTGGTATCTTCGTATTAGTAGACCATTTGGGCATCTTTAAGTTGGATCGCAGTCGTCGGTCCTGAATGTTTCGTTCATCTTCTTGTCCAATAGTAACCCTCATAACTCTCTCTTCAGAGGTTGAATTTATACTATTTCAGGTCGTTGGAATTGTAACTTGTCAAGCTTCCCAAATGGGACCAATGTTGCCTAATTCCGAGACCGTTCGATATCCCAAAAGCATGTTGGAACTCTTCGATCGTCATTTTTCAATATGGATTGTTAATCTTTCTTGCGCGATCCAATGGAGACTCCTATAACTCCATCATTTGATTTCAGATTGGGTCGATTTTTGGTCATCGGAAAGGTATTGTAGTGCTCTTTCATTCTTGATTGGTATCGTCGTATTCCGAGACCATTCGGGCATCTTTAAGTTGAATCGCAGTCGTCGTTCCTGAATGTTTCCTGCATCTTCTTGTCCAATAGTAACCATCATAACTCTCTCTTCAGAGGTCGAATTTAGACAATTTCAGGTCATTGGAATGATTACAAGTCAAGCTACCAAATGGGACCAAAATTGCCTAATTCTAAGACCGTTTGATATCACTAAAGCGCGTCGGAACTCTTCGATCGTCATTTTTCAATATGGATTGTTAATCTTTCAGAATTGCGTGATCCTAAGGAGACGCCTATAACTCCATCATTTGATGTCGGATTGGGTCGATTTTTGGTCATATGAATGGTACATTAGTTCTCTTTCTTTCTTGACTGGTATCGTCGTATTCCGAGACCATTTGGGCATCTTTAAGTTGGATAGCAGTCGTCGGTCCTGAATGTTTCCTTCATCTTCTTATCCAATAGTAACCCTCAGAACTCTCTCTTCAGAAGTTGAATTTATACTATTTCAGGTCGTTGGAATGGTAACTTGTCGAGCTTCCAAATGGGACCAAATAACTTAATTCCGAGACCATTCGATATCCTAAAAGCATGTTGGGACTATTCGATCGTCATTTTTCAATATGGATTGTTAATCTTTCTAAATTACGTGATCCAACAGAGACCCCTATATCCCCATCATTTGATGTCGGATTGGGTCAATTTTTGGTCATCTGAAGGGTACTTCAGTGGTCTTACATTCTTTACTGGTATCTTCTTATTAGGAGACCATTTGGGCATCTTTAAGTTAGATCGCAATCGTTGGTCCTGAATGTTTCCTTCATCTTCTTTTCCAATAGTAACCCTCATAACTCCCTCTTCAGAGGTTGAATTTATACTATTTCAGGTCGTTGGAATTGTAACTTGTCAAGCTTCCAAATGGGACCAAAATTGCCTAATTCAGAGACCGTTCGATATCCCAAAAGCACGTTGGAACTCTTCGATCGTCATTTTTCAAGATGAATTGTTAATCTTTCTAAATTGCGCGATCCAACGGAGACACCTATAACTCTATATTTTGATGTTAGATTGGGTCAATTTTTTGTCATTTGAATGGTACTATAGTGATCTTTCATTCTTAAGTGGTATCGTCGTATTCCGAGACCATTTTGGCATGTTTAAGTTGGATCGCAGTCATCGGTCCTAAATGTTTCCTTCATCTTCTTGTCCAATAGTAACCCTCATAACTCTCTCTTCAGAGGTCGAATTTATACTATTTCAGGTTGTTGGAATTGCAACATGTCAAGCTTCCAAATGGGAGAAAAACTACCTAATTCAGAGACCGTTCGATATCCCAAAAGCACGTCGAAACTATTTGTTCGTAATTTTTCAATATGGATTGTTAATCTTTCCAAATTGCGTGATCCAACGGAGACGCCTATAACTCCATCATTTGATATCGGATTGGGTCGATTTTTTGTCATTTGAATGGTACTTTAGTGCTCTTTCATTCTTGAGTGATATCGTCGTATTCCGAGACCATTTGGGCATCTTTAAGTTGGATCGCAGTCGTCGGTCCTGAATGTTTCGTTCATCTTCTTCTCCAATAGTAACCCTCATAACTCTCTCTTCGGAGGTTGAATTTATACTATTTCAGGTCGTTGGAATTGTAACTTGTCGGGCTTCCAAATGGGACCAAAGTTGCCTAATTCTAAGACCGTTCGATATCCCAAAAGCATGATGGAACTCTTTGATCGTCATTTTTCACAATGGATTGTTAATCTTTCCAAATTGCGCGATCCAACGGAGACTCCTATAACTCCATCATTTGATTTCAGATTGGGTCGATTTTTGGTCATCGGAATGGTACTGTAGTGCACTTTCATTCTTGATAGGTATCGTCGTATTCCGAGACCATTTGGGCATGTTTAAGTTGGATCGCAGTCGTCGGTCCTGAATGGTTCGTTCATCTTCTTGTCCAATAGTAACCCTCATAACTCACTCTTCAGAGGTCGAATTTAGACTATTTTAGGTCATTGGAATGGTAACTTGTCAAGCTTCCAAATGGGACCAAAATTGAGTAATTCAGTGACCGTTCGATATCACAAAAGCACGTTAGAACTCTTGATCGTCATTTTTCAAAATGGATTGTTAATCTTTCCAAATTGCGCGATCCAATGGAGACACCTATAACTCCATCATTTGATGTCGGATTGGGTCGATTTTTGGTCACCTGAATGGTATTTTAGTGCTCTTTCATTCTTGACTAATATCGTCGTATTTCGAGACTATTTGGGCATGTTTAAGTTGGATCGCAGTCGTCGTTCCTGAATGTTTCGTTAATCTTCTTGTCCAATAGTAACCCTCATAACTCTCTCTTCAGAAGTTGAATTTATACTATTTCAGGTCGTTGGAATGGTAACTTGTCGAGGTTCCTAATGGGGCCAAAATTACATAATTCAGAGACCATTCGATATCGTAAAAGCACGTTGGGACTCTTCGATCGTCATTTTTCAATATGGATTGTTAATCTTTCCAAATTCGTTATCCAACGAGACGCCTATATCTCCATCATTTTATGTCAGATTGGGTCAATTTTTGGTCATCTGAAGGGTACTTTAGTGGTCTTACATTCTTGACTTGTGTCTTCGTATTAGTAGACCATTTGGGTAACTTTAAGTTGGATCGCAGTCGTCGGTCCTGAGTGTTTCGTTCATCTTCTTCTCCAATAGTAACCCTCATAACTCTCTCTTCAGAGGTTGAATTTATACTATTTCAGGTCGTTGGAATTGTAACTTGTCAAGCTTCCAAATGGGACCAAAGTTGCCTAATTCCGAGACCGTTCGATATCCCAAAAGCATGTTGGAACTCTTCGATTGTCATTTTTCAATATGGATTGTTAATCTTTCAAAATTGCACGATCCAGCGGAGACTCCTATAACTCCATCATTTGATTTCAGATTGGGTCGATTTTTGGTCATCGGAATGGTACTGTAGTGCTCTTTCATTCTTGATTGGTATCGTTGTATTCCGAGACCATTCGTGCATCTTTAAGTTGGATCGCAGTCATCGTTCTTGAATGTTTCCTACATCTTCTTGTCCAATAGTAACCATCATAACTCTCTCTTCAGAGGTCAAATTTAGACAATTTCAAGTTGTTGGAATTGCAACATGTCAAGCTTCCAAATGGGATGAAAATTGCCTAATTCAGAGGCCATTCGATATCCCAAATGCACGTTGGAACTCTTCGATCGACAATTTTCAATATGGATTGTTAATCTTTCCAAATTGCGCGATCCAACGGAGACACCTATAACTCCAACTTTTGATGTTGGAATGGGTCAATTTTTTGTCATTTGAATGGTACTTTAGTGCTCTTTCATTCTTAAGTGGTATCGTTGTATTCCGAGACCATTTTGGCATGTTTAAGTTGGATCGCAGTCATCGGTCCTAAATGTTTCCTTCATCTTCTTGTCCAATAGTAACCCTCATAACTCTCTCTTCAGAGGTTGAATTTATACTATTTCAGGTTATTGGAATTGCAACATGTCAAGCTTCAAAATGGGATGAAAATTGCCTAATTCAGAGACCGTTCGATATCCCAAAACCACGTTGGAACTCTTCGTTCGTCATTTTTCAATATGGATTGTTATTCTTTCCAAATTACATGATCCAACAGAGGCGCCTATAACCCCATCATTTGATGTCGGATTGGGTTGATTTTTTATCATTTGAATGGTACTTTAGTGCTCTTTCATTCTTGAGTGATATCGTCGTATTCCAAGACCATTTGGGCATCTTTAAGTTGGATCGCAGTCGTCGGTCCTGAATGTTTCGTTCATCTTCTTGTCCAATAGTAACCCTCATAACTCTCTCTTCAGAAGTTGAATTTATACTATTTCAAGTCGTTGGAATTGTAACTTGTCAAGCTTCCAAATGGGACCAAAGTTGCCTAATTCTGAGACCGTTTGATATCCCAAAAACATGTTGGAACTCTTCGATCGTCATTTTTCAATATGGATTGTTAATATTTCCAAATTGCGCCATCCAACGGAGACTCCTATAACTCCATCAATTGATTTCATATTGGGTCGATTTTTGGTCATCGGAATGGTACTGTAGTGCTGTTTCATTCTTGATTGGTATCATCGTATTCCAAGACCATTCGGGCATGTTTAAGTTGGATCGCAGTCATCGGTCCTGAATGTTTTGTTCATCTCCTTTTCCAATAGTAACCCTCATAACTCTCTCTTCAGAGGTCGAATTTATACTATATCAGGTCATTGGAATGGTAACTTGTCAAGCTTGCAAATGGGATGAAAATTGCCTAATTCAGAGATCATTTGATATCCCAAAAGCAAGTTGGAACTCTTCGATCGTCATTTTTCAATATGGATTTTTATCCATTCCAAATTGCGCGATCCAACGGTGACGTCTATAACTCCATCATTTGATGTCAGATAGGGACGATTTCTGGTAATCTAAATGGTACTTTAGAGCTCTTTCATTCTTGACTGGAATCGTCGTATTTTGAGACCATTTGGGCATTTTTAAGTTATATTGCAGTCGTGGATCCGGAATGTTTCCATGATCTTCTTGTCGAATAGTAACCCTCATAACTCTCTCTTCAGAGGTCGAATTTAGACTATTTCAGGTCATTGGAATGGTAACTTTTCAAGCTTCCAAATGGGACCAAAATTTCCTAATTCAGAGACCGTTCGATATCCCAAAAGTACGTTGGAACTCTTCGATCGTCATTTTTCATTATGGACTGTTAATCTTTCCAAATTGCGTGATCCAACAGAGACGCCTATAACTCCATCATTTGATGTCAGATTGGTTCGATTTTTGGTCATCTGAATGGTACTTTAGTGCACTTTCATTCTCTATTGGAATCGTCGTATTCTGAGTCCATCTGGGCATCTTTAAGTTAGATTGCAGTCGTGGATCCTGAATGTTCCCATCATCTCCTTGTCTAATAATTACCCTCATCACTCTCTCTTCAGAGGTCGAATTTAGACTATTTCAGGTCATTGGAATGGTAACTTGTCAACTTCGAAATGGGCCCAAATTTGCCTAATTCAGAGACCGTTCGATATCCCAAAAGCATGTTGGAACACTTCGATTGTCATTTTTCAATATGGATTTTTAACCTTTCCAAATTGCGGTATCCAACGGAGACGGCTATAACTCCATCATTTGATGTCAATTGAGTAGATTTTTTGTCATCTGAATGGTACTTTAGTGCTCTTTCATTCTTGACTGGAATCGTTGTATTCTGAGACCAATTGGGCATCTTTAAGTTAGATTGCAGTCGTGGATCCTGAATGTTTCCATCATCTCCTTGTCGAATAGTAACCCTCATAACTCTCTCTTCAGAGGTCGAATTTAGACTATTTCAGGTCATTGGAATGGTAACTTGTCAAGCTTCCAAATGGGAATAAAATTGCCTAATTCAGAGACTGTTCGTATCCCAAAAGCACGTTGGAACTCTTCGATCGTTATTTTTCAATACGGATTGTTAATCTTTCCAAATTGCAGGATCCAACGGAGACGCCTATAACCCCATCATTTGAGGTCGGATTGGGGTGATTTTTTGTCATCTGAATGGTATTTTAGTGCTCTTTCATTCTTGACTGGAATCGTCATATTCTGAGACCATGTGGGCATCTTTAAGTTGGAACGCAGTCGTGGATCCTGAATGTTTCCATAATCTCCTTGTCCAATAGTAACCCTCATAACTCTCTTTCCAGAGGTTGAATTTAGACTATTTCAGGTCATTGGAATGGTAACTTGTCAAGCTTCCAAATGGGACCAAAATTGCATAATTCAGAGACTGTTTGATATCCAAAAAGCACGTTGGAACTCTTCAATCGTCATTTTTCAATACAGATTGTTAATCTTTTCAAATTGCGTCATCCAACAGAGACGCCTATAACTCCGTCATTTGACGTCGGATTGGATCAATTTTTGGTTATCTGAATGGTACTTCAGTGCCCTTTCAATTCTGACTGGAATCGTCTTATTCTGAGACCATTTGGTCATCTTTAAGTTGGATCGTAGTCGTGGATCCTGAATGTTTCCATCATCTCCTTGTTGTTTCGACAAGAAAATAAATGTATTTGATTTGAAAATTATCTTATTCAAACATAACAATGAAATAGTTACAGAAACAATCATCACAATTTATTGATTCTGAATTCATTTACATCCTCAAGGATCCCTTGATTCTAAAATAGTTTACAAAGAATTCATTGCAAGTTACAATTATAACAGTAGAATATAAATTTTGACAGCATAACAGCGCTGATTTTAATCATCTCCTATAACTTAGGAGGAATAGACAAGTCGACTAATTAATCTTCAAGAGAATAGAGATTTCAGCAGCATTTCAGTGCTATTCCGGTCATCTCCTAAAACTTAGGAGGAACACGCCTTTTCGTCGATGATTCTTCCTTTCCTCCTGAACAAGAAAACTTGAAGATTTGAAGACTCTAGCCATTCCTGCAGCATATCAGCCCATTGCCGTTATAGACTGTCCAACAGTCGGTTTGCACGAGTCCGTGCAAACTGTATGCTTTGCGCAGGTCCGCGCAAACTACAGGAGCCCAATGCTCCTTTGCGCGAATCCAATGCTCCTTTGCGCCAGTCCGCGTAAACTTCAGGAGCTCAATGCTCCTTTGCGCGAGTCATCACTGATCAACCAGCGCAACCCATTTACTTTGCGCGGTCCAGCGCAATCAATTTACTTTGCGCGGACCCGCGCAAAGTCATTTGTAAACTGATTTCTTTGATCTTCAAACTGATTTTCTTAGTCTCAGTTCTTTGCTTATTTTATGCCTCAACAGATGCCCCCTTGATCCGTTCTTTGTTTTTTCAGAAAAATCAAATAAAAGGATCAAGCCATTCATTTTCTAGGGTTTACGCGACCCCGCGCAAAGCTCGGTAGAGTACCGTGCTCGACCACGAATCCTATAAATAGTCCAACAGCTTAGTCATTTGTATGAACCCTTTCTGCTCTGGCGAAACTTTGTCCCTGCGATTCTCTTCCGCGCAAACCACTTTGCGCGAACCCGCGCAAACTTCACAGCTTTGCGCGAATTTCTTCAAAGTCTAATTTATTTCGCGCAACGCATACACTTTGCGCGGACCCGCGCAAAGTGTCCTGCACTTAGTCGACTTTCTTTTTCTTTTGTTCCTTCCAACACTTAGCCATTTTTCATCCTTCTTCTATTCTCCCCTTTTCTTCACTCGTCATTATGGCCCGTATAAAACAAACAGCCCGTCCTGTGACTCCTTCTTCTGATCAACCACCTGCCAAGTGAACAAAGACTACCTCTAGAACTCCTTCCTATTTTAAAGAGCCTGTTCTTCCCACTTTTGACTTTTCTGATCGCATCAGATCTTTGCCATCCCCCATCCATAGATGTATATCTTTGGGAGATATCAAATGTCCCCCGAAGCACGGCAGGGAATATGATTGGGACGAATGGTTAAAGACTACAACTCACATTCGTACTGATAGTGAAAGACCGCCCCTTCGTGAAGACACTCCCCCTGCCTCTCGTCCGAAGAAAACTCGCCGCAATAAGGCGAAAGAATTTGCAGAGAAGATTAAGGAACATAAGAAGAAGAGACTTCAAAATTCATGGGATTCGATACGGGTTGTCGAAGGCGTCATGAAGTTTGACAACCCTCATGCGGAAGGCATGACAATAATTCCCATCAATGTTTATCGTCATCAGTCCATGCTTGACTGTGAACCCAAGGATTGCGTTCATGGCGAAAGGTTGATGTATACTGAATCATGGGCCACTAGAGAACCCAGGATCCTTGAAGGAGTCATTCAAACGCAGAAACCGCGACAAAGGATAGGAGAAATTCATCCCATGATCTTCTTGGCTCCTTTTCATAGCCCTCACGACCTCTTTCCTTCACATTTCTATGAGACAGTCCGGCAACGTTTCCGAGATCGGAAACCACTCTGGGGACAAGCAGAATTTCGCATCAGAGGTCTGTTAACTGCTCGACGCTATTGCTCTGATTGGGCGGAAGCTATTTTACTGAAGCATACAAGCACACTTGCAAAAGTTGGTCTCTATGATGCTATAGAAGTGACTGCTAAGTACTTCTGTAGGGAACCTACTGTACTGAAAGGTTTCCTTTAATACTGGTCGCCTACAACCAACTCCTTCCACTTGCCCTATGGTGAAATGAGCATAACACTTTGGGATCTTCACCGCATAGCCGGTCTCCCAATAACAGGTAAATTCTACGATGAATTTATTCCAACCAATAGGGAACTGGCCTTCGTATCCTCTCCTGATCGCAAACCTTCGATCTCTGAAACCACTATTGAACTATTCAAGGAGATGAGTAAATTTCCCAGTTTCCACAAGATCCCCCCTTTGCAGTGGCTGGCACATTTTTCTAGAGGCCTCAGGTATTTATCTATCTGATAATCAACTTTCTTCTTATATTGGCGATTTCTACATATTCACCCTCTCTCTTTATTTTTCTTCGAAGATTTCGTGACTGTCATTCCAATGAACTGACAAAGCTTCGAGCCGCAATGAAGGGGAGACCAGAATATAGCTCCTTCGGAGAACTTGCAGCTTTCTTAGCCTATTGGCTGAGTTTGGTCGTATTGCCTAGCTCTAAATGGGCAGATGCGTCCCACTGTCTTCACTGTAGCTGGCTCTTTGGCAGAAGGCCACAAATACTCCATTGCTCCCCCAGTATTATGCTCTATTTATAGGGCCCTTGGAGAAGTAGCTACCCACGTAAAAGACCCTACTCTTGGAGCTTCGTCTGCACATACTTCTTGGCATTATATTACGGGGTGGCTTGGAGTTTATTTTCCTTGGACTTTTGAAGCTCCGGAGCAAGCATATACTCATCCTTCTCACCTTCCACTCTGGTTCTTTCAGCAAAGAGCGATGGCAAAAAGAGCATATGAGTGGGTTGCCAATAAAATTCGAGATGACGACCAGATAAACTTTTTTCAGTTCCGCCTTTATCGCTATACTGAAGATACAGATATCGTGGACCAAGAAACGCTTACTGTAGCAGAGAGAGCTTTCTTCTTTTCTATTCGCTCATGCAGTTTACCTCTTCGGGAAGGAACAGAATTTTGGAGAGAACCTTACTACCCCAGTCGCTTTGCTCGTCAATTTGGTTATGATCAAACCGTGCCTCAAGACTGCGGGTTGGTTACTAGAAAAATGCGCTGTTATGGAACTGGTCCTCTTAACTGGACCATGATATGGAAACAACTGCTGAATGGCTGCGTCGGATCTCTTTTCATAATTCCAGGCTGTAATCGCATAGCCCGTACATCATATAGCTGGATGCGATGGTGGGATCACCAGTCATACTTGGTCACTAAATGCTTGCCAGTGGATTCTTCTATCTTTCTTCACCCGCCCAGGCTGAAGGGCAGAAATTTAGAGAGCGGAATCGGCTATGTTCCAGAAAAGAGCCATGCGTCTCATCCTGGAGAAATTTGTAGGAAGATATCATTGGAAGACCCTATCCGTGAAATCAAGCCCATCAACACTTTGGATGGCTGGTTCGCTCATGGAGTTCTGAGGGAATTTGAGAAAACTCGTCGGGATTTCTCAAATCAAGCCGCAAACGATGCTGAAGGTACATCTTCTCCAATTCCTGCAGAGACTGCAGCGGCTCAAGAAGGACCAGCTGTTGGTACTTCCTTATCTCCTCCACAACCCCTTGGTCCTAGTCCATCTTCCCCAATGACTAGATCAAAAATGCGTTTGCAAACATCATCCCCTATTCTTCCAGAAAGGACTCGCCAAGCATCCGCTTCCCCTATTCTTCCAGAAAGGACCTGTCAAGCATCCGTTTCCCCTACAATCCAAGAGCCTATTCCGGAGAGCAGCCAACCCGTTTCTTACAAAGGGAAGCAAGTTGTTATTGAAGAAGCTGATGAAGAAATTTTAGAAGATGAGAGTTCAGCTTCATCGTCAGATACTACTGAATCTTCACAATATGAAGACAGCGAGGATAGCGACAGCTGTGAAGATAAAGATGATGACTTTGAAGAAGGCGAAGTTGACATTGATGGAGATGAGGAAACAGCTGCGAAAGAGGTCGAGATGGAATCTTCCCCTGCAACCGTTAAGACTCTTCTCGGTGTGAATGATCCTGCTAAATCTCCTGCAGCTGAGGAAAATGAAGAGGAACCTTTAGATTATGGCGAATATGGGTATTCACCAGGTAAAGGAGATTTATTTTCCACATGCATATCTATCTATATTTTAACAACTTATTATTTTATTATTATGTCTCCCTTTCATTGTGTCTCCTTTTTTAGGTGCTCAAGTTGCAGAAATAGGTGTTGTCTCTTCAGCGAGCCCTCTTGTGGTGTCTTCACCAAGAGCACCTATAGTTCCATTGGTAGTACAGAGATTAGTGGCTCGTGAAATCATATTTCCAACAGAAACTACAGACTTACCAACTTCGGCTACTAGGGATTCAAGCACAGAAGCTAGAGCACCATCTTTTGCTGATATGGTGGAACTTGGTCTTTCCATGACTCAGAGAGCTTCTGCCTCTGTAGGTCATATTCCGGTGAAAGGTACATATATATGCACTGATTATCTTCATTCACGACTACATATTTCATAATAATATTTTGAATATCTTTCTTCTTTTACTATAGGAACTCATCCTTGCAGTGGTGCGGCCAGTTCTAATTCTGTGGCCACTACTTCTGAATTGTCGTCCTTTGCAAAAATCCCTGTTCATAAAATGCTTATGGTGAAACATTCCTTATTAGCAATAATCCATATCCTCAGAAATCCTGATCAATGGTTGGATTTGGATGTTGCCATAGAGATTTTGGAGAGCTCTGCCAAGATGGCTAGAATCAACATATCTCCTTTGTGTGATTCACTCCTCAAGTTTCGTGATTCAGTAATTTCTCTGGCGTCGGTAGAGAATGTTACAATTGCCCCTGAGATTTTAGAGTACAAGAAGCAGCTGGCTGCATCTCAAGAACGAGCCTCTCTGACAGCTTCATCAATTTCTAAACTTGAACAAGAGCATATGATTCTTCAAGATCAATTAAAGATTCATATTGATGAAAATAAGACTATCCAAGATCGTATTGTAGTCCTGAAGGAAGAAATCTCTCAACTGGAGAGAAGGAATCATGAAAAAGCCTTAATTATTCAAGATGTTGAAGAGAGGATACAGGCGAATGTTCAATCCATTAATATTGAAAAATCCGCGCAACTTCAAAGTCAAGGAATGATTGCTTCTCTGGAGAATAAACTTGCGGGCGTCCCTGATCAGGCTAAACTTATTCTTAAAGAAAAATCTAAACATGATGTAGCTCAGGCACAGTTAAAAGAAGATTTGCGCAGATATTCGGAAGCAGTGGGGATTACAGAAGATCTTTAAAACATGTAATTTTGAACATGTGATTTTTGTTTTCATGTTTTTTGGACATAACTTATTTGGCTTCACATATGTTTTTATGAAAGCATTTTGAGATGTTTATAACAGCATTTTCTCGTTGCATGTTGATGACATTTATACTAACCTTATCAAATTATATTCGTACTTTATATAATAATTTCATTACATCCTTTACAATTTCTAAACCTTTTATGCTTTGTTAGTGCGGGATTCTCTATGTGAGTATTTAAATTGGCGGTACTAAGTTTCAATTTAATCAGCCACACACAGTTTAAGCTCGTGAGTAGTGGAGCGTGCGCACACACACAGTTTAAGCTCATGAGTAGTGGAGCATTTATGGGTCTTATGTGATGGCCACTGTAACTCTCTAGAGTTCACTTTTGGGCTTTTTACTGCCTTGAGCTCACGGCCAAGGTCCATCAGAGGGGCCCATTGACGCTACCGGGCGGTGAACTATTGGTTTTACACACGGGGTTGGCCACGGTAACTCTCTAGAGTTCGCAAGGCTCGCAAGGCTACCTTTGGGCACCAAATCTAGGGTCGCCAGTCCATCAATGAGTAGGTTTAAGCCCTTCCTCACGAGTTACTACTGAAATCAAACCCTAGATCTGGAGGGTCTTACGCACGGTTGGCATAAAGCTCGCACTGCGGCCCTTATTTTCTTTGTCTGCAAGGTCGAGCCCATTCACAGGAGGGCATTTTCATCCGTTCCCCGTGGCGCTGCCGGAAGCTATACAGACGGCATGGGAGTTACGGTGACTAGTCTTCACGGATTTATGGCCTTTTAGGCTTTGAATCCTTGACTTCGTCAGCTGCCCGCATGGGTGCGCACGATGGTCTTCGCGGGCTTTTTAGGGCCACTGACTCCTCGCCGCTGCCCGAATGGCGATCTTCATAGGTCTTATGTATAGTTGGCCGGCTCTTTTAGAGCTTGATCCTTTGAGAGCATTTTTTTTTTTTTTTTTTTTACAGAGCTTGATCTTTTTGATTTAGCTCAATTTGGCTCTTTTAGGATTTGGCTTGGCTATACTGCCCCTTTAACTGAGATTGGTGTATCCTTATAAGGCAATAATATCTATGATCATCATCATTGCCAGTATAATAGTAGTAGATATTTCCACCTGAGATAATATCTTCAAGAAGATCCATGTTTTGTAAAGCAATATATATCAATTTTGTCAATATCTTCAAGAGAATCTTCAGGATGATATTGATTTTGTCAAACTTGTTTGGTGATGATGATGATCATAGATGATGATCATATATATATTTTCGGATTTGATGCTTGATAATTGACGCGCTTGTGAATTTTCTTCACAGCTTCTTTTGTTGACATATGAACATGATCTTATTCATCCTTGCCCCATTTTGTTACAGATTCATTATGCTGATAATATTCTGAATCAAAATCCACATGTCTATCTTTAGGGATAGTATCTTTTGATGAAACGGGCGTTGACAAGTATACTGATACTCTGTCCCTCTTGATTTGTGATTCTATATGCCCCATTGGAGTATACTTCTTTTACCACATATGGACCATCCCATTTAGGCTCGAACTTGCCCCCTGTTCGGCGAGTAATCACTATAGGTCTTTTCAGCATTACCACCATATCCCCTTTTTTGAAAGAGCGGTATTTAACCTGTTTATCAAATGCAGCCGAAATCCTGGCCTGATATGACTGCAACCGCTGCTGAGCTTCAAGACGTTTCTCATCAAGCAAATCTAACTCTTTCAACCTCATTTTTGCATTTTCATCATCTGTTATAGACTGATGTACTACTATCCTGAGTGATGCCACCTGCATCTCAATTGGGATAACTGCCTCTATACCATAGATTAATGAATAAGGTGTCGCCCCTGTTGTTGTACGATGAGTAGTTCTGTAGGCCCACAATGCTTCTTGTAACTTTTCATCCCAATCACGCTTGTTGCCTGTCACCGTTTTCTTGATTATTTTGATAATCGTTTTGTTAAACGCTTTTGCTAATCCATTGGCCGGAGGATAGTAAGGTGTTGAAAACGAATGCTGGATACCAAACTTCTGACACAACTTTTCCATGCCTCTATTTTTAAAAGGGGTGCCATTATCAGTGACGATATTTTTCGGAATACCGTGACGGTATATTATAGCATGTCGAATGAAATTGACCACGTCCGTCTCTTTAACACTACGCAAGGCAATTGCTTCGGTCCATTTGGAGAAATAGTCTGTTGCTGCCAGAATATACTGTTTTCCTTTAGATGAAGGGGGATTTATAGGACCAATCACATCGAGTCCCCAGGCTGAGAAAGGCCAGGAAGTAACAGACTGATGTAAGTCTTCTGGGGGAACATGTATTACATCTCCGTGTATTTGGCATTCATGACACTGCTTTGCATATTCTATCGCATCTTTGAACATAGTAGGCCAATAATAACCCATTCGATGTACTCTATGGCACAAATTTCGGCCGGCTTGATGTGCTCCACATTCACCTGAATGTGCCTCCCGCAGCATTTGGTTTACTTCTTGCTTGTCTAAGCATCTTAGTAGCATTCCATTGTAAGATTTTCTATACAATACTTCGCTGCATATGACAAATTTGCCCGATCGCTGCTTAATCTGCTGCCTTTGTGCATTCTCTTGTGGCAAGATATTATACTTGAGATAATCAACGAAAGGCTGACTCCAATCATCTATCATTACTTCTAGACAAGATATAGTAAACATTTCAACGATTTCTTCGATAACCTCTGCAGACGGCAGGAATCTTCTTTCTTCTATAGTTACCTGAAGAGGACTTCGATTTGTGCAGGATAGAGCTGCTGCCAGACCGGCTAAAGCGTCCGCTTTTGCATTCTCAGAGCGTGGTATGTGTTTAATGTCCACATGACAAAACTGTTCAAGCAACTTTTGTGCCTTCCGATAATAGGGCAGAAGTTCTTCTTTCCTTACTTCGAATTCTGTTGTCAACTGATTTATAATCAATTTAGAATCTCCGAAGATATGCAATAATTTTATTTTCATTTGCTGGGCTATTTCCATTCCGATGATAAGAGCTCTGTATTCAGCTTCATTGTTTGTGCATGCGGTGCCCAATGTGAAGGAATATGGCAATAAATCGCCTTGAGGTGTAATGAATATTATTCCTGCCCCTGCTCCCGACATTCGAGCAGCACCATCGAAATACATTTGCCAAAGATTCTGAGATTCAGCCAACATAACCTGTTCATCTGGAAATTCGTCATTGATTTCTTCACTTTCTGCTATAGGATGTGCTGCGAGGAAGTCTGCCATAGCTTGTCCTTTTACTGCTTTCGCCGGTTTATATGAAATAGTATATTCTGACAGCAATAACATCCACTTGGCTAGTCTTCCCGACAACATTGGCCTAGTCATCAAAAATTTTATCGGATCTGCTCTTGAGATCAGAGTTATATCATGGGAGAGACAATAATGCCTCAACTTTTGTACAGCGAATATTAGCGCCAAACACTCTTTTTCGATCGAGGAATAATTGCATTCTGCCCCCATCAATGTTCGGCTTAGATAATAAAGAGCATTCGCTTTTCCGGCTTCGTTTACCTGTGCTAACAAAGCACCCAGAGAATTTGCAGCTGCAGATGTATATAAGATAAGTGGCTTACCTTTCACTGGAGCTGTTAACACCAGCGGCTGTTTCAATAATTCCTTGATTAAGTCAAATGCATTTTGACAGGCGTGATCCCATACAAATTCTGTATCTTTCTTCATTAACCGAGAAAATGGCTGACACCTTCCTGTGAGATTTGAAATGAAACGGCGAATGTATGCCAATTTTCCTTGTAAGCTTTTTAATTCCTTCAACGTCGTTGGTGGCGGCATATTTTGAATAGCGTTAATTTTTTCTGGATCAATCTCGATCCCTCTATGTCGTACAACAAAGCCGAGGAATTTGCCAGAAGATACTCCAAATGCACACTTAGCAGGGTTCATCTTTAGTTGCTTTTTTCTGAGACGACGGAAGACTGACGCTAAATGTTCACGGTGTTCTTGATGATCTCCCGACCTGACCACCAAGTCATCAACATAGCATTCGACATGCTTATGTATCATATCTTGAAAAATGTTTTTCATCGCCCTTTGATATGTTGCCCCAGTATTTTTGAGACCGAAAGACATAACTTTATAACAATAAATTCCAAGGGGCGTTCTGAAAGCCGTTGCCTCTTCATCTTCGGGTGCCATCCTGATTTGATTATAACCCGCATATCCGTCCATAAAGGACATAATAGCATACTGAGTAGTGCTATCAATTAATAATTCTGTTATCGGGAGAGGGAAGTCATCCTTTGGACATGCTTCATTCAGATCTCTGAAGTCGATGCATACTCTAATCTGCCCATTCTTCTTTTTCACCGGAACAATGTTTGATATCCACTTGGGATATTTAACTTCTCTGACGAACCCAACCTTTATTAATTTATTTACTTCTTTTTCGATTAATGGAATCAGGTCTGGGTGGAATCGCCTTTGTGCTTGCTTTACTGATTTCTTTTCTTTGGAAATATTTAATCGATGCATTGCTACAGAGGGTTCCAATCCTGACATTTCTTCATATGTCCAAGCGAAGACGTCTTTATTTTCTCTGAGAAGCTGGCCATATTTTTCAAATTCCTGATCTGAAAGACTGACGCTGATGAATGTGTTCCTTGGCTCTTCTGTTGTTCCCTAATTTATTTCTCGCAAGCCATCTATCGTCGGCTGCCCCCCGTCTTCTATTTGTCTTGGAGCGGTTTCAGGACACTCGACTACTTTAGGATCTTGTTCTGACATTTGTTCAGCTAGAGTCATGTTTACTGATACCATATTTACTGATGATTCTGCTCCTAATCCTTTGGAATTTTCTCCGTTTTTCTTGATTAACTCCGAGAGGGATTTGAATTCCTTTCCCATGATTCAGTCCAGTGGGCTTGTCACAATCAAAACCCATATTTCTCATGATTTTCTTGCTTACTGCACTGTATTTTCTCAAATTCTGTGGTGCTAACTCTCCATGATATATATATTGCTTGTGCTTTCATTCTTCATCTCTGCTGCAACATGAAACTTTATTGCTTCAGGATATTTAGCACTGGCTCTGACTTGAAATATTCCTGGGGCGGCTGCAAATGGCTTACATCTTTCGATATTGGGTAAGGGCATCGTGTAATTGGACTGTAAGACTTTCAACTGTTCTGTCGACAACAATGTCAACGACGGTTGTCCCGATTGTCTCAGGCGCTTTGGTACAAAATAGAACTTTTTTCTTGCTTCTGTAGTATCAGGAGATTCCGCCCTTTCTTCTCTAGCTTTATTTATTTGGAAATCTTTCAAGACTCTCTTTCCATCATCATTTCCCGCTTCTTTGAGAAACATTTATAATAGCTAGCATCCGCAAAGAAAGACTCAGCTTCTGTATAGGGTTTCGCGTCAGCCATTACTTTACACTGCATTCCATCCTTATAGTATTTGAAACATTGGTGTAGAGTAGAAGGTACAATATTGTACTGATGTATCCACGGCCTGCCTAAGAGAAGGTTATATGTCGTCACAGCATTTATAACATGACATACAACAGTAGTAATTAGTTCTCCCACTTCCAATATTACTATAATTTTACCGAGTGCGCATTGTCCATCTTGATTAAACCCCTGTATCATCATCCGCTGGGGCGCAAATCTGAACGGCGGTAACCCAATTTAGTAATCATGGAGAGTGACAAAAGATTCACTGCTGACCCATTGTCTATCATGATTCGTTTTATCTTCTTTTCGCAAATGTACCCTTCTATCATCAATGGCCTGTTATGTTCTATTTCACCAATTAAGTCATCATCAGAGAAAGATATTACTGGTAGACAATCCACCTTTTCCTTGCTTCTTTCATTCTTCATTTCTGTCAGTAAAGTTTCTCTCACATCGTGATCAGACAGTGCTTGAATCAAACTCTGTCGAAACTCTTCTGATAACTTGAGCGCATCATAAATACTCAAACGTGTAGATATACCTTTCAAGTGACTAACTACATCGTAAGCCACTTTTGTCGCTATATCTTCATTTCTACTTCTATCCTTGATGTTCTGTCTTTCAGTCACTTCTTTCCTTATAATTTCTGCTTTTTGCTTTACCGGACTTGTTATCTGCTTCCCCGATCGCAACGTAATCATTGTCGTATTTCTTATCGGCCTTCGGTCTCCCTTATCTCTCATTCCCCGAGTCTTTTCTTGAATTGACAATACATTTACTGTCGCCCTTGTATTCTTTCCTTTGCTTTCGCTGGTTATTATATCTCCTCTATTTATCATTCGCTGTATGATGCACTTTAACGTGTAACAGTTTTCCGTCGGATGTCCCACCAAGCGATGATAACGGCAAAAGTTTCTTTCTCGAGTCCTCGTCACATCTTCAGGGCGTTTCGGTTCCGGTAATTCCAGGGTACCTGCTTTTAACAATTGCTGCATCATAGGCACCACGTCCTCTTTGTCAAACTCAAATCCTTCATGAGAATCGAGCATTCTAAGCTTTTTTCCACCGTATCTGTCCCTTGATTGATTCCAGTTTTCTCTTCCTTCCGGCCTTTTATCTCTTGAGCCCTTCGCCTCTTGATTTTTCTTATCCCGATCGATGGTGTTGATGGTTGTCCTGCCAGGTATTCTTCTGACAGTTTCATGATGAAATGCTGGCATCTTACGAGTCATTAATTCCAATGCATGGGCTTTGGTAGCCAAATCGTGAATCCGAAAGCAATTCCTGTCTCCATAGAGTTCAAACACATTTTGACTTGTTCCTTTTCTTCCGGCAACTGCCTACACGATGCCCCCAGTGTCTTCCATCTGTCTATGAATTTTTCAACTGGTTCTCCTTCTCGCTGTCGTACTGAAGCTAATTCTGTGATGCTAACATCGCGTTCTGATGAGAAGAAATTTGACATGAAAGCATCTTGCATTTCTTCCCATGTGCGTATAGATCCTGGTGCCAAATTTGAATACCACCTGAAAGCTTTACTTGTCAACGATGATCCAAATAAGCGTAAATAGTATTGAGGTATCGTGGAGAAATTTCCCATGCTGGTGATGAAATGCATCAGGTGTTCTTCTGGTGATCCTTCCCCATTAAATTTCTGGAAATCTGGATGCTTAAAATTGGCTGGAAACGGAACATCCTCTACCTCTCTTGGGTAGGGTGTTCGGTACCTGAAACGACTGGTATTCGCGCGCTCCCTTTCTATTCTGACTGCTTCTTCGACGACTTGTCTTACATCATCCTGCGTTATAGCTCTTGTCGCTGGAACTGATCCTCGCGATCCTATCTCCTGCGGACGAGAGCCTTCAGGTTAGTTCTCTTGTCCATTTGTTGCTCCCATCATGGGTGGAGCCACTATCTGGGCTACATTATGTGCCAGAGTTGCCAGAGCTTCTCTGAGGTTCTGGCATTCATCCATTAGCACTCTTTGTGCCTCTGCCATTTGATCAACACGTTCTTCAGTCGATGGCCTAGTTCCTTGACCCGTCTCTGCCATATATACTGCGGCCTCTTGACTGTTTGTCGAAGCTGTTTTTTGAGTAAAACGAGAGTATGTTGACGTAACAGGACTTATAAAGAGGGGAGAAATTGGAGTCTTGTTTGATCTTGTGTACTTCCTGTGCTTTTAACCGATCGAGGTGATACAGTTATGGGCGAGCTTGTTTGAGGTGACACAAGCATCGGTGATCCTATCATCAGTGCTTTGCCTTTCTGCGATTCTGTCCATTTGGCCCTTGGAGCGACTAAAGCTGGAAAATCGTGCAATGAGAACTGCGAAGCAGCTTGTTCAGGATAAATCGCCGGAGGAGCGAGCTCGGGTTTTCTTCTAGCTATACTACGCGTGATTGGTCCCTCAGCTCTTGGTACAAGTAATTTCGCCTTACGGTTCTTTAAGGTCTTTGCTTTTGTTTTCTTGGACAAGACCAAAGTCCAGTTCTCATCACTTTCTTGTGGTTGGGGTGAGACGGAAATAACTCTCACTGTTACTTGAGTTGCTTTGCGCCTGCTTGTAGTACTTGCTTTCGTATGCTCAGGAGTTTGGCTTGGCGCATATTCAATTACAAACTCAGTAGCGGTGAATCGGAAGTTCACTTTTCTCACCACGTTAGCCATTAGCAATGTTATGTGATTGAATTTGGGTACCTTCAATAACAAAACATTCATGAAATTAGTATGTGAAAGATTAAGTAAACTATCTTAGAGATGAAGGGGAGGATGTTCCCACTGAGAGTCGCCATTTTGGCGTCTACCAGACGCCAAAAACAGTAATGAGAGTCTTGCAACTTTTCCCAAAGTTAGTGTTAAATAAGATACAAATTCCCCAGCAGAGTCGCCATTTTGTTTCGACAAGAAAACAAATGTATTTGATTTGGGAATTATCTTATTCAAACATAACAATGAAATACTTACAGAAACAATCATCACAATTTATTGATTCTGAATTCATTTACATCCTCAAGGATCCCTTGATTCTAAAATAGTTTACAAAGAATTCATTGCAAGTTACAATTATAACAGTAGAATATAAATTTTGACAGCATAACAGCACTGATTTAATCATCTCCTATAACTTAGGAGGAATAGACAAGTCGACTAATTAATCTTCAAGAGAATAGAGATTTCGGCAGCATTTCAGTGCTATTCCGGTCATCTCCTGAAACTTAGGAGGAACACGCCTTTTCGTCGATGATTCTTCCTTTCCTCCTAAACAAGAAAACTTAAAGATTTGAAGACTCTAGCCATTCCTGCAGCATATCAGCCCATTGCTGTTATAGACTGTCCAACAGTCGGTTTGCGCGAGTCCGCGCAAACTGTATGCTTTGCGCGGGTCCGCGCAAACTACAGAGCCCAATGCTCCTCTGCGCGAATCCGCGCAAACTACAGGAGTCCAATGCTCCTTTGCGCCAGTCCGCGTAAACTTCAGGAGTCCAATCTGTTGAGGCATAAAATAAGCAAAGAACTGAGACCAAGAAAATCAGTTTGAAGATCAAAGAAATCAGTTTACAAATGACTTTGCGTGGGTCCGCGCAAAGTAAATTGATTGCGCTGGACCGCGCAAAGTAAATGGGTTGCGCGATTTGATCAGTGAAGACAGGTTGCGCGGGAATGATAGGTTGCGCGAGTCCGCGCAAAGTGTTTTGCAGAGATATAAAAATGGCTGAATGTTATTTTGTCCCACATCGACCAGAACAAAGATTTACACCAGTAAAGATGTCTATAAATACCCCGTTCTTTGTCTCAAAAGGGGCTGGAAGATTTCAGAGTGGAAGAAAGACGAAGAAGAAGACAGAAGGTGCAAATGAGCACTGGGCTCAGATAGTTCGTGCGGACTCGCGCAAAGGAGCATTGGGCTCCTGAAGTTTACGCGGACTGGCGCAAAGGAGCATTGGACTCCTGTAGTTTGCGCGGATTTGCGCAAAGGAGCATTGGGCTCCTGTAGTTTGCGCGGACCAGCGCAAAGCATACAGTTTGCGCGGACTTGCGCAAACCGACTGTTGGACAGTCTATAACAGCAATGGGCTGATATGCTGCAGGAATAGCTAGAGTCTTCAAATCTTCAAGTTTTCTTGTTCAGGAGGAAAGGAAGAATCATCGACGAAAAGGCGTGTTCCTCCTAAGTTTCAGGAGATGACCGGAATAGCACTGAAATGCTGCCGAAATCTCTATTCTCTTGAAGATTATTAGTCGACTTGTCTATTCCTCCTAAGTTATAGGAGATGATTAAAATCAGCGCTGTTATCCTGTCAAAATTTATATTCTACTGTTATAATTGTAACTTGCAATGAATTCTTTGTAAACTATTTTAGAATCAAGGGATCCTTGAGGATGTAAATGAATTCAGAATCAATAAATTGTGATGATTGTTTCTATAAATATTTCATTGTTATGTTTGAATAAGATAATTCCCAAATCAAATACATTTGTTTTCTTGTCGAAACACTTGTCCAATAGTAACCCTCATAACTCTCTCTTCAGAGGTCGAATTTAGACTATTTCAGGTCATTGGAATGGAAACTTGTCAAGCTTCCAAATGGGACCAAAATTGCCTAATTCAGAGACCGTTCGATGTCCCAAAAGCACGTTGTAACTCTTCGATCGTCATTTTTCAATATGGATTGTTAATCTTTCCAAATTGCGCGATCCAATAGAGACGCCTATTACCTCATCATTTGATGTCGGTTTGGGTCGATTTTTGTTCAATCGAATGGTCTTTAGTGCACTTTCATTCTTGACTGGTATCGGCATATTCCGAGACCCTTTGCGCATCTTTAAGTTGGATCGCAATCGTCGGTCCTGAATGTTTCATTCATCTCCTTGTCTAATAGTAACCCTCATAACTCACTCTTCAGAGGTCGAATTTAGACTATTTCAGGTCATGGAATGGTAACTTGTCAAGCTTCCAAATAGGACAAAACTTGCCTAATTCAAAGACCGTTCGATATCCCAAAAGCACGTGGAACTCTTCGATCGTCACTTTTCATTATGGATAGTTAATCTTTCCAAATTGCGTGATCCAACAGAGACGCCTATAACTCCATCATTTGATGTCGGATTCGGTCAATTTTTGGTCATCTGAATGGTACTTTAGTGCTCTTTCATTCTTGACTGGAATCGTCGTATTCCGAGACCATTTGGGAAACTTTAAGTTGGATCGCAATCGTGGATCCTGAATGTTTACATAATCTCCTTGCCCAATAGTAACCCTCATAACTCTCTCTTCAGAGGTCGAATTTAGACTATTTCATGTCATTGGAATGGTTAACTTGTCAAGCTTCCAAATGGGACCAAATTTCCTAATTCAGAGTCCGTTCGATATCCCAAAAGCACGTTGGAACTCTTCGATCGTCATTTTTAAATATGGACTGTTAGTTTTCAAATTGCGTCATCCAACTGAGACGCTTATAACTCCATCTTTTGATGTCGGATTGGGTCGATTTTTGGTCATCTGAATGGTACTTTAGTGCTCTTTCATTTATAACTATAATCATCGTATTCTAAGACCATTTGGGCATCTTTAAGTTAGATTGCAGTCGTGGATCCTGAATGTTTCCATCATCTCCTTGTCGAATAGTAACCCTCATAACTCTCTCTTCAGAGGTTGAATTTAGACTATTTCAGGTCATTGGAATGGTAACTTGTCAAGCTTCCAAATGGGACCAAAATTGCATAATCAGAGACTGTTTGATATCCGAAAAGCACGTTGGAACTCTTCGATCGTCATTTTTAACGGATTGTTAATCTTTCCAAATTGCGTGATCCAACAGAGAAGCCTAT
The DNA here is from genome assembly GCA_021015155.1 of Magnolia officinalis. NCBI lineage: Eukaryota > Viridiplantae > Streptophyta > Magnoliopsida > Magnoliales > Magnoliaceae > Magnolia > Magnolia officinalis. Next base: position 38,717,883 of record JAJHSJ010000008.1, read on the forward strand.
AACTCCGTCATTTGATGTTGGATTGGATCAGTTTTTGGTTATCTGAATGGTACTTTAGTGCTCTTTCATTCCTAACAGGAATCGTCTTATTCTGAGACCATTTGGTCATCTTTAAGTTGGATCGCAGTCGTGGATCCTGAATGTTTCCATCATCTCCTTGTTGAATAATAACCCTAATAACTCTCTCTTCAGAGGTCAAATTTAGACTATTTCAGGTCATTGGAATGGTAACTTGTCAAGCTTCCAAATGGGACCAAAATTGCCTAATTCAGAGACCAAAAATTATCCCAAAAGCACGTTGGAACTCTTCAATCATCATTTTTCAATATGGATTGTTAATCTATACAAATTGCGTGATCCAATGGAGACGCCTATAACTCCATCATTTGATGTCAGATTGGATCAATTTTTGGTCATCTGAATGGTACTTTAATGCTTTTTCATTCTTGACTGGAATTGTCGTATTCTTAGACCATTTGGGCATCTTTCAGTTGGATCACTGTCGTGGATCCTGAATGTTTCCATCATCTCCTTGTCCAATAGTAACCCTCATAACTCTCTCTTCAGAGGTCGAATTTAGACTATTTCAGGTCATTGGAATGGTAACTATCAAGCTTCCAAATGAGACCAAATTTGCCTAATTCAGAGACCGTTCTATATCCAAAAGCACGTTGGAACTCTTCGATCGTCATTTTTCAATACGGATTGTTAATCTTTTCAAATTGCGTGATCCAACGGAGACGCTTATAACTCCATCATTTGAAGTCGGATTAGGGTGATTTTTTGTCATCTAAATGGTACTTTAGTGCTCTTTCATTCTTGACTGGAATCATCATATTCTAAAACCATTTGGACATCTTTAAGTTGGATAGCAGTCGTGGATTCTGATTATTTCCCTAATCTCCTTGTCCAATAGTAACCCTCATAACTCTCTCTTCAGAGGTCGAATTTAGACTATTTCACCTCATTGGAATGGTAACTTGTCAAGATTCCAAATGGTACCAAAATTACCTAATACAGAGACCGTTCGATATCCCAAAAGCACGTTAGAACTCTTCGATCGTCATTTTTCAATACGGATTGTTAATCTTTTCAAATTGCATGATCCAACGGAGACACTATAACTCCATCATTTGATGTCGGATTGGGTCAATTTTTGGTCATCTGAATGGTACTTTAGTGCTCTTTCATTGTTGAATGGAATCGTCATATTCTGATACCATTTGGGCATCTTCAAGTTGGATCGCAGTCGTGGATCCTGAATGTTTCCATCATCTCCTTGTCCAATAGTAACTCTCATAACTCTCTCTTCAGAGGTTGAATTTAGACTATTTCAGGTCATTGGAATGGTAACTTGTCAAGCTTCCAAATTGTACCAAAATTGCCTAATTCAAAGACCGTTCGATATCCCAAAAGCACGTTAGAACTCTTCGATCGTCATTTTTCAGTATGGATTGTTAATCTTTCCAAATTGCGCGATCCAATGAAGACACCTATGACCCCATCAATTGATGTAGGATTGGGTTGATTTTTAGTCATCCGAATGGTCTTTAGTGCTCTTTCATTCTTGACTGGTATCGTCGTATTCCGAAACCATTTGGGCATCTTTAGGTTAGATCGCAGTCGTCGGTCCTGAATGTTTCCTTCATCTCCTTGTCTAATAGTAACCCTCATAACTCACTCTTCGGAGGTCGAATTTAGACTATTTCATGTCATTAAAATGGTAACTTGTCAAGCTTCCAAATGGGACCAAAATTGCCTAATTAAAAGACCGTTCGATATCCCAAAAGCACGTTAGAACTCTTCGATCGTCATTTTTCAATATGGATTGTTAATCTTTCCAAATCGCGCGATCCAATAGAGACGCCTATAACTCCATCAATTGATGTCAGATTGGGTAGATTTTTGGTCATCTGAATGTTACTTTCAGTGCTCTTTCATTCTTGACTGGAAGTCGTCATATTCCGAGACCATTTGGGAATCTTTAAGTTGGATCGCAGTCGTGGATCCTGAATGTTTCCATAATCTCCTTGTCCAATAGTAACCCTCATAACTCTCTCTTCAGAGGTTGAATTTAGACTATTTCAAGTCATTGGAATGGTAACTTTCAAGCTTCCAAATGGGACCAAAATTGCCTAATTCAGAGACCGTTCGATATCCCAAAAGCACGTTGGAACTCTTGATCGTCATTTTTAATATGGATTCATAACCTTTCCATATTGCACGATCCAACGGAGACCCCTATAACTCCATCATTTGATGTCGGATCGGATCAATTTTTGGTCATCTGAATGGTAGTTTAGTGCTCTTTCATTCTTGATTGGAATCGTAGTATTCAGAGACATTTGGGCATCTTTAAGCTAGATTGCAGTCATGGATCCGTAATGTTTCCATCATCTCCTTGTCGAATAGTAACCCTCATAACTCTCTCTTCAAAGGTCGAATTTAGACTATTTCAAGTCATTGGAATGGTTACTTGTCAAGCTACCAAATGGGACCAAAATTGACTAATTTAGAGACCGTTCGATATCCCAAAAGCATGTTGGAACTCTTCAATAGTCATTTTTTAATATGGATTGTTAATCTTTCCAAATTGCGTGACCCAACGAAGACGCCTATAACTCCATCATTTGATGTCGGATTGGGGCGATTTTTATCATCTGAATGGTACTTTAGGGCGCTTACATTCTTGACTGGATCGTCGTATTCTGAGGCCATTTGGGCATCTTTAAGTTGGACGCAGTCGTGGATCCTAAATGGTTCCATAATCTCCTTGTCCAATAGTTACCCTCATAACTCTCTCTTGAGAGGTCGAATTTAGACTATTTCAGGTCATTGGAATGCTAACTTGTTAAGCTTCCAAATGGTACCAAAATTACCAAATTCAGACACCGTTCGATATCCCAAAAGCACGTTGGAACTCTTCAATCGTCATTTTTCAATACGGATTGTTAACCTTTCCAAATTGTGTGATCCAATGGAGATGCCTATAACTCTATCATTTGATGCCGGATTGCATCAATTTTTGGTCATCTGAATGGTACTTTAGTACTCTTTCATTCTTGACTGGAATCGTCATATTCTGAGACCATTTGAGCATCTTTAAGTTGGATCGTAGTCTTGGATCCTAAATCTTTCCATCATCTCCTTATCGAATAGTAACCCTCATAACTCTCTCTTGAGAGGTCGAATTTAGACTATTTCAGGTCATTAGAATGGTAACTTGTCAAGCTTCCAAATGGTACTAAAATTGCCAAATTCAGAGACCGTTCGATATCCCAAAGGCACGTTAGAACTCTTCGATCGTCATTTTTCAATACGGATTATTAATCTTTCCAAATTACGTGATCCAACGGAGACACCTATAACTCCATCATTTGAAGTCAGATTGGGTCAATTTTTGGTCATCTAAATGGTATTTAGTGCTCTTTCATTCTTGAATGGAATCGTCATATTCTGAGACCATTTGGGAATCTTCAAGTTGGATCGCAGTCGTGGATCCTGAATGTTTCCATCATCTCCTTGTCCAATAGTAACCCTCATAACTCTCTCTTTGGAGGTCAAATTTAGTCTATTTCAGGTCATTAGAATGGAAACTTGTCAAGCATTCAAATGGGACCAAAATTGCCTAATTCAAAGACCGTTCGATATCCCGAAAGCACATTAAAACTCTTCGATCGTCATTTTTCAATATGGATTTTTAATCTTGCCAAATAGTGCGATCCAACGGAGACGCCTATAACTCCATCATTTGATGTCGAATAGGGTCGATTTTTGGTCATCTGAATGGTACTTTAGTGCTCTTTCATTCTTGATTGGAATCGTCATATTCTGAGACCATTTGGCCGTCTTTAAGTTGGATCGCAGTCGTGGATCCTGAATGTTTCCATAATCTCCTTGTCCAATAGTAACCCTCATAACTCTCTTCACAGAGGTTGAATTTAGACTATTTCAGGTCATTGGAATGGTAACTTGTCAAGCTTCCAAATAGTACTAAAATTGCCTGATTCAGAGACCGTTCGATATTCGAATTGCACGATGGAACTCTTCAATCGTCATTTTTCAATACGGATTGTTTATCTTTCCAAATTGTGTGATCTAACGAAGACGCCTATAACTCCATCATTTGATGTCAGATTGGATCAATTTTTGGTCATCTGAATGGTACTTTAGTGCTCTTTCATTCTTGACTTGAATCGTCATATTCTGAGACCATTTGGGCATCTTTAAGTTGGATCGCAGTCGTGGATCCTGAATGTTTCCACCATCGCCTTGTCCAAAAGTAACTCTCATAACTCTCTCTTCAGAGGTTGAATTTAGACTATTTCAGGTCATTGGAATGGTAAATTGTCAAGCTTCAAAATGGGACAAAAATTGCCTAATTCAGAGACTGTTCGGTATCCCAAAAGCACGTTAGAACTCTTCGATCATCATTTTTCAATACGGATAGTTAATCTTTCCAAATTGTGTGATCCAACTGAGACGCCTATAACTACATCACTTGAAGTTAGATTGGGTCGATTTTTTGTCATCTGAATGGTACTTTAGTGCTCTTTCATTCTTGACTGGAATCGTCGTATTCCGAGTCCATTTGAAATTTTTAATTTGGATCGCAGTCTTGGATCCTGAATGTCTCCATAATCTCCTTGTCCAATAGTAACCCTCATAACTCTCTCTTCAGAGGTCGAATTTAGACAATTTCAGGTCATTGGAATGGTAACTTGTCAAGCTTCCTAATGAGGCCAAAATTTCCTAATTCAGAGACCGTTCAATATCCCAAAAGCACGTTGGAACTCTTGAATCATCATTTTTCAATATGGACTGTTAATCTTTGCAAATTGCGTGATCCAACAGAGATGCCTATAACTCCATCATTTGATGTCTGATTGGGGCGATATTTTGTCATCTGAATGGTACTTTAGTGCTCTTTCATTCTTGACTAGAATCGTCGTATTTTGAGACCATTTGGGCATCTTTAAGTTGGATCGTAGTCGTGGATCCTTAATGTTTCCATAATCTCCTTATCCAATAGTAACCCCCATAACTCTCTCTTCAGAGGTCGAATTTTGACTATTTCAGGCCATTGGAATGGTAACTTGTCAAGCTTCCAAATGGGACCAAAATTTCCTAATTCAGAGACCGTTTGATATCCCAAAAGTACGTTGGAACTCCTCGATCGTCATTTTTCAATATGGACTGTTAATCTTTTCAAATTGCGTGATCCAACGGAGATGCCTATAACTCCATCATTTAATGTCAGATTGGGTCAATTTTTGGTCATCTAACTGGTACTTTAGTGTTCTTTTATTCTTGACCGGAATCGTCATATTTTAAGACCATTTGGGCATCTTTAAGTTGGATCACAGTCATGGATCCTGAATGTTTCCACAATCTCCTTGTCCAATATTAACCGTCATAACTCTCTCTTCAGAGATCGAATTTAGACTATTTCAGGTCACTGGAATGGTAACTTGTCAAGCTTCCAAGTGGGACCAAAATTTCCTAATTCAAAGACCGTTCGATATCTCAAAAGCACGTTGGAACTCTTTGATCGTGATTTTTCAATATGGATTTTAACCTTTCCAAATTGACCGATCCAACGGAGACGCCTATAACTCCATCATTTGATGTCAGATTGGGTCGATTTTTGGTCATCTGAATGGTAATTCAGTGCTCTTTGATTCTTGACTGGAGTCGTCATATTCCGAGACCATTTGGGAATCTTTAAGTTGGATCACAGTCGTGGATCCTGAATGTTTCCATAATCTCCTTGTCCAATAGTAACCCTCATAACTCTCTTCAGAGGTCGAATTTAGACTATTTCAAGTCATTGGAATGGTAACTTGTCAAGTTAGCAAATGGGACTAAAATTGCCTAAGTCAGAGACCATTCGATATCCCAAAAGCATGTTGGAACTCTTCGATAGTCATTTTTTAATACGGATTGTTAATCTTTCCAAATTGCGTCACCCAATGAAGACGCCTATAACTCTATCATTTGATGTCGGATTGGGGCGATTTTTTAGCATCTGAATGGTAGTTTAGTGCTCTTACATTCTTGACTGGAATGGTCATATTCTGAGGCCATTTGGGCATCTTTAAGTTGGACGCAGTCGTGGATCCTGAATGTTTCCATAATCTCCTTGTCCAATAGTAACCCTCATAACTCTCTCTTGAGAGGTCGAATTTAGACTATTTTAGGTCATTGGAATGGTAACTTATGTAGCTTCCAAATGGGACAAAAATTGCCTAATTCAGAGACCATTCAATATCCCAAAAGCACGTTCGAACTCTTCGAACGTCATTTTTCAATACGGATTGTTAACCTTTCCAAATTGCGTGATCCAACGGAGACGCCTATAACTCCATCATTTGAAGTCGGATTGGGGCAATTTTTTGTCAACAGAATTGTACTTTAGTGCTCTTTCATTCTTGACTGGAATCGTCGTATTCTGAAACCATTTGGGCATCTTTAAGTTGGATCGCAGTCGTGGATCCTGAATGTTTCCATGATCTCCTTGTCCAATAGTAACCCTCATAACTCTCTCTTCAGAGGTCGAATTTAGACTATTTCTCGTCAGTGGAATGGTAACTTGTCAAGCTTCCAAATGGTTCCAAAATTGCCTAATTAAGAGACAGTTTGATATCCCAAAAGCAAGTTAGAACTCTTCGATCATCATTTTTCAATACGGATTATTAATCTTTCAAAATTACGTGATCCAACGGAGACACCTATGACTCCATCATTTGAAGTCGGATTGGGTCAATTATTGGTCATCTGAATGGTACTTTAGTGCTCTTTCATTCTTGAATGGAATCGTCATATTCTGAGACCATTTGAGAATCTTCAAGTTGGATCGCAGTTGTGGATCCTGAATGTTTCCATCATCTCCTTGTCCAATAGTAACCCTCATAACTCTCTCTTCGGAGGTCGAATTTAGTCTATTTCAGGTCATGGATCCTGAATGTTTCCATCATCTCCTCATAACTCAATCTTTAGAGGTCGAATTTAGACTATTTCAGGTCATTGGAATGGTAACTTGTCAAGCTTCCAAATGGAACCAAAATTACCTAATTCAGAGACCGGTCGATGTCCCAAAAGAACGTTGGAACTCTTCAATCGTCATTTTTCAATACGGAATCTTTCCAAATTGCGTGATCCAATGGAGACGCCTATAACTCCATCATTTGATGTCGGATTAGATCGATTTTTGGTCGTCTGAATGGTACTTTAGTGCTCATTCATTCTTGACTGTAATCGTCGTATTCTGAGACCATTTGGGCATGTTTAAGTTAGATCGCAGTCGTGGATCCTGAATGTTTCCATAATCTTCTTGTCCAATAGTAACCCTCCTAACTCTCTCTTCAGAGGTCGAATTTAGACTATTTCAAGTCATTGGAATGGTAAATTGTCAAGCTTCAAAATGAGACAAAAATTGCCTAATTCAGAGACCGTTCGAAATCCCAAAAGCGCGTTGGAACTCTTCGATCGTCATTTTTCAATACGGATTGTTAATCTTTCCAAATTGCGTGATCCAACGGAGACGCCTATAACTACATCATTGAAGTCGGATTGGGTCAATTTTTGTCATCTGAATGGTACTTTAGTGCTCTTTCATTCTTGACTGGAATCGTTGTATTCCGAGACCATTTGGAAATCTTTAATTTGGATCGCAGTCATGGATCCTGAATGTTTCCTTAATCACCTTGTCCAATAGTAACCCTCATAACTCTCTCTTCAGAGGTCGAATTTAGACTATTTCAGGTCATTGGAATGGTAACTTGTCAAGCTTCCAAATGGTACCAAAATTTCCTAATTCAGAGACCGTTGGATATCCAAAAAGCACGTTGGAACTCTTCAATCGTCATTTTTCAATATGGACTGTTAATCTTTCCAAATTGCGTGATCCAACGAAGACGCCTATAACTCCATTTGATGTCGGATTGGGTCAATTTTTGGTCATCTGAATGGTACTTTAGTGCTCTTTCATTCTTGACTGTAATCGTCGTATTCTGAGACCATATGGGCATCTTTAAGTTAGATTGCAGTCATGGATCCTGAATGGTTCTATCATCTCCTTGTCTAATAATATAACCCTCGGAACTCTCTCTTCAGAGGTCGAATTTAACTATTTTAGGTCAATGTAATGGTAACTTGTCAAGCTTCCAAATGGGACCAAAGTTGCCTAAATCAGAGACCGTTCGATATCCCAAAAGCACGTTGTAAATCTTCGATTGTTATTTTTCAATACGGATTGTTAATCTTTCCAAATTACGGGATCCAACGGAGACGCCTATAACTCTATCATTTGATGTCGGATTGGGGCAATTTTTGTCATCTGAATGGTACATTAGTGCTCTTTCATTCTTGACTGGAATCGTCATATTCTGAGACCATTTGGGCATCTTTAATTTGGATCACAGTCATGGATCCTGAATGTTTCCATAATCTCCTTGTCCAATAGTAACCCTCATAACTCTCTTCACAGAGGTCGACTTTAGACTATTTCAGGTCATTTGAATGGTAACTTGTCGAGCTTCCAAATGGTACCTAAATTGCCTAATTCAGCGACCGTTCGATATCCCAAAACCACGTTGGAACTCTTCGATCGTCATTTTTCAATGCAGATTGTTTATCTTTCCAAATTCCGTGATCCAACGGAGACGCCTATAACTCCATCATTTGATGTCGGATTGGATCAATTTATAGTCATCTGAATGGTACTTTAGTGCTCTTTCATTCTTGACTGGAATCGTCGTATTCTGAGACCATTTGGGAATCTTTAAGTTAGATCGCAGTCGTGGATCCAGAATGTTTCCATAATCTCCTTGTCCAATAGTAATCCTCATAACTCTCTCTTCAGAGGTCGAATTTAGAGTATTTCAGGTCATTGGAATGGTAACTTGTCAAGCTTCCAAATGGGACTAAAATTTCCTAATTCAGAGACCGTTCGATATCCCAAAAGCACGTTGGAACTCTTCAATCGTCATTTTTGAATATGGACTGTTAATCTTTCCAAATTGCGTGATCCAACGGAGACGCCTATAACTCCATTTGATGTCGGATTAGGTCGATTTTGGTCATCTGAATGGTACTTTAGTGCTCTTTCATTCTTGACTGTAACGTCGTATTCTGAGACCATTTGGGCATCTTTAAGTTAGATTGCAGTCGTGGATCCTGAATGTTTCTATCATCTCCTTGTCTAATAATAACCCACAACTCTCTCTTCAGAGGTTGAATTTAACTATTTTAGGTCAATGGAATGGTAACTTGTCAAGCTTCCAAATGGGACCAAAGTTGCCTAAATCAGAGACCGTTTGATATCCCAAAAGCACGTTGTAAATCTTCGATCGTTATTTTTCAATACGGATTGTTAATCTTTCCAAATTGCGGGATCCAACGGAGATGCCTATAACTCTATCATTTGATGTCGGATTGGGGCGACTTTTTGTCATCAGAATGGTACTTTAGTGCTCTTTCATTCTTGACTGGAATCGTCATATTCTGAGACCATTTGTGCATCTTTAAGTTGGATCGCAGTCGTGGATCCTGAATGTTTCCATAATCTCCTTGTCCAATAGTAACCCTCATAACTCTCTTTACAGAGATCGAATTTAGACTATTTCAGCTCATTGGAATGCTAAGTTGTCAAGCTTCCAAATGGTACTAAAATTGCCTAATTCAGAGACCGTTTGATATCCGAAAAGCACGATAGAACTCTTCGATCGTCATTTTTCAATACGGATTGTTAATCTTTCCAAATTGTGTGATCCAATGGAGACGCTTATAACTCCATCATTTGATGTCGGATTGGATCAATTTTTGGTCATCTGAATGGTACTTTAGTGCTCTTTCATTCTTGACTGGAATCGTCATATTCTGAGACCATTTGGGCATCTTTAAGTTGGATCGCAATCATGGATCCTGAATGTTTCCATCAATTCCTTGTCCAATAGTAACCCTCATATCTCTCTCTTCAGAGGTCGAATTTAGACTATTTCAGGTCCTTGGAATGGTAACTTGTCAAGCTTCCAAATGCAATCAAAATTTCTTAATTCAGAGACTGTTCGATGTCCCAAAAGCACCTTCGAACTCTTCGATCATCATTTTCCAATATGGACTGTTAATCTTTCCAAATTGCGTGATCCAACGGAGACGCCTATAACTCCATCATTTGATGTCGGATTGGATCAATTTTTGGTCATCTGAATGGTACTTTAGTGCTCTTTCATTCTTGACTGGAATCGTCGTATTCTGAAACCATTTGGGCATCTTTAAGTTGGATCGCAGTCGTGGATCCTGAATGTTTCCACCATGTCCTTGTCCAATAGTAACCCTCATAACTCTCTCTTCAGAGGTCGAATTTAGACTATTTCAAGTCATTGGAAAGGTAAATTGTCAAGCTTCAAAATGGGACAAAAATTGCCTAATTCAGAGACCGTTCGATATCCCAAAATCACGTTGGAACTCTTCGATCGTCATTTTTCAATACGGATTGTTAATCTTTCCAAATTGCATGATCCAACAGAGACGCCTATAACTACATCACTTGAAGTCGGATTGGGTCAATTTTTTGTCATGTGAATGGAACTTTAGTGCTCTTTCATTCTTGACTGGAATTGTCGTATTCTGAGACCATTTGGAAATCTTTAATTTGGATCGCAGTCATGGATCCTGAATGTTTCCTTAATCTTTTTGTCCAATAGTAACCCTCATAACTCTCTCTTCAGAGGTCGAATTTAGACTATTTCAGGTCATTGGAATGGTAACTTGTCAAGCTTCCAAATGGTACCAAAATTTCCTAATTCAGAGACCGTTGGATATCCCAAAAGCACGTTGGAACTCTTCAATCGTCATTTTTGAATATGGACTGTTAATCTTTCCAAATTGTGTGATCCAACGGAGACGTCTATAACTCCATTTGATGTCGGATTGGGTCGATTTTTGGTCATCTGAATGGTACTTTAGTGCACTTTCATTCTTGACTGTAATCGTCGTATTATGAGACCATTTGGGCATCTTTAAGTTAGATTGCAGTCATGGATCCTGAATGTTTCTATCATCTCCTTGTCTAATAATATAACCCTCAGAACTCTCTTCAGAGGTCGAATTTAACTATTTTAGGTCAATGTAATGGTAACTTGTCAAGCTTCCAAATGGGACCAAAGTTGCCTAAATCAAAGACCGTTCGATATCCCAAAAGTACGTTGTAAATCTTCGATTGTTATTTTTCAATACGGATTGTTAATCTTTTCAAATTGCGGGATCCAACGAAGACGCCTATAACTCTATCATTTGATGTCGGATTGGGGCGATTTTTTATCATCTGAATGGTACTTTAGTGCTCTTTCATTCTTGACTAGAATCGTCATATTCCGAGACCATTTGGGCATCTTTACATTGGATCGCAGTCGTGGATCCTGAATGTTTCCATAATCTCCTTGTCCAATAGTAACCCTCATAACTCTCTTCACAGAGGTCGAATTTAGACTATTTCAAGTCATTGGAATGGTAACTTGTCAAGCTTCCAAATGGTACCAAAATTGCCTAATTCAGAGACCCTTCGATATCCCAAAACCACGTTGGAACTATTCGATCGTCATTTTTCAATATAGACTGTTTATCTTTCCAAATTCCGTGATCCAACAGAGACGCCTATAACTCCATCATTTGATGTCGGATTGGATCAATTTATAGTCATCTGAATGGTACTTTAGTGCTCTTTCATTCTTGACTGGAATCATCATATTCTTAGACCATTTGTGAATCTTTAAGTTGGATCGCAGTCGTGGATCCTGAATGTTTCCATAATCTCCTTGTCCAATAGTAACCCTCATAACTCTCTTCACAGAGGTCGAATTTAGACTATTTCAGCTCATTGGAATGGTAACTTGTCAAGCTTCCAAATGGTATCAAAATTGCCTAATTCAGAGACCGTTCGATATCCCAAAACCACGTTGGAACTATTCGATCGTCATTTTTCAATACAGACTGTTTATCTTTCCAAATTCCGTGATCCAACAGAGACGCCTATAACTCCATCATTTGATGTCGGAATGGATCAATTTATAGTCATCTGAATGGTACTTTAGTGCTCTTTCATTCTTGACTGGAATCGTCATATTCTTAGACCATTTGTGAATCTTTAAGTTGGATCGCAGTCGTGGATCCTGAATGTTTCCATAATCTCCTTGTCCAATAGTAACCCTCATAACTCTCTTCATAGAGGTCGAATTTAGACTATTTCAGCTCATTGGAATGGTAACTTGTCGAGCTTCCAAATGGTACCAAAATTACCTAATTCAGAGACCGTTCGATATCCCAAAAGCACGATGGAACTCTTCAATCGTCGTTTTTCAATACGGATTGTTAATCTTTCCAAATTGCGTGATCCAACGGAGACGCATATAACTCCATCATTTGATGTCAGATTGGATCAATTTTTGGTCATCTGAATGGTACTTTAGTGCTCTTTCATTCTTGACTGTAATCGTCATATTTTGAGACCATTTGGGCATCTTTAAGTTGGATCGCAATCATGGATCCTGAATGTTTCCATCATCTCCTTGTCCAATAGTAACCCTCGTAACCATCTCTTCAGAGGTCGAATTTAGACTATTTCAGGTCATTGGAATGGTAACTTGTCAAGCTTCCAAATGCTATCAAAATTTTCTAATTCAAAGACTGTTCGATGTCCCAAAAGCACCTTGGAGCTCTTCGATCATCATTTTCCAATATGGACTATTAATCTTTCCAAATTGCGTAATCCAACGGAGACGCCTATAACTCCATCATTTGATGTCGGATTGGATCAATTTTTGGTCATCTGAATGGTACTTTAGTGCTCTTTCATTCTTGACTGTAATCGTCATATTCTGAGACCATTTGGGCACTTTAAGTTGGATCGCAATCATGGATCCTGAATGTTTCCATCATCACCTTTAACTTTCTATTCTGAGGTCGAATTTAGAATATTTCAGGTCATTGGAATGGTAACTTGTCAAGCTTCCAAATGGTACGAAAATTACCTAATTCAGAGACCGTTCGATATCCCAAAAGCACGTTGGAACTCTTCGATCGTCATTTTTCAATATAGACTGTTTGTCTTTCCAAATTGCGTGATCCAACAGAGACGCCTATAACTCCATCATTTAATCTCGGATTGGATCAATTTATAGTCATCTGAATGGTACTTTAGTACTCTTTCATTCTTGACTGGAATCGTCGTACTCCAAGACCATTTGGGAATCTTTAAGTTAGATCGCAGTCGTGGATCTTGAATGTTTCCATAATCTCCTTGTCCAATAGTAACCCTCATAACTCTCTCTTCAGAGATCGAATTTAAAGTATTTCAGGTCGTTGGAATGGTAACTTGTCAAGCTTCCAAATGGGACCAAAATTTCCTAATTCAGAGACCGTTCGATATCCCAAAAGCATGTTGGAACTCTTCAATCGTCATTTTGAATATGGACTGTTAATCTTTCCAAATTGCTTGATCCAATGGAGACGCCTATAACTCCAGTTGATGTTGGATTGGGTCGATTTTTGGTCATCTGAATGGTACTTTAGTGCACCTTCATTCTTGACTGTAATCGTTATATCCCGAGATCCTTTGGGCATCTTTAAGTTAGGTTGTAGTCGTGGATCCTGAATGTTTCTATCATCTCCTTTTCTAATAATTACCCTCATAACTCTCTCTTCACAGAGGTCGAATTTAGTCTATTCCAGGTCATTGGAATGGTAACTTGTTAAGCTTCCAAATGGTACTATAATTGCCTAATTCAGAGACCGTTCGATATCCGAAAAGCATGATGGAACTGTTCGATCGTCATTTTTCAATACGGATTGTTAATCTTTCCAAGTTGCGTGATCCAATGGAGACGCATATAACTCCATCATTTGATGTCGGATTGGATCAATTTTTGGTCATCTGAATGGTACTTTAGTGCTCTTTCATTCTTGACTGTAATCATCATATTCTGAGACCACTTGGGCACCTTTATGTTGGATCGCAATCATGGATCCTGAATGTTTCCATCATCTCCTTGTCCAATAGTAACCCTCATAACTCTCTATTCAGAGGTCGAATTTAGACTATTTCAGATCATTGGAATGGTAACTTGTCAAGCTTCCAAATGCTATCAAAATTTCCTAATTCAGAGACTGTTCAATGTCCCAAAAGCACCTTGGAACTCTTCGATCATCATTTTCCAATATGGACTGTTAATCTTTCCAAATTACGTGATCCAACGGAGACGCCTATAACTCCATCATTTAATGTCGGATAGGATCAATTTATAGTCATCTGAATGGTACTTTAGTGCACTTTCATTCTTCACTGGAATCGTCGTATTCTGAGACCATTTATGAATCTTTAAGTTAGATCGCAGTCGTGGATCCTGAATGTTTCCACCATCTCCTTGTCCAATAGTAACCCTCATAATGCTCTATTCAGAGGTCGAATTTAGAATATTTCATGTCATTGGAATGGAAACTTATCAAGCTTCCAAATGGAACTAAAATTGCCTAATTCAGAGACCGTTCAATATCCGAAAAGCACGTTAGAACTCTTAGATCGTCATTTTTCAATACGGATTGTTTATCTTTCCAAATTGCGTGATCCAACGGAGATGCCTATAACTCCATCATTTGATGTCGGATTGGATCAATTTTTGGTCATCTGAATGGTAATTTAGTGCTCTTTCATTCTTGACTGGAATCGTCGTATTCTGAAACCATTTGGGCATCTTTAAGTTGGATCGCAGTCGTGGATCCTGAATGTCTCCATCATCTCCTTGTCTAATAATAACCCTCATAACTCTCTCTTTAGAGGTCGAATTTAGACTATTTCAGGTCATTGGAATGGTAACTTGTCAAGCTTCCAAATGGTAAATTGCCTGATTCAGATACCGTTCGATATCCCAAAAGCACGTTGGAACTCTTCGATCATCATTTTTCAATACGGATTGTTAATCTTTCCAAATTACGGGATCCAACGGAGACGCCTATAACTCCATCATTTGATGTCGGATTGGATCAATTTTTGGTCGTCTGAATGGTACTTTAGTGCTCTTTCATTCGTCACTAGAATCGTCGTATTCTGAGACCATTTGGGCATCTTCGAGTAGGATCGCAGTCGTGGATCCTAAATGTTTCCATCATGTCCTTGTCCAATAGTAACCCTCATAACTCTCTCTTCAAAGGTCAAATTTAAACTATTTCAGGTCATTGGAATGGTAACTTGTAAAGCTTCCAAAAGGTACCAAAAGTTCCTAATTCAGAGACCGTTCGATGTCCCAAAAGCACGTTGGAACTCTTCGATCATCATTTTCCAATATGGACTGTTAATCTTTCCAAATTGCGTGATCCAACGGGGACGCTTATAACTCCATCATTTGATGTCAGATTGGGTCGATTTTTGGTCATCTAAATGGTACTTTAGTGCTCCTTCATTCTTGACTGTAATCGTTATATCCTGAGACCATTTGGGCATCTTTAAGTTAGGTTGCAGTCGTGGATCCCGAATGTTTCTATCATCACCTTGTCTAATAATAACCCTCATAACTCTCTCTTTAGAGGTCGAATTTAACTATTTCAGGTCATTGGAATGGTAACTTTTCATGCTTCCAAATGGTACCAAAGTTGCCTAATTTAGAGACCGTTCGATATCCAAAAAGCACGTTGGAACTCTTCGATCATCATTTTTCAATATGGATTTTTAACTTTTCCAAATTGCGCGATCCAACGGAGACGCCTATAACTCCATCTTTATATGTCGGATTGGGTGAATTTTTGGTCATCTGAATGGTACTCTAGTGCTCTTTCATGCTTGATTGGAATCGTCATATTCTGAGACCATTTGGGCATCTTTAATTTGGATCACAGTCGTTGATCCTGAATGTTTCCATCATCTCCTTATCCAATAGTAACCCTCATAACTCTCTCTTCAGAGGTCGAATTTAGACTATTTCACGTCATTGGAATGGTAACTTGTCAAGCTTCCAAATGGGACCAAAATTGCCTAATTCAGAGACCGTTCGATATCCCAAAAGCACGTTGGAACTCATCGATCGTTATTTTTCAATACGGATTGTTAATATTAACCCTCATAACTCTCTCTTCAGAGGTCGAATTTAGACTATTTCTGGTCATTGGAATGGTAACTTGTCAAGCTTCCAAAAGGTAGCAAAATTTCCTAATTCAGAGACCGTTCGATGTCCCAAAAGCACGTTGGAACTCTTCAATCATCATTTTCCAATATGGACTGTTAATCTTTCAAAATTGCGTGATCCAACGGAGATGCCTATAACTCCATCATTTGATGTCGGATTGGGTCGATTTTTTGTCATCTGAATGGTACTTTAGTGCTCTTTCATTCTTGACTGTAATCGTTATATCCTGAGGCCATTTGGGCATCTTTAAGCTAGATTGCAGTCGTGGATCCTGGATGTTTTCATCATCTCCTTGTCTAATAATAACCCTCATAACTCTCTCTTCAGAGGTCGAATTTAGACTATTTCAGGTCATTGGAATGGTAACTTGTCAAGCTTCCAAATGGGACCAAGGTTGCCTAATTCAGAGACCGTTCGATATCCCAAAAGCACGTTGGAACTCTTCGATCGTCATTTTTCAATACGGATTGTCAATATTTTCCAAATTGCGTGATCCAACGGAGATGCCCATAACTCCATCATTTGAAGTAGGATTGGGTCGATTTTTTGTCATCTGAATGGTACTTTAGTACTCTTTCATTCTTGACTGGAATCGTCATATTCCGAGACCATTTGGGCATCTTTAAGTTGGATCGCAGTCGTGGATCCTGAATGTTTCCACCATCTCCTAGTCCACTAGTAACCCTCATAACTCTCTCTTCAGAGGTCGAATTTAGACTATTTCAGGTCATTGGAATTGTAAATTGTCAAGCTTCCAAATGGGACAAAAATTGCCTAATTCAGAGACCGTTCGATATCCCAAAAGCACGTTGGAACTCTTCAATCGTTATTTTTCAATACGGATTGTTAGTCTTTCCAAATTGCGTCATCCAACGGAGACGCCTATAACTCCAACATTTGAAGTCGGATTGGGTCAATTTTTTGTCATCTGAATGGTACTTTAGTGCTCTTTCATTCTTGACTGGAATCGTCGTATTCTGAGACCATTTGGGAATCTTTAAGTTGGATCGCAGTCGTGGATCCTGAATGTTTCCATAATCTCCTTGTCCAATAGTAACCCTCGTAACTCTCTCTTTAGAGGTCGAATTTAGACTATTTCAGGTCATTGGAATGGTAACTTGTTAAGCTTCCAAAAGGTACCAAAATTTCCTGATTCAGAGACGGTTCGATGTCCCAAAAGCACGTTGGAACTCTTCGATCATCATTTTTCAATATGGACTGTTAATCTTTCCAAATTGCGTGATCCAACGGAGACGCCTATAACTCCATCATTTGATGTCGGATTGGGTCGATTTTTGGTCATCTAAATGGTACTTTAGTGCTCCTTCATTCTTGAATGTAATCGTTATATCCTGAGACCATTTGGGCATCTTTAAGTTAGGTTGCAGTCGTGGATCCTGAATGTTTCTATCATCACCTTGTCTAATAATAACCCTCATAACTCTCTCTTTAGAGGTCGAATTTAACTATTTTAGGTCATTGGAATGGTAACTTTTCAAGCTTCCAAATGGTACCAAAATTTCCTAATTCAGAGACCGTTCGATATCCCAAAAGCACGTTGGAACTCTTCGATCGTCATTTTTCAATATGGATTTTTAACTTTTCCAAATTGCGCGATCCAACGGAGACGCCTATAACTCGATCTTTTGATGTCGGATTGGGTCAATTTTTGGTCATCTGAATGGTACTTTAATGCTCTTTCATTCTTGATTGGAATCATCGTATTCTGAGACCATTTGGGCATCTTTAAGTTAGATCGCAGTCGTGGATCCTGAATGTTTCCATCATCTCCTTATCCAATAGTAACCCTCATAACTCTCTCTTCAGAGGTCGAATTTAGACTATTTCACGTCATTGGACTGGTAACTTATCAAGCTTCCAAATGAGACCAAAATTTCCTAATTCAGAAACCGTTCAATATCCCAAAAGCACGTTGGAATTCTTCGATCATCATTTTTCAATATGGACTGTTAATCTTTCCAAATTGCATGATCCAACGAAAATGCCTATAACTCCATCATTTGATGTCGGATTGGGTCGATTTTTGGTCATTTGAATGGTACTTTAGTGCTCTTTCATTCTTGACTGTAATCGTTGTATCCTAAGACCATTTGGGCATCTTTAAGTTAGATTGCAATCCGTGGATCCTGAATGTTTCTAAAATGACACCTGCACTCGCTTTATTACCAAAATACCCTTTTTAATCCTTTTTACTGAAATACCTAAACTACCCCTAGAGATGGATTTTTACCAAAATACCTAAACTACCCCTTGGACATGGATTTTTACCGAAATACCTAAACTACCCCGGGACATGGATTTTTATCAAAATACCTAAACTACCCCTAGACATGGATTTTTACCAAAATACCCCCCGGAGTGGATTTTTACCGAAATACCCCCAGACATAGAAATTACCGAAATACCCCAGGACATGAAAATTACCAAAATACCCCCGGACATGGAAATTGCCAAAATGACCCCGGACATGGATTTTTACCAAAATGCCCCAGGACATGAAAATTACCAAAATACCCCCGGACATGGAATTCTCTAACGACTGCAATGAAATATTTTTTGTGCCTCAATAAATGCCCCCTCGATCCTTCTTTGATTGATTTCTGAAATCAAATGGAGGATCGATCTTCCTCCGCCTGAAGAATCTTGAATGAACTGCAACTGAAGAATGATTGGATGATCATGCTTGCATGGAAGACTGGATGATCATCTTTGACCAGAAAATCAAATGATTGCGTTCGATCAGAAGACTGGAATGCTTGCGCTCGACCGGAAGATTTGAATGCTCATATTTGACTAGAAGACTGGAATGCTCATATTTGACCAGAAGATTTGAATGCTTGCGCTCGAATGAAAGATTTGAATGATCCCGGCTCGAATGGAAGACTTAAATGATTGTGCTCGACCGGAAGACTTGATGATTGTGCTCAACCTGAAGACTTGATGATTGTGCTCGAATGGAAGACTCGATTGATCACGTCCAAATGGAAGACTTGAATGCTCATGTTCGAACGGAAGACTTGATTGATCACGTTCAAACGGAAGACTTGAATGCTCACGTTCGAACGGAAGACTTGACTGATGGCGCTTGAACAGAAGATTTGAATGATGGCGCTCGAACAGAAGATTTGAATGATGGCGCTCGAACAGAAGACTGGAATGCCCCCAGCCAGTAGTGTCGGGCAGATGCTTCACTAGAAAAGATGAAGTTCTCTTTTCATCGAAACACATTCTGCAACAGTTGTAATGACTTTGTCTTTGAGCAACTTGATTAGAGAACTATCTTTCAACAGCAACAGTCTCTTTGATCATCTCCAGCGACTTTTTCCTTCAATTCTGCAACGGTCTCTTTGATCAACTCCGTTGCTCCTACCATAGCAACCCTTTTGATTGTTTCCTTTATTCATGATCTGTATAATCCAATCTTTCAAATGATGATCTTTCCTGACAAATTAATCGGAATTAGTATCTTAAGACATTATAACTCTTTCAATTTAGCCTTAAGAAGCATTAATAATTTTGAAATTTATATTGAAAACTTCTCCTCTTTTAGGCTGATTGTGATATTCGCTCTGTCATCTTGCTTCGTATTGCATTCTTTGCTCATTATATCGCACTTTTGGAAATATCATTTTGAACGTTCACACTGAATCATGCTTCATAATTCTCGGTGTTTGAATTCCTCCACTGTGCATAAGAGATTATCAGAAAGACCAAGGCATAGATCCTGCCCCCTTTCCCGGTCATTGTTGCATAAAGATTTCTTCAGAAGATAATATTTCCGAAGTGAAGGCTATTGATACTCTTGAAAGACGAATAATCTTTGCTGTTCTTTTAACGAATTCAAAGAATATATCTGAATCCCTTACGGCTTTTGTCAATGTATTAATTGACCTTGAAGACTTAAACTTTTGAGTATCGAATTGCTGATATCTTGAAGGCATTTGCTGTCGCTGCCATTTGAATCTGATTCAAGAGAAACGCATTTTTGCATATATTTTATTCAACATTTAAAATTTCATCAGGCAATTGCATATTTGAGCATATTTAATATGTATCTGCAGCATTTTGAATGCTACACATAGTTGATGCTTTTGAGCATATCTGATGCTTTTGAGCAATGGTGCTAGTGTACTTTGATTGACCATACTTTGACTAGACATGACTTGACTTGACTGAACTTAACTTGACCAGACGACTAAACTGGACTTGACACTAGACTAGACTTGACACTGGACTGTATTTAAACCTTTTATGCTTTGTTAGTGCGGGATTCTATATGTGAGTATTTAGATTGGCGGTGCTAAGTTTCAATTTCGGCTAGCCACACACAATTTAGGCTCATGAGTAGTGGAGCGCGCGCACACACAGTTTAGGCTCATGAGTAGTGGAGCACTTGTTGGTCTTACGTGATGGTCTCTGTAACTCTTTAGAGTTCTCTTGGACTTTTCACTGCCTTGAGTTCACAAGCTACGGTCCATCAGAGGGGCCCAGTGACGCTACCGGGTGGTGAACTGTTGGTTTTACACACAGGGTTGGCCACGGTAACTCTCTAGAGTTCGTAGGGCTCGCAAGGCTACCGTTGGGCACCAAATCTAGGGTCGCCAGTCCATCAATGAGTAGGTTTAAGCCTTTCCTCATGAGTTAGTACTGAAATCAAATTGTAGATCTGGAGGGTCTTACGCATGGTTGGCCTAAGAGCTCACACTGCGGCCCCTGTTTTCTTCGTCTGCAAGGTCGAGCCCATTCACGGGAGGGCACTTTCATCCGTTTCCTGTGGCGCTGCCGAAAAGCTATACAGACGGCATGGGAGTTACGATGACTAGTCTTCGCGAATTTTTGGCCTTTTAGGCTCCGAATCCTTGACTTCGTCAGCTGCCCACATGGGTGCGCACGGTCTTCGCGGGCTTTTTAGGGCCACCGACTCCTCGCCGTTGTCCGAATGGCGATCTTGATTTTAAGGTCTTATGCGTAGCCGGCCGGCCCTTTTAGGGCTTGATCCTTTTAGAGTTTTGATCCTTCGAGAGCTTGATTCTTTCAGAGTTTGATTCTTTTAGAGTTTTTAGCCCTTTCTTAGAGCTTGATCCTTTTTGATTTGGCTCTTTTAGGATTTGACTCTTTTAGGATTTGACTCTTTTAGGATTTTGGGTTGGCTAGACTGCCTCC
The DNA here is from genome assembly GCA_021015155.1 of Magnolia officinalis. NCBI lineage: Eukaryota > Viridiplantae > Streptophyta > Magnoliopsida > Magnoliales > Magnoliaceae > Magnolia > Magnolia officinalis. The sequence goes on from JAJHSJ010000008.1 coordinate 38,739,239, forward strand.
TTGACTGAGATTGATATGTCTTGCTTTTGATAATTGTCAGAATAATAGACATCTCTAACTGAGTTTGATATGTCTTTGCTTTTGATAATATCTTCAAGAGGATTCGTCTGATAAAATCTTCAAGAAGATCTGTCCGTGTTGTTCATAATATATCAGTCTTGTTAATGTCTTCAAGAGAATCTTCAAGACGATATTAACTCTGCCAGACTTATTTGGTGATGACGGTGATCACTTTCTTTTCAGAATACTTGCTAATGTAGTTGATATGCTCGCGAATTTCTTCTTTATCTTTCGATGATATATGGACATGATCTTATTCCTTCTTACCCCCTTTTGATATAGAATCATTATGCTAATAATATTCTAGATCAAAATCAGGAGCTTCTTTAAGGATAGTATCTTTTGATGAAGCGAGCATTGACCGGTATGCTGATACCTTGCCCATCTTGATTTGCAACTCTGTACGCCCCATTGGAGTATACTTCTTTTATTATATACAACCCGTCCCATTTAGGCTCTAACTTGCCCCCTATTCGGCGGGTGACCACTATAGGTCTTTTCAACATTACCACCATATCCCCTGTTTTTTGAAAGAGCGGTGCTTAACTTGTTTATCAAAAGCAGCCAATATCCTGGCCTGATATGATTGCAATCGCTGCTGAGCTGCTAGATGTTTCTCATCAAGCAGATCTAACTCTTTCAGCCTTATTTTTGCATTTTCATCATCTGTTATGGACTGATATACCGCCACTCTGAGCGATGCCACTTGCATTTCAATTGGGATGACTGCCTCCATGCCATAGATTAATAAATACGGTGTTGACCCCGTTGCTGTGCGATGAGTAGTTCTGTATACCCATAATGCTTTTTGCAATTTTTCATCCCAATCACGCTTATTACCTGTCACCGTCTTCTTTAGTATTTTGATGATCGTTGTATTGAACGCCTCTGCTAGTCCATTGGTCGAGGATAGTAAGGCGTTGAAAACGAATGTCGAATGCTGAACTTCTGACACAACTTTTTCATGCCTTGGCAGAAATTTTCTTCAGCGTCAGTGATAATTGTCAATGCTTAACAGCAGTCATCAACGCTTGGTAGCGATCATCAACACTTGATACCGATCATTAATGCTTGGTATTTGGCGATGACTTGATATGCTTAAAAGCCTGTTTTGCTTTGGCAATGACTTGATATACTTGACAGTGCTAATCTTGGCGATAATCATCGACGGCAATGATTTGATATGCTTGAAAACGCTAACTTTGGCGATAATCATCAACGCTTTTCATTTGGCGATTATCATTGGTGCCTCGCATTTGGCAATGACTTGATATGCTTGAAAACACTAACTTTGGCGATAATCATCGACGCTTTTCATTTGGCGATTATCATTGGTGCCTCGCATTTGGCAATGACTTGATATGCTTGACAGCTTTTGCTCAATATTAGCTTTGCCCCCGGTCTCGAACTGATCAGGCTTGTATACTTTTATTTCTTCTTTCATGTCGTACACCTCCACAATTTTGCTTTTATGAACCATCTTCTATAACTTGTTTTGTTTCAAGCCATTTACTTTTCTTTCTTCATCAATTGTGTCTCTTGAGTTTCTCCTGAAATTCGAAGTCAATTGAAAATTTGTGCTTTAATTCATTTGCATAAGGGAGAATATGTGACCTTGTCTTTCGCAATCCTTTTGATCCTCGAATTGTCAGTGACAATCGCCAATGCTTGCTTTTGCCCTAATTTTAACCTGCAAAAATTGATATAGACAATTATCATAAACAATTATCATCTTGGGGAATCAACGATTACCTCACTTAGGATTCTAAGATCTCAGCATTCTGAGACTTTGCCGGCATTTTGAGACTTTGCTAGCATTTTGAGACTGCTTATCTTGGCTTACTTTTGCCCCAACTTCGACTTTTGATTTGGATGCATCAAAGTTATAGTTTATCTTCAAGGATAACGTATTTTGTATGCCCTTGTCTGCCCCCTGAATAATTATGTTGTAAATCTTCCGAGTCAACACGCTGCGAATCTTCTGAGTCAACATGTTGTCTTGTTTTCTTCTTGTTCGTTCTTCTTTTCTTCTTTGTTTAGCCGTGACAATTTGACTTTCTCAGCAACTAGCAATCATAAGGAGTATGCCGTCTTCTTCAAATGTATATTTTATTTAGTCTTCAAATTGTCCGAACCCCTTCTATACTTTCTTATTCGTAAAATCGTCGATGCTCTCTTTAGCAGACTTTCAACTCTTTACCTTCATTTTTCTTTCTTTCTTTGACAGTATCTAATGCTACTCTTTTAAAACCTTAAAGCAGCTGATTCATATGAAAGTTCGAACAACTTCACTTTGACCCTTCGCAAATTGCAAATTTAACTTGATCTTTACTCTGTCAAGTGGTGACGATGCCCCCAGGGTTCTCTATTGACCGATGAATTCGTTAATTCACTAACTGATTCATCTACTTATTTGCGAGCAACGTCTGATTCAATCGAACTAACTTTTCATCTGAGGATTTTCCTCAGGGTTCATTGTTGTTCACGGTAGTCGTTCTAATGTACTGTTATCCGTACTCGACAGGATGATATTCCTTTCACCAAATCTCAGATGTCGTCATCAGCTTGATCGAATCATCATTGTCCTTGGCATCGTCTGTCTTTGATCGAAACTGATTTGATCTTCTCTGACACTTTTTTGGTGGAAGTCTATTGGACGTGAAGTAAACAATTGTATTAGTCGGGAGAAAGATTGCTGCGGTATATCTGTCATTAAGAACAGAATGTTAGTTATTTTGATTAAATAAAACTGTACTTTATTTTTAGAGATGAAGGGGAGGATGTTCCCACTGAGAGTCGCCATTTTGGCATTTATACAGATGCCAAAAAGTGATAAATGTTCTCTTGAATATTTTCTAAGTTACCATCGAATAATAAATCCCCAGCAGAGTCGCCATTTTGTTTCGACAAGGAAAGAAATGTATTTGATTTGTGGAAACTATCTTATTCAGACATAACAATGGAAAAGTATAAAGACAATCATCACACTTTATTGATTCTGAATTCATTTACATCCTCGATATCCCTTGATTCTAAGATAGATTACAAAGAATTCATTGTAAGTTCAACTATCATAGTTAAATGTAAATTTTGGCAGCATAATGGCAATGATTCCAATCATCCCCTAGGACTTAGGAAGAATTGACGAATCGACCAACAGTCTTCAAGAAAAATAGAGATTCTGGCAGCATTCTGGCGCTATTTCGATCATCTCCTGAGACTTAGGAGGAATACGCCTTTCTGTCGATGACTTCCTTCTCTCTTGAATAGGAAGAACTTGAAGATTTAAAGACCCTGGCCATTTCAGCAGCATGATAGTCCATTGCTGTTATAGACTGCAGGGCAGTCGGTTTGCGCGGGCCGCACAAACCATATCGTATGCGTGGGTCCACGCAAACTGCAGGAGCCCAATGCTCGTTTGCGCGGGTCCGCGCAATCTGCTGGAGCCCAATGCTCCGTACCTTCGGTCTTCTCCTTCGCTCTTCTTTCACTCAAAAATCTTCAAACCCCTTTATGAGAGAGGGAGTGGAGTATTTATAGACATTTTACACGTGTGAAACTTTAGCTTCAGCGATGTGGAACAAAAATCACTTTCCATGCAGTTATCATATACTTTACGCTGGTCCGCGCAAAAGATATGCTTTGTGCGAGATCCGCACAAACGATATGTTTCGCGCGGGATCCGCACAAAGCGTTCTTCAGAACTATTTCTCTTGTTCTTTTCTTTTCCTCTATGTCTTAATCTTTCCTTACTCCAATTCTTTTCTTATTTTTATGCCTCAACAGATCTTGAATGTTCCCATCATCTCCTTGTCGAATAGTAACCCTCATAACTCTCTCTTCAGAGGTCGAATTTAGACTATTTCAAGTCATTGGAATGGTAACTTATCAGGCTTCCAAATGGGACCAAAATTGCCTAATTCAGAGACCGTTCGATATCCCAAAAGCACGTTGGAACTCTTCGATCGTCATTTTTCAATACGGATTGTTAATCTTTCCAAATTACGTGATCCAACGGAGACGCCTATAACTCCATCATTTGATGTCGGATTGGGGTGATTTTTTGTCATCTGAATGGTACTTTAGTGCTCTTTCATTCTTGACTGGAATCGTCGTATTCTGAGACCATTTGGGCATTTTAAAGTTGGATTGCAGTCGTAGATCCTGAATGTTTCCATAATCTCCTTATCCAATAGTAACCCTCATAACTCTCTCTTCAGAGGTCGAATTTAGAATATTTCAGGTCATTGGTATGGTAACTGGTTAAGCTTCCAAATGGTACCAAAATTGCCTAATTCAGAAACCGTTCGATATCCCAAAAGTACATTGGAACTCTTCAATTGTCATTTTTCAAAACAGATTGTTTATCTTTCTAAATTACGTGATCCAACGGAAATGCCTATACCTCCATCATTTGATGTCGGATTGGATCAATTTTTGGTCAACTGAATGGTACTTTAGTGCTCTTTCATTCTTGACTGGAATCGTCGTATTCTGAGACCATTTGGGCATCTTTAAGTTGGATCGCAGTCGTGGATTCTGAATGTTTCCACCATCTCCTTGTCCAATAGCAACCCTCAGAACTCTCTCTTCAGAGGTCGAATTTAGACTATTTCAGGTCATTGGAATGACAACTAATCAATCTTCCAAATGTGACCAAAATTGCCTAATTCAGAGACCGTTCGATATCCCAAAAGCACGTTGGAACTCTTCAATCGTCATTTTTCAATATGGTTTTTTAACCTTTCCAAATTACGTGATCCAACGGAGACGCCCATAACTCCATCATTTGATGTTGGATTGGGTCGATTTTTGGTCATCTGAATGCTTATTTAGTGCTCTTTCATTCTTGACTGGAATCGTCGTATTTTGAGACCATTTGGGCATCTTTAAGTTAGATTGTATTCGTGCATCTTGAATGTTTCCATCATCTCCTTGTCGAATAGTAACCCTCATAACTCTCTCTTCAGAGGTCGAATTTAGACTATTTCAGGTCATTGGAATGGTAACTTGTTAAGCTTCCAAATGTGACCAAAATTGCCTAATTGAGAGACCGCTCGATATCCCAAAAGCACGTTGGAACTCTTCGATCGCCATTTTTCAATACGGATTGTTAATCTTTCCAAATTGCGTGATCCAACGGAGACGCCTACAACTCCATCATTTGAAGTCGGATTGGGGCAATTTTTTGTCATCTGAATGGTACTTTAGTGCTCTTTCATTCTTAACTAGAATCATCATATTCTGAGACCATTTGTGCATCTTTAAGTTTGATCGCAGTCGCGGATCCTGAATTTTCCATAATCACCTTGTCCAATAGTAACCCTCATAACTCTCTTCTCTGAGGTCGAATTTAGACTACTTCAGGTCATTGGAATGGTAACTTGTCAACCTTCCAAATGGTACCAAAATTGCCTAATTCAGAGACCGTTCGATATCTGAAAAGCACGTTGGAACTCTTCGATCGTTATTTTTTAGTACAGATTATTTATCTTTCCAAATTGCCTGATCCAACGGAGATGCCCATAACTCCGTCATTTGATGTTGGATTGATCAATTTTTTGACATCTGAATGGTACTTTAGTGCTCCTTCCTTCTTGACTGGAATCGTCGTATTCTGAAACCATTTGGGCATCATTAAGTTGGATCGCAATCGTGGATCCTGAATGTTTCCACCATCTCCTTGTCCAATAGTAACCCTCATAAATCTCTCTTCAAAGGTCGAATTTAGACTATTTTTGTCAGGTAATTGGAATGGTAAGTTGTCAAGCTTCCAAATGAAACAAAATTTGCCTAATTCTGAGACCGTTCGATATCCCAAAAGCACGTCGGAACTCTTCGATCGTCATTTTTCAATACGGATTGTTAATCTTTCCAAATTGTGTGATCCAACGGAGACGCCTATAACTCCATCATTTGATGTCGGATTGGATCAATTTTTGGTCATTTGAATGGTACTTTAGTGCTCTTTCATTCTTGACTGGAATCGTCGTATTCTGAGACCATTTGGGCATCTTTAAGTTGGATTGCAGTCGTGGATCCTGAATGTTTCCACCATCTCCTTGTCCAATAGTAACCGTCATAACTCTCTCTTCAGAGGTCGAATTTAGACTATTTCAGATCATTGGAATGGTAACTTGTCAAGCTTCCAAATGCGGCTAAATTGCCTAATTCAGAGACAGTTTGATATCCCAAAAGAACGTTGGAACTCTTCAATCATCATTTTTCAATATGGATTTCTAACCTTTCCACATTGCGCGATCTGACGGAGACGCCTACAACTCCATCATTTAAGGTCGGATTGGGTCATTTTTTGGTCATCTGAATGGTTATTTATGCTCTTTCATTCTTAACTGGAATCGTCATATTCTGAGACCATTTGGGCTTTTTTAAGTTAGATTGCAGTCGTGGATCCTTAATGTTTCCATCATCACCTTGTCGAATAGTAACCCTCATAACTATCTCTTCAGAGGTCGAATTTAGACTATTTCAAATCATTGGAATGGTAACTTGTCAAGCTTCCAAATGGGACCAAAATTGCCTAATTCAGAGACCGTTTGATATCCCAAAAGCACGTTGGAACTCTTCGATCGTCATTTTTCAATATGGACTTTTAACCTTTCCAAATTGCGCAATCCAACGGAGACGCCTATAACTCCATCATTTGATGTCGGATTGGGTCAATTTTTGGTCATCTGAATGGTTATTTTGTGTCTTTCATTCTTGACTGGAATCGTCGTATTCTGAGACATTTTGGGCATCTTTAAATTAGATTGCAGTTGTGGATCCTAAATGTTTCAATCATCTCCTTGTCGAATAGTAGCCCTCAAAACTCTCTCTTCAGAGGTCAAATTTAGACTATTTCAGGTCATTTGAATGCTAACTCATCAAGGTTCCAAATGGGACCAAAATTGCCTAATTCAGAGACTGTTCGATATCCCAAAAGCATGTTGGAACTCTTCAATCGTCATTTTTCAATATGGATTTTTAACCTTTACAAATTGCGCGATCCAATGGAGCACCTATAACTCTATCATTTGATGTCGGATTGGGTCGACTTTTGGTCATCTGAATGGTTATTTAGTGCTCTTTCATTCTTGACTGGAATCGTAGTATTCTGAGACCATTAGGGCATCTTTAAGTTGGATCGCAGTCGTGGATCCTGAATGTTTCCATAATCTCCTTGTCCAAATGTAACCCTCATAACTCTCTCTTCAGAGGTCGAATTTAGACTATTTTAGCTCATTGGAATGGTAACTTGTCAAGCTTCCAAATGGGATAAAAATTGCCTAATTCAGAGACCGTTCGATATCTCAAAAGCATGTTGGAACTCTTCGATCATCATTTTTCAATACAGATTGTTAATCTTTCCAAATTGCGTGATCCAACGGAGACGCCTATAACTCCATCATTTGAAGTCAGATTCGGTCGATTTTTGGTCATCTGAATGGTACTGTAGTGCTCTTTCATTCATGACTGGAATCGTCATATTCTGAGACCATTTGGACATCTTTAAGTTTGATCACAGTCGTCGATCCTGAATGTTCCCATAATCTCCTTGTCCAATAGTCACCCTCAAAACTCTCCCTTCAGAGGTCGAATTTAGACTATTTTAGGTCATTAGAATGGTAACTTGTCAAGCTTCCAAGTGGGACCAAAATTGCCTATTTCAGAGACCGTTCGATATCCCAAAAGCATGTTGGAACTCTTCGATCGTGATTTTTCAATTATGATTTTTAACCTTTCCAAATTGCACAATCCAACGGAGCACCTATAACTCCATCATTTGATGTCGGATTGGGTCGATTTTTGGTCGTCTGAATGGTAATTTAGTGCTCTTTCATTCTTGAGTGTAATCGTCGTATTCTGAGACCATTTGGGCATGTTTAAGTTAGATTGCAGTCGTGGATCCTGAATGTTTCCATCATCTCCTTGTCAAATAGTAACCCTCATAACTCTCTCTTCAGAGGTCGAATTTAGACTATTTCAGGTCATTGGGATGGTAACTTGTCTAGCTTCCAAATGGGATCAAAATTGCCTAATTCAGAGACTGTTCGTTATCCTAAAAGCATGTTGGAACTCTTCGATCATCATTTTTCAATACGGATTGTTAATCTTTCCAAATTGCGTGATCCAACCGAGACGCCTATAACTCCATCATTTGATGTCGGATTGGGATTTTTTGTCGTCTGAATGGTACTTTAGTCCTCTTTAATTCTTGACTGGAATCGTCATATTCTGAGACCATTTGGGCATCTTTAAGTTGGATCACAGTCGTGGATCCTAAATGTTTCAACCATCTCCTTGTCCAATAGTAACCTCATAACTCTCTCTTTAGAGGTCGAATTTAGACTGTTTCAAGTCATTGGAATGGTAAGTTATCAAGCTTCAAAATGCGACTGAAATTGCCTAATTCAGAGACCGTTGTTATCCCAAAAGCACGTTGGAACTCTTCTATCGTCATTTTTCAATATGAATTTTTAACCTTTCCAAATTGCGCGATCCAATGGAGACGCCTATAACTCCATCTATTGATGTCGGATTGGGTCGATTTTTGATCATCTGAATGGTACTTTAGTGCTCTTTCATTCTCTATTGCAATCGTCGTATTTTGAGACCATTTGGGCATCTTTAGGTTAGATTGCAGTCGTGCAGGCTGAATATTTCCATAATCTCCTTGTCCAATAGTAACCCTCATAACTCTCTCTTCAGAGGTCGAATTTAGACTATTTCACCTCATTGGAATGGGAACTTGTCAAGCTTCCAAATGGTACTAAAATTACCTAATTCAGAGACTGTTCGATATCCCAAAAGCATGTTGGAACTATTCGATCGTGATTTTTCAATTATGATTTTTAACCTTTCCAAATTGCGCGATCCAACAAAGCGCCTATAACTCCATCATTTGATGTCGGATTGGGTCGATTTTTGGTCGTCTGAATGGTACTTTGGTGCTCTTTCATTCTTGACTGTAATCGTCATATTCTGAGACCATTTGGGAATGTTTAAGTTAGATTGCAGTCGTGGATCCTGAATGTTTCCATCATCTCCTTGTCGAATAGTAACCCTCATAACTCTCTCTTCAGAGGTCGAATTTAGACTATTTCAGGTCATTGGATTGGTAACTTCTCCAGCTTCCAAATGGGATCAAAATTGCCTAATTTAGAGACCGTTCAATATCCCAAAAGCATGTTGGAACTCTTCGATCATCGTTTTTCAATACAGATTGTTAATCTTTCCAAATTGCGTGATCCAACCAAGACGCCTATAACTCCATCATTTGATGTCGGATTGGGGCGATTTTTTGTCGTTTGAATGGTACTTTAGTGCTCTTTAATTCTTGACTGGAATCGTCGTATTCTGAGACCATTTGGGCATCTTTAAGTTGGATCGCAGTCGTGGATCCTGAATGTTTCAACCACTCCTTGTCCAATAGTAACACTCATAACTCTCTCTTCAGAGGTCGAATTTAGACTGTTTCAGGTCATTGGAATGGTAAGTTGTCAAGCTTCAAAATACGACCAAAATTGCCTAATTCACAGACTGTTCGTTATCCCAAAAGCACGTTGGAACTCTTCTATCGTCATTTTTCAATATGAATTTTTAACCTTTCCAAATTGCGCGATCCAACGGAGACGCCTGTAACTCCATCAATTGATGTCGGATTGGGTCGATTTTTGGTCAACTGAATGGTACTTTAGTGCTCTTTCATTCTCTATTGTAATCGTCATATTCTGAGACCATTTGGGCATCTTTAAGTTAGATTGCAGTCGTGCATCCTGAATGTTTCCATCATCTCCTTGTCAAATAGTAACCCTCATAACTATCTCTTTAGAGGTCGAATTTAGACTATTTTAGGTCATTGGAATGGTAACTTGTCAAGCTTCCAAATGCGACCAAAATTGCCTAATTCAGAGACCGTTCGATATCCCAAAAGCACGTTGGAACTCTTCGATCATCATTTTTCAATACGGTTTGTAAATATTTCCAAATTGCATGATCCAACCAAGATGCCTACAACTCCATCATTTGATGTCTGATTGCGGCGATTTTTTGTCATCTGAATGGTACTTTAGTGATCTTTCATTCTTGATTGGAATCGTAGTATTCTGAGACCATTTGGGCATCTTTAAGTTGGATCGTAGTCGTGGATCCTGAATGTTTCCATAATCTCCTTGTCCAATAGTAACCCTCATAACACTCTCTTCAGAGGTCGAATTTAGACTATTTCAGGTCAATGGAATGGTAACTTGTCAAGCTTCCATATGCGACCAAAATGGCCTAATTCAGAGACCGTTTGATATCCCCAAAGCACGTTGGAACTCTTCTATCGTCATTTTCCAATATGGACTATTAATCTTTCCAAATTGCGTGATCCAACGGAGACGCCTATAACTCCATCATTTGATGTCGGATTGGGTTGATTTTTGGTCATCTGAATGGTACGTCAGTGCTCTTTCATTCTTGACTGTAATCGTCGTATTTTGAGACTATTTGGGCATCTTTAAGTTAGATTGTAGTCGTGGATCCTGAATTGTCTAATAATAACCCTCATAACTCTCTCTTCAAAGGTCGAATTTAGACTATTTTAGGTCATTGGAATGGTAACTTGTCAAGCTTCCAAATGGGACCAAAGTTGCCTAATTCAGAGACCGTTCGATATCCCAAAAGCACGTTGGAACTCTTCGATCGTCATTTTTCAATATGGATTTTTAACCGTTCCAAATTGAGCGTTCCAACGGAGACGCCTATAACTTCATCATTTGATGTCGGATTGGATCGATTTATGTTCATCTGAATGGTACTTAAGTGCTCTTTCATTCTTGACTGGAATCATCATATTCTAAGACCATTAGGGCATCTTTAAGTTGGATCGCAGTCGTGGATCCTAAATGTTTCCATAATCTCCTTGTCCAATAGTAACCTTCATAACTCTCTCTTCAGAGGTCGAATTTAGACTATTTCAGGTCATTGGAATGGTAACTTGTCAAGCTTCTAAATGCGACCAAAATTGCCTAATTCAGAGATCGTTTGATATCCCCAAAGCATGTTGGAACTCTTCTATCGTCATTTTTCAATATGGATTGTTAGTCTTTCCTAATTGCGTGATCCAACGGAGACGCCTATAACTCCATCATTTGATGTCGGATTAGGTCGATTTCTGGTCATCTGAATGGTACTTTAGTGCTCTTTCATTCTTGACTAGAATCGTCTTATTCTGAGACCATTTGGGCATCTTTAAGTTAGATTGCACTCGTGGATCCTGAATGTTTCCATCATCTCCTTGTCTAATAATAACACTCATCACTCTCTCTTCAGAGGTCGAATTTAGAATATTTCAGGTCATTGGAATGGTAACTTGTCAAGCTTCCAAATGGTACCAAAATTGCCTAATTCAGAGACCGTTCGATATCCCATAAGCACGTTGGAACTCTTCGATCGTAATTTTCAATACGGATTGTTAATCTTTCTAAATTACGTGATCCAACGGAGAAGCCTATAAGTCCTTCATTTGATGTCGGATTGGATCAATTTTTGGTCTTCTGAATGTTACTTTAGTGCTCTTTCATTCTTGACTGGAATCGTCATATTCTGCGACCATTTGGGCATCTTCAAGTTGGATCATAGCCGTAGATCATGAATGTTTCCATCATCTTCTTGTCCAATAGTAACCCTCATAACTATCTCTTCAGAGGTCGAATTTAGACTATTTCAGGTCATTGTAATGGTAACTTGTCAAGCTTCCAAATGGGACCAAAATTGCCTAATTCAGAGACCGTTCGATATCCCAAAAGCACGTTGTAACTCTTCGATAGTCATTTTTCAATATGGATTGTTAATCTTTCCAAATTGTGCGATCCAACAGAGACGCCTATGACACCATCATTTGATGTCGGATTGGGATGATTTTTGGTCATCCGAATGGTCTTAGTGCTCTTTCATTCTTGGCTGGTATCATCGTATTACGAGACCATTTGGGCATCTTTAAGTTGGATCGCAGTCGTCGGTCCTGAATATTTCCTTCATCTCCTTGTCTAATAGTAACCCTCATCACTCACTCTTCAGAGGTCGAATTTAGACTATTTTAGGTCATTGGAATGGTAACTTATCAAGCTTCCAAATAGGACTAAAATTGCCAAATTCAAAGACCGTTCGATATCCCAAAAGTACGTTGGAACTCTTCGATCGTCATTTTTCAATATGGATTGTTAATCTTTCCAAATTGCGCGATCCAACGGAGACGCATATAAGTCCATCATTCGATGTCGCTTTGGGTCGATTTTTGGTCATCTGAATGGTACTTTAGTGCTCTTTCATTCTTGACTGGAATCGTCGTATTCTGAGACCATTTGCGAATCTTTAAGTTGGATTGCAGTCGTGGATCCATAATGTTTCCCTAATCTCCATGTCCAATAGTAACCCTCATAAGTCTCTCTTCAGAGGTTGAATTTATACTATTTCAGGTCATTGGAATGGTAACTTGTCAAGCTTCCAAATTTGACCAAAATTTCCTAATTCAGAGACCGTTCGATATCCCAAAAGTACGTTGGAACTCTTCGATCGTCATTTTTCAATATGGACTGTTAATCTTTCCAAATTGTGTGATCCAACAGAGACGCCTATAACTCCATCATTTGATGTCGGATTGGATCGATTTTTGGTCATTGAATGGTACTTTAGTGCTCTTTCATTCTTGATAGGAATCGTCGTATTCCGAGACCATTTGGGCATCCTTAAGTTAGATTGCAATCGTGGATCCTGAATGTTTTCATCATCTCCTTATCTAATAATAACCCTAATAACTCTCTCTTCAGAGGTCGAATTTAGACTATTTCAGGTCATTGGAATGGTAACTTGTCAAGCTTCTAAATGGGACCAAAATTACCTAATTCAAACACCGTTCGATATCCCAAAAGCACATTGGAACTCTTTGATCGTCATTTTTAAAATTTGGACAGTTTGTCTTTCCAAATTGCGTGATCCAACAGAGACGCCTATAACTCCATCATTTGATGTCGGATTGGGTGGATTGTTGGTCATCTGAATGGGACTTTAGTGCTCTTTCATTCTTGACTGGAATCGTCATATTCTGAGACCATTTTGGCATCTTTAAGTTAAATTGCAGTGGTGGAATCTGAATGTTTCCATCATCTCCTTGCCGACTAGTAACCCTCATAACTCTCTCTTCAGAGATCGAATTTAGACTATTTCAGTTCATTGGAATGGTAACTTGTCAAACTTCCAAATGGGACCAAAATTGCCTAATTCAGAGACCGTTCGACACGTTGGAACTCTTCGATCGTCATTTTTCAATATGGACTGTTCATCTTTCCAAATTGCGTGATCTAATGAAGACGCCAATAACTCCATCATTTGATGTCGGATTGGGTCAATTTTTGGTCATCTGAATGGTACTTTTGTGCTCTTTCATTCTTGACTGGTATCGTCATTTTCCAAAACCATTTGAGAATATTTAAGTTGGATCGTGGTCGTCAATCCTGAATGTTTCCTTCATCTTCTTGTCCAATAGTAACCCTTATAACTCTCTCTTCAAAGGTCGAATTTAGACTATTTCAGGTCATTGGAATGGTAACTTGTCAAGTTTTTAAATGGTACCAAAATGGCCTAATCCAAAGACCATTCGATATCCCAAAAGCACATTGGAACTCTTCGATCGTCATTTTTCAATATGGATTTTTAACCTTTCAAAATTGTGCGATCCAACGGAGACGCCTATAACACCATCATTTGATGTCGGATTGGGCCGATTTTTGGTCATCTGAAAGGAACATTAGTGCTCTTTCATTCTTGACTGGAATCGTTGTATTCTAAGACCATTTGTGCATCTTTAAGTTAGATTGCAATCTTGGATCCTGAATGTTTCCGTCATCTCCTTGTTTAATAATAATCCTCATAACTCTCTCTTCAGAGGTCGAATTTAGACTATTTCAGGTCATTGCAATGTAGCTTGTCAAGCTTTCAAATGAAACAAAAATTGCCTATTTCAGAGACCGTTCGATATCCCAAAAGCACGTTGGAACTCTTCGATCGTCATTTTTCAATATGGATTGTTAACCTTTCCAAATTGTGAGATCCAACGGAGACGCCTATGACCCCATCATTTGATGTCAGATTGGGTTGATTTTTGGTCATCCGAATGGTCTTTAGTGCTCTTTTATTCTTGACTGGTATCGTTGTATTCCGAAACCATTTGGGCAACTTTAAGTTGGATCGCAGTCGTCGGTCCTGAATGTTTCCTTTGTCTCCTTGTCTAATAGTAACCCACGTAACTCACTCTTCGGAGGTCGAATTATGACTATTTCAAGTCATTGGAATGTTAACTTGTCAAGCTTCCAAATGGGACCAAAATTGCCTAATTCAAAGATCGTTCGATATCCCAAAAGCACGTTGTAACTCTTTGATCGTCATTTTTCAATATGGATTGTTAATCTTTCCAAATTGCGTGACCCAACAGAGACGCTTATAACTCCATCATTTGATGGCGGATTGGGGCAATTTTTTGTCATCTGAATGGTACTTTAGTGCTCTTTCATTCTTGACTGGAATCGTCGTATTCCGAGACCATTTGGGAATCTTTAAGTTGGATCGCAGTCGTAGATCCTGAATGTTTCCATAATCTCCTTATCCAATAGTAATCCTCATAACTCTCTCTTCAGAGGTCGAATTTAGACTATTTTAGGTCATTGGAATGGTAACTTGTCAAGCTTCCAAATAAGACCAAAATTTCCTAATTCAGAGACCGTTCGATATCCCAAAAGCACGTTGGAACTCTTCGATCGTAATTTTTCAATATGGATTTTTAACCTTTCCAAATTGCTTGATCCAACGGAGACGCCTATAACTCCATCATTTGATGTCGGATTGGGTCAATTTTTGGTCATCTGAATGGTACTTTAGAGCTCTTTCAATCTTGACTGGAATCGTCGTATTCCGAGACCATTTGGGCATCTTTATGTTAGATTGCAGTCGTGGATCCTGAATGTTTCCATCATGTCCTTGTCTAATAATAACCCTCATAACTATCTCCTCAGCCGTCGAATTTAGACTATTTCAGGTCATTGGAATGGTAACTTGTCAAGCATCCAAATGGGACCAAAATTACCTAATTCAAAGACCGTTCGATATCCCAAAAGCACGTTGGAACTCTTGGAGCGTCATTTTTCAATATGAATTTTTAACCTTTCCAAATTGTGTGATCCAATGGAGACGCCTATAACTCCATCATTTGATGTCGGATTGGGTCAATTTTTGGTCATCTGATTGGTACTTTAGTGCTCTTTCAATCTTGACTGGAATTGTCATATTCTGAGACCATTTGGGCATCTTTAAGTTAGATTGCACTCGTGGAACCTGAATGTATCCATCATCTCTTGGTCGAATAGTAACCCTCATAACTCTCTCTTCAGAGGTCAAATTTAGACTATTTAAGGTCATTGGAATGGTAACTTGTCAACTTCCAAATGGGACAAATTTTGCCTAATTCAGAGACCGTTCGATATCCCAAAAGCACGTTGGAACACTTCGATTGTCATTTTTCAATAAGGTTTTTTAACCTTTCCAAATTGCGTGATCCAACAGAGACGCCTATAACTCCATCATTTGAAGTTGGATTGGGACGATTTTTTGTCATCCGAATGGTACTTTAGTGGTCTTTCAATCTTGACTGGAATCGTCATATTCTGAGACCATTTGGGCATCTTTAAGTTGGATCGCGGTCGTGGATCCTGAATGTTTCCATAATCTCCTTGTCCCATAGTAACCCTCATAACTCTCTCTTCAGAGGTCGAATTTAGACTATTTCAGGTCATTGGAATGTTAACTTGTCAAGCTTCCAAATTTGACCAAAATTGCCTAATTCAGAGACCGTTCGATATCCCAAAAGCACGTTGGAACTATTCGATCGTCATTTTTCAATATGAATTGTTAATCTTTCCAAATTGCTCGATCCAACGGAGACGCCTATGACTCCATCATTTGATGTCGGATTGGGGAGATTTTTTGTCATCCGAATGTTCTTTAGTGTTCTTTCATTCTTGACTGGTATCGTCGTATTCCGAGACCATTTGGGCATCTTTAAGTTGAATCACTGTCGTCGGCCCTAAAAGTTTCCTTCATCTCCTTGTCTAAGAGTAACCCTCATAACTCACTCTTCGGTTAGACTATTTGAGGTCATTAGAATGGTAACTTGTCAACCTTCCAAATGGGACCAAAATTACCTAATTCAAAGACCGTTCGGTATCCCAAAAGCACGTTAGAACTCTTCAATCATCATTTTTCAATATGGATTATTAATCTTTCCAAATTACGCGATCCAATGGAGACGCCTATACCTCCATCATTTGATGTCGGATTGGGCCAATTTTTGGTCATTTGATTGGTACTTTAGTGCTCTTTCATTCTTGAATAGAATCGTCATATTCTGAGACCATTTGGGCATCTTTAAGTTAGATTGCAGTCGTGGATCCTGAATGTTTCCATCATCTCCTTGTCGAATTGTAACCCTCATAACTCTCTCTTCAGAGGTCGAATTTAGACTATTTGAGGTCATTGGAATGGTAACTTGTCAAGCTTGCAAATGGTACCAAAATTGCCTAATTCAAAGACCGTTCGATATCCCAAAAGCACGTTGAACTCTTCGATCATCATTTTTCAATACGGATTGTTAATCTTTCCAATTTGCGTGATCCAACGGAGACGCCTCTAACTCCATCATTTGATGTCGATTGGGGCGATTTTTTGTCATCCGAATGGTACTTGAGTGCCCTTTCATTCTTGACTAGAATCATCGTATTTGGAGACCATTTGAGCATCTTCAAGTTGGATCACAGTCGTGGATCCTAAATGTTTCCATCATCTCCTTCTCCAATAGTAACCCTCATAACTCTCTCTTCAGAGGTGGCATTTAGACTATTTCAGGTCATTGGAATGGTAACTTGTCAAGCTTCCAAATGGGTCCAGAATTGCCTTATTCAGAGACCGTTCGATATCCCAAAAGCACGTCGGAACTCTTCGAGCGTCATTTTTCAATATGGATTTTTAACCTTTCCAAATTGCGTGATCCAACGGAGACGCCTATAACTCCATCATTTGATGTCGGATTGGGTCAATTTTTGGTCATCTGATTAGTACTTTAGTGTTCTTTCATTCTTGACTGGAATCGTCATATTTCGAGACCATTTGGGCATCTTTAAGTTAATTGCTGTCGTGGATCCTGAATGTTTCCACCATCTCCTTGTCGAATAGTAACCCGCATTAACTCTCTCTTCATAGGTCGAATTTAGACTATTTCAGGTCATTGGAATGGTAACTTGTCAAGCTTCCAAATGGGACCAAAATTGCCTAATTCAGAGACCGTTCGATATCCCAAAAGCACGTTGGAACTCTTCAATCGTGATTTTTCAATTTAGATTATTAACCATTCCAAATTGCACGATCCAACGGAGCGCCTATAACTCGATCATTTGATGTCAGATTGGGTCAACTTTTGGTCATCTGAATGGTTATTCAGTGCTCTTTCATTCTTGACTGAAATCGTTGTATTGTGAGACCATTTGGGCATCTTTAAGTTAGATTTTAGTTGTGGATCCTGAATGTTTCCATCATCTCCTTGTCGAATAGTAACCCTCATAACTCTCTCTTCAGAGGTCGAATTTAGACTATTTCAGGTCATTGGAAGGGTAACTTGTCAAGCTTCCAAATGGGATCAAAATTGCCTAATTCAGAGACCGTTCGATATCCAAAAGGCACGTTGGAACTCTTCGATCATCATTTCTTAATAAAGATTGTTAATCTTTCCAAATTGCATGATCCAATGGAGACGCCTATAACTCGATCATTTTGATATTCGCTGTACAAAAGTTATGACATTATTGTCTCTCCCACGATATAACTTTGATTTCAAGATCAGATCCGATTAAATTCTTGATGATCAGGCCAATGTTGTCGGGAAGATTAGCCAAATGGATGTTATTGTTATCAGAATATACTATTTCATATAGACCAGTGAAAGCAGTAAAAGGGCAGG
Source organism: Magnolia officinalis (assembly GCA_021015155.1). Classification (NCBI taxonomy): domain Eukaryota; kingdom Viridiplantae; phylum Streptophyta; class Magnoliopsida; order Magnoliales; family Magnoliaceae; genus Magnolia; species Magnolia officinalis. The sequence goes on from JAJHSJ010000008.1 coordinate 38,757,345, forward strand.
CTATGGCAGATTTCCTCGCACACATCCTGTGGCAGAAAGTTAAGAAATTAATGATGACTTCCCAGACGAGCAAGTTATGTTAGCTGAATCCCAGAGCCCATGGCAAATGTATTTTGACGGTGCTGCTCGAATATCGGGAGCGGGGGCAGGAGTGATATTCGTTACTCCTCAAGGCGATCTATTACCATACTCCTTCACACTGGGGACTACATGCACGAACAATGAGGCTGAATACAGAGCCCTCATTATTGGAATGGAAATAGCTCAGCAAATGGAAATAAATTTTTTGCATATCTTCGGAGATTCTAAATTGATTATAAGTCAATTGACAACAGAATTCGAAGTAAGAAAACAAGAGCTCCTGCCTTATTGTCGGAAGGCACAACAGTTACTTGAACAGTTTTTTCATGTGGAAATCAAACATATACCGCGATCTGAGAATGCAAAAGTAGATGCTTTAGCCAGTCTGGCACGGCTCTGTCCTGTACAAATCGAAGTCATCTCCAGGTAACTATAGAAGAAAGAAGATTCTTGCCATCCGTAGAGGTCATCGAAGAAATCATTGAAATATTTCCTATATCCTGTCTAGAAGTAACGACAGATGATTGGCGTCAGACTTTCGTCGATTATCTCAAATATAACATCCTGCCAGAAAGTAATGCGCAAAAACAGTAGATTAAGCAGCGATCGGGCAAGTTTGTCATGTGCAGCGAAGTGTTGTATAGAAAATCTTATAATGGAATGCTGTTACGGTGCTTAGATAAGCAAGAATCAAATCAAATACTGTAGGAAGCACATTCAGGAGAATGTGGAGCGCATCAAGCCGGCCAAAATTTATGCCATAGAGTGCATCGAATGGGTTATTACTGGCCTACTATGTTCAAAGATGCGATAGAATATGCGAAGCGGTGTCATGAATGTCAAATACATGGGAATATAATACACGTTCCCCCGGAAGACTTGCATCAGTCCTTTGCTTCTTGGCCTTTCTCAGCATGGGGACTCGACGTAATTGGCCCTATAAATCCACCTTCGTCTAAAGGAAAACAATATATTCTGGCAGCGACAGACTATTTCTCCAAGTGGACCGAAGCGGTCGCTTTGCGCAATGTTAAAGAAAAGGACGTGGTCAACTTCATCCGGCATGCCATAATATACCGTCATGGTATTCCAAAAAAGATCGTCTCTGATAATGGTACCCCTTTTAAAAATAGAGACATGGAAAAGTTGTGTCAGAAGTTCGGCATCCAACATTCGTTTTCAACACCTTACTATCCTCCGGCCAATGGATTAGCAGAGGCGTTTAACAAAACGATTGTCAAAATAATAAAGAAGACAATGACAGGCAATAAACGCGATTGGGATGAAAAGTTACAGGAAGCATTATGGGCCTACAGAACTACTCATCGTACAGTAACATGGGCGACACCGTATTCATTAATCTATGGTGTGGAGGCAGTTATCCCAACTGAAATGCAAGTGGCATCGCTCAGAGTCGCGGTACATCAGTTTGTAACAGATGATGAAAATGCAAAAATAAGGCTGAAAAAATTAGATCTACTCGATGAAAAATGTCTTAGCAGCTCAGCAGCGGTTGCAGTCATATCAGGCCATGATATCGGCTGCCTTTGATAAACAAATTAAATACCAATCTTTCAAAAAGGGGGATATGGTGCTAATGCTGAAAAGACCTATAGTGGTCACTCGCCGGATAGGGGGCAAGTTCGAGCCTAAATGGGACGGTCCATATGTGGTAAAAGAAGTATATTCCAATGGGGCATATAGAATTGCAAATCAGGAGGGACAGGGTATAAGTATACCTGTCAACGCCCGTTTCATCAAAAGATACTACCCCTGAAGACGGACTTACTGATTTTGACTCAGAATATTATTGGCATAATGATTCTGTAGTACAAGGAGGGCATGGAGGAATAAGATCATGTCTATATGTCAACAAAGAAGCTATGAAGAAGAAATTCACGAGCATGTCAACTATGTTAGCAAGCGTAAATTCTAAAAATATATAGATCATCGTCATCATCAAATAAATTTGACAAAGTCAATATCGTCTCGAAGATTCTCGTGAAGATATTGATTCTATTGAAGATATCGACAAGATCAATATACAGCCTTACAAGGCACAGACCTTCTTGAAGATATTATCAAAAAACCGTCGGAAACGTCTATTATGTTGGCGATGACAATGCTCATAACTATTATTGCCTTACAAGGCACGGATCTTCTTAAAGATATTATCAAAAGCAAGGATATATCAAAGAGGCAGTCTAGCCAAGCCAAATCCTAAAAGAGCCAAATCAAAAAAGATCAAGCTCTAAAAAAAAAAAAAAAAAAAAGGAATCAAATCCTCTTCGGATCAAGCTCTCAAAGGATCAAGCTCTAAAAGGGCCGGCCAGCTACATGTAAGACCTATCAAGATCGCCATTCGGGCAGCGGCGAGGAGTCAGTGGCCCTAAAAAGCCCGCGAAGACCATCGTGCGCACCCATGCGGGCAGCTGACGAAGTCAAGGATTCAGAGCCTAAAAGGCCATAAATCCGTGAAGACTAGTCACCGTAACTCCCATGCCGTCTATATAGCTTTCCGGCAGCGCCACGGGGAACGGATGAAAGTGCCCTCCTGTGAATGGGCTCGACCTTGCAGACGAAGAAAACAGGGGCCGCAGTGTGAGCTTTTAGGCCAACCATGCATAAGACCCTCCAGATCTAGGGTTTGATTTCAGTAGTAACTCGTGAGGAAGGGATTAAGCCTACTCATTGATGTACTGGCAACCCTAGATTTGGTGCCCAAAGGTAGCCTTGCGAGCCCTGCGAACTCTAGAGAGTTACCGTGGCCAACCCTGTGCGTAAAACCAAAAGTTCACCGCCCGTAGCGTCAATGGGCCCCTCTGATGGACCGTGGCCGTGAGCTCAAGGTAGTGAAAAGTCCAAGAGAACTCTAGAGAGTTACAGAGACCATCACATAAGACTAACAAGTGCTCCACTACTCAAGAGCTTAAACTGTGTGTGTGCGCACGCTCCACTACTCATGAGCTTAAACTGTGTGTGGCTAATTAAATTGAAACTTAGCACCACCAATTTAATACTCACATAGAGAATCCTGCACTAACAAAGCATAAAAGGTTTGAAAATTATAATTAAGGATATGATCAAATTACTATATGAAAATAGGGTTTCCACAAAATGATATGATAAATGTCAGCGTAAATATCATCAATATGCAATATGGTAAATGCCATTATAAATATCTCAAAATACTATCATGAAAGCATATGTTAAGTCAAATAAATTACCCGTCCAAAAGCATGAAAGCAAAGATTACATGTTCAAAAATCACATGTTTAAAGTTCTTCAGTAACCCCTACTGCCTCTATATGTTTGCATAGATCCTCTTTTAGTTGTGCCTGAGTTGCATCATGCTTGGATTTTTCTTCAAGAATAAGTCTCGCCTGATTAGGGACACCAGCTAGCTTATTCTCCAAAGAAGCAATCATTTCCCTACCTCGGAGTTGTGCAGATTTTTCTATATCAATGGATTGAACATTCGCCTGCACCTTTTCTTCAACATTCCGAATGATTAAGTCTTGCTCATGGCTTCTCCTCTCCAGTTGAGAGATTTCTTCCTTCAGGGCTGCAATACGATCTTGGATAGTCACTTTCTCATCAATATGAATCTTTAATTGATCTTGAAGAATCAGATGGTCTTGCTCAAGTTTGGAGATAGATGAATCCGTCAGAGAGACTTGTTCTTCAAATGCAGCCAGCTGCTTCCTGTATTCTAAAATCTCAGGAGCAATCGTAGCATTTTCTACCAATGCCAAGGAGATTACTGAATCGCGAAATTTAAGGAGCGAATCGCGCAAGAGAGATATATTAATTCTAGCCATCTTGGTGGAGCTCTCCAAAATTTCAATAGCAACATCCAAGTCCAACCATTGATCAGGGTTTCTGAAGATATGGGCTATCGTCAACAAAGAATGTTTCACCATAAGCATCTTGTGAATAGGTACTTTTGCAAAAGACAATAGTTCAGATGTAGTGGCCACAGAATCAGAACTGGCCGCACCGCTGCAAGAAGGGGTTCCTATAGCAAAAAGAAGAAAGGCATTCAGATATATTATGAAATATGCAGTTCTAAGTAAAATAACTAGTGCATGTATATACCTGTTGCTGGAATACGACTAACAGAAGGAGAAGTTCTCCGAGTCGCGGAAGGGCCAAGCCCCACCATATCAGCAAAAGATGGTGCTCTAGCTTCCGTACTAGAATCTCTGGTTGCTGGAGTTGGCAAGTCAGTGGTCTCTGTTGGAAATATAATTTCACGAGCTACTACTTTCTGTACCACCAACGGAACTACAAGAGCTCTTGGTGAAGTTCCTACAGGAGGATTCACTGAAGAGATCGCGCCTATCTCAGCGACTTGAGCACCTAAAAAGGGAGACACAATAATTCTAAATAAATAATTGCTATTAAATATATAGATAAATATAAGCATATAAAAGTTAAATCTCCTTTACCTGGTGAATATCCGTATTCGCCATAATCTAAATGCTCTTCATCATCTTCCTCAGCTGCAGGAGATTTAGCAGGAATATTAATGCCAGGAAGAGCTTTAGAGGTTGCAGGAAGAGGTTCCGGTTCAACCCCTTCCGTAATTGCTTCCTCTTCTCCGCCAACATCGACTTTGCCTTCTTCAAAATCATTATCTTTATCCTCACTTCTTTCGCTGTCCTCGTCGTCTTCATACCGCGAAGAGACAGTAGTCTCTGATGATGAAGCTGAACTCTCATCTCCCAAACTTTCTTCATCAACTTCTTGAACGACAACCTGCTTTCCTTTATAAGAAACAGGCTAGCTGCTCTCTGGTGCGGACTCTTTGACTGTAGGGGAGGTGGATGCTTGTATAGTCCTCTCTAAAAGAATAGGAGATGATGCTTGTACACGTGTTCTCGATCTAGTCATCGGGGAAGATGGGCTAGGACAAAGAGGTTGTGGAGGGGGTAAAGGAGTATCATTAACTGGTCCCTCTTGAGCCGCGGCAGTCTCTGCAGGAACTGGGGAAGATACACCTTCAGCATCGTCTGTAGCCTGATCTGTAAAGTCCCGGCGAGATTGCTCAAATTCTCTTAAAACTCTGTGAGCAAACCAGCCGTCCAAAGTGTTAATAGGCTTTATTTCACGGATAGGGTCTTCTAACGATATCTTCCTACAAATTTCTCCATGATGAGACGCATGACTCTTTTCCGAGATATAGCCAATTCCACTCTCTAGATTTTTGCCTTTCAGCCTAGGCGGATGGAGAAAGATGGAGGAATCCACTGGCAAGCACTTAGAAACCAAGTATGACTGATGATCCCACCATCGCATCCAGCCATATGATGTACGGACTACGCGGTTACAGTCAGAAATTATGAAGGAAGATCCAACGTAGCCATTCAGTAGCTGTTTCCATATCATAGCCCAGTTGAGAGGACCTGTTCCATAACAACGCATTTTCCGAGTAACTAGCCCGCAATCTTGTGGTACAGTTTGGTCGTAGCCAAATTGACGAGCAAAACGGCTGGGGTAGTAAGGTTCTCTCCAAAACTCTGTCCCTTCCCGAAGGGGTAGACTGCAAGAACGAATGGAAAAGAAGAAAGCTCTTTCCGCTGCAGTAAGTGTTTCTTGGTCCACCATGTCTGTATCCTCGGTGTAACGATAAAGACGAAACTGAAAGAAGTTTATTTGGTCATCATCCTGAATTTTATTGGCAACCCAGTCATACGCTCTTTTGGCCATTGCTCTTTGTTGGAAGAACCAGAGTGGAAGATAAGAAGGATGAACATATGCTTGCTCTGGAGCTTCGAAAGTTCAAGGAAAATAGACCCCTACCCACCCTGTGATATAATGCCAAGAAGTATGTGCAGACGAGGCTCCAAGAATAGGATCTTTCACGTGGGTAGCTACCTCTCCAAGGGCTCTATAAATAGAGCATAATACTGGGGGAGCAAGAGAGTATTTGTGGCCTTCCGCTAAAGCCCCAGCTACAGCGAAGACGCTCGAACGAACAGCATCTGCCCATTTAGAGCTAGGCAATACCACCAAACTCAGCCAATAAGCCAAAAAAGCTGCAAGTTCTCCAAAGGAGCTATACTCCGGTCTCCCCTTTATTGCGTCTCGGAGCTTCGTTAGTTCCTTGGAGTGACAATCACGAAATCTTCAAAGAAAAATAAAGAGAGAGGGTGAATATGCAGGAATTGCTAGATAGCAAGAATATGAAGAGAAAAGGCGATTATTGGACTAATAAATACCTGAGGCCCCTAGAGAAATGTGTTAGCCATTGCAAAGGGGGAATTTTGTGAAAACTGGGAAATTTGCTCATCTCCTTAAACAGTTCGATGGTGGTCTCGGAGATAGAAGGTTTGCGATCTGGAGAGGATACAAAGGCCAGTTCCCTATTAGTTGGAATGAATTCATCATAAAATTTGCCTGTTATCGGGAGACCAGCTATGCGGTGAAGATCCCAAAGTGTTATGCTCATTTCACCATAAGGTAAGTGGAAGGAGTTGGTTGTGGGCGACCAATATTCAAGAAAGCCTTTCAGTATAGTAGGTTCCCTATAGAAGTATTTGGAAGTCACTTCTATGGCATCATAAAGGCCGACTTTCGCAAGTGTGCTTGTATGTTTAGTAAAATAGCCTTCGCCCATTCAAAATAATAACGTCGAGCAGTTAACATACCTCTGATGCGAAATTCTGCCTGTCCCCAGAGTTGTTCTCGATCTCGAAAACGCTGTCGAACTGTCTCATAAAAATGAGAAGGAAAGAGGTCGTGAGGACTGTGAAAAGGAACTAAGAAGATCATGGGATGGATCTCTCCTATCTTTTGTCGCGGCTTCTGTGTTTGAATAACTCCCTCAAGGATCCGGGGTTCTCTGGTGGACCATGATTCAGTATACATCAATCTTTCACCATGAACATAATCCTTAGATTCACAGTCAAGCATAGACTGATGGCGATAAACGTTGATGGGAATTATTGTCATGCCTTCTGCATGAGGGTTGTCGAACTTCATAACACCTTCAACAACTCGTACTGAATCCCATGAATTTTGAAGTCTCTTCTTCTTATGTTCCTTAATTTTCTCTGCAAACTCTTTCGCCTTATTCCGGCGAGTTTTCTTCGAACGAGAAACCGGGGGAGTATCTTCACGGAGAGGTGGTCTCTCACTATCAGTACGAATGTGGGCCGTAGTCTTTAACCATTCGTCCCAATCATACTCTCTGTCGTACTTCGGAGGACATTTGATATCTCCCAATGATATGGATCTATGAATGGGAGATGGCAAAGATTTAATGCGGTCAGAGAAGTCAAAGGTAGGAAGAACAGGTTTTTTAAAGTAAGCAGGAGTTCTGGAGGTGGTCTTTGTTCGCTTAGCAGGTGGTTGATCAGAAGAAGGTTGATCAGAAGGAGTCACAGGACAGGCTGTTTGTTTTATACGAGCCATAATGGTGAGAAGATAAATATCAGACTGAGAATAGAAGAAAGGTGAAAATGGTTAAGTGTTGGAAAAATTCAAAGAGAAGAAAATCGGCTAAGTACGGGACACTTTGCGCGGGTCTGCGCAAAGTATATAAGTTGCACGGAACGTTTTGGACTTGGAAAGAACTCGCGCAAACTAGAAGGGTTTGCGCGGGATCGCGCAAAGTGTATGGTTTGCACGGAAGAGAATCGCAGGAGTATAAATTCGCCAGAGCACAAAGAGTTCGTGAAAATGACAAAGTTGTTGGACTATTTATAGAATTTACGGCCGAGTACGGTACTCGACCAAGCTTTGCGCGGGATCGCGCAAACCCTGCAGAAAATGAGTGATTTGATCCGTTTCTTTGATTTTCTGGAAAAACAAAGAATGGATCAAGGGGGCATCTGTTGAGGCATAAAAATAAGCACAGAATTGAAGCAAGGAAAGATCAAGGAAAAGGTTGAAAGAAAGGAACAAAGAATTAGTTTTAAGAATACTTTGCGCTGGATCGCGCAAAGTAAACGGATTGTGCTGGATCGCGCAAAGTAAACAGGTTGCGCGAGATCGCGCAAAGCATGTCGTTTGCGCGTATCCGCGCAAAGCGTATGACGGTGATGTAAAAATGGTTGGGTATTATTTTGTCTCACATCGACCAAGTCGGAGTTTTACACCTGTAAAAATGTCTATAAATACCCCACTCTTTCTCTAAAAGGAGGTTGGAAGATTTCAGAGTGAAGGAAAGAACGAAAGAGAAGACAGAAGGTGCGGAGCATTGGGCTCCAACAGATTGCGGGGACCCGCGCAAAGGAGCATTGGGCTCCTACAGTTTGTGCGGATCCGCGCAAACAATATGGTTTGCGCGAGACCGCGCAAACTAACTGCTTTGCAATCTATAATAGCAATGGGCTGTCATGCTGCTGAAATGGCCAGAGTCTTCAAATCTTCAAGTTCTTCTTATTTAGGAGAAAAGGAAGAATGGTCGACGAAAAAGCGTATTCCTCCTAAGTTTCAGGAGATGACCGAGATAACGCCATTATGCTGCCGAAATCTCCACTCTCTTGAAGACTGTTGGTCGATTTGTCAATTCCTTCTAAGTCCTAGGGGATGATTGGGATCATTGCCGTTATGCTGCCGAAATTTATATTTAACTATGATAGTTGTAATCTACAATGAATTCTTTGTAAACTATCTTAGAATCAAGGGATATTTGAGGACGTAAATGAATTCAGAATCAATAAAGTGTGATGATTGTCTTTATACTGTTCCATTGTTATGACTGAATAAGATAATTTCCCCAAACTAAATACTTTTGTTTCCTTGTCGAAACAAAAGTGACAAAGGATCTTATGCAAATTCAGCTCCATTCCCACTTGTATGATCAGCATGTCCAGCTCCTTGGTTTGCATCATTCTCCCCCTCTTGAGAAGGATTTGTCCTCAAATCATCACCTACATCAAAAGGAGACAAATCAGCAACATTAAAGCTTGCACTAACACCATACTCACCTGGTAAGTCAAGCTTGTAGGCATTATCATTGATGTGTTCCACTACTTGAAATGGTCCATCACCCCTAGGTAGGAGTTTTGAATGCCTTTTCTCTGGAAAACGGTCCTTCCTTAAGTGCAACCAAACCCAATCTCCTGGTTCAAACACTACCTTCTTGCGTCCCTTGTTGGCTTGTCGGACATATTGTTTAGTCCTCCTTTCAATGTTCAGTCGTGCCTTTTCATGAATCATCTTTACAAATTCTGCTTTCTTTTTGCCATCTAAGTTCACATGTTCACTCAAAGGTAAAGAAGTTAAATCCAAAGGTGACAATGGGTTAAAGCCATAAACAATTTCAAATGGTGAAAACTTAGATGCAGAATGTATACTTCTATTGTAAGCAAATTCAACATGTGGCAAACAATCTTCCCATGTTTTCAAGTTCTTTTTAATGATAGCAAGCAACAAAGAAGACAAAGTTCTATTCACTACTTCAGTTTGACCATCCGTTTGTGGATGACAAGTAGTAGAAAACAACAACTTGGTTCCCAACTTTTCCCACAAAGTCTTCCAAAAGTAACTTAAAAACTTTGCATCCCTATCAGAAACAATGGTCCTAGGCATACCATGTAACCTAACAATTTCTTTGAAGAACAAATCAACTATATGTGATGCATCATCAGTTTTATGACATGCAATGAAGTGTGCCATCTTGGAAAATCTATCTACCACCACAAAAACTGAATCTCTCCCCCTCTTAGTCCTAGGTAAACCTAAAACAAAATCCATAAAAATATTAGTCCAAGGTTCACTAGGTATTGGCAAAGGGGTGTACAAACCATGGGGTTTCAACTTAGACTTAGCCTGTTTACACATGATACACTTCTCACAGATTCTTTCCACATCACGTTTCATATGAGGCAAAAAAAATGATCATGAAAAATTCCTAAAGTCTTAGCTACACCAAAATGTCCCATCAAATCACCTCCATGAGCTTCTCTCACAAGCAATTCACGCAAAGAACACATAGGCACACACAATTTATTTTCCCGAAACAAAAATCCATCATGCCTATAAAACTTACCAAACGCCACTTTTTCAAATGCATTGAACACATCACCAAAATCAGAATCTTGTACATACAAATCCTTAATGTATTCAAAGCCAAGCATTTTTGTATCTAAAATGGAAAGTAAGGCATACCTTCGGGACAATGCATCAGCCACCACATTTTCCTTACCTTGCTTGTATCTGATCACATAAGGAAATGTTTCAATGAATTCCACCCACTTCGCGTGGCGTTTGTTCAACCTTTGCTGTCCTTTCAAATGCTTCAAAGATTCATGATCTGTATGAATCACAAATTCCTTTGGCCATAGATAGTGTTGCCAATTTTCCAAAGCCCTTACCAAGGCATACATCTCCTTATCATAAGTGGGGTAATTTAGGGCTGCCCCACTCAACTTTTCACTGAAGTAAGCAACTGGATGGCCTTCTTGCATCAAAACATCTCCAATACCTATCCCTGAAGCATCACACTCAATTTCAAAAGTTTTAGCAAAGTTAGGTAAAACAAGCAAAGGTGCATTAGTTAACTTTTGTTTGATCAGATTAAATACCTTTTCTTGTTCTTTCCCCCACTTAAACGGCACATTTTTCTTGATGACTTCAATAAGAGGGGCGGTTAAGCTACTAAAATCATGCACAAACCGTCTATAGAAGCTAGCTAAGCCGTGAAAACTCCTCACTTGACTGATTGTTGTAGGCGTTGGCCACTCTTGGATTACCTTCACCTTTTCCTTGTCCACCTCAATTCCTCTCTTACTAACAACAAAACCAAGAAACACAAGCTTATCCGTGCAAAAGGTGCACTTCTTGAGATTAGCAAACAACCTTTCTTTCCTTAAAATTTCCAAAACATGTTCTTCCAAGTTTTTGCTATAAATTAGGATATTATCAAAATACACAACTACAAATCTACCAATAAATGCACGCAAAACATGGTTCATCAAACGCATAAATGTGCTCGAAGCATTAGTTAAACCGAAAGGCATCACTAACCACTCATACAAACCATATTTAGTCTTAAAAGCAGTTTTCCATTCATCACCTTCCTTCGTCCTAATCTGATGATATCCACTCTTAAGATCAATTTTTGTAAAGAACAAGAACCATGCAATTCATCTAACATATCATCTAATCTAGGAATGGGATGACGATACTTTACCATTATGTTGTTGATGGCTCGGCAGTCAACACACATCCTCCATGTTCCATCCTTCTTAGGAACTAATAGCATCGGAATCGCACAAGGACTCATGCTTTCACGCACATACCCCTTCTCCAATAGTTCACCTACTTGCCTCTGAAGTTCCTTGGTCTCCTCGGGATTACTCCTATAAGCAGGTCGATTTGGAATTGATGCACCAAGTATGAAATCAATTTGATGTTCAATCCCTCAGATTGGAGGTAAACCATGAGGTACCTCTTCGGGAAAGACATCTTCAAACTCCTGCAAAAGAGAAACAATATCGCTCGGCAAAGCACCGACGAGATCATTAGTACATAAAAGAGCCTCCTTGTACATGAGTACAATAAGGGGCTGGTGTGAAAATAATGCTCTCTTGATCTCACTTTTTTTTTACAATGTAATTGAATTTTTCCTCTCTTGCTCTCACTATGGCTGAAATCCTCTCTCTTTCTTTTTCACTCTGATCAATGTTTTTCTCTCCCTCTTTTTTTTTAAAACTTTTTTTTTTCAATTTCGGCCTTCCTTTCTTTTTCCTCTTTTTTCTTTTCATTTGATCTTTGTAACTTTAATTGGTCCTCCCTGACCTATTTTGGAGTTAATGGCACAAGAGTAATAGGTTGTCCTTTAAGAATGAAAGAATACCTATTTGTGAATCCATCATGAGTAACCCTTAGATCATACTGCCATGGTCTTCCAAACAATAAATGGCATGCGTGCATAGGAACCACATCACAAAGCACCTTATCCTCATATTTGCCAATGGATAATGCTACCAACACTTGTCTTGTCACCTTGATTTCGCCACATTCATTCAGCCACTGGAGCCGGTAAGGTTGAGGATGTTTCAAGGTAGTTAAGGCCAATTTCTCCACCAAATAAGTGCTGGCTACATTTGTGCAACTCCCTCCATCGATAATGACACTGCAAACTTTGTTATTTACAAAGCACCGAGTATGAAACAAGTTCTCCCTTTGGTTACTTTCTCCCTCCTTAACCTGCACATTGAGAACTCTCCTAGCTACCAATAAATCTCCAACCATAGCATTTTGCTCATCATCAGCATCCTCCAAAGATGGCATGTCATCATCATCTACTTCTTCCTCATTCTCCGACTCAAGCTCTCCTTGAGCATTTATCACCATCACCCTTTTGTTTACACACTGGCTGGCTATATGTCCCCGCCCTTGACATTTAAAACACTTAATATCACGTGTTCTAGAACTTGAAGCCCTCGGTGTTACCTAAAGTAGTGGCAGTCTTTGAGTTGGCATTCTTAGAGGGTTCAAATTTTGGCTTATTTTGTAGCTGCTCGTTCCTTTTTGGAGTTGTCTTCCACGGGCTGGTGGTAGTCATAGGTTGTCCCCTCCTAGCCAATCCCTTTCGTTTGAATTGTTCCTCCACCTTTATGGCTTGATGCACCATATCCGTCAACTAAACATAGTGCTACATCTCAACTATATCCGCAATCTCACAATTTAAACCATGCAAAAACCTAGCCATGGTGGCTTCTCGATCCTCTTCTACATTAGCCCGGATCATAACTACCTCCATCTCCTTGTAATACTCATCCACACTCTTGGAACCTTGAGTTAACCTCTGCAACTTTTGATACAATCCCCTATAATAGTGACTGGGTACAAAACGCTTCCTCATAAGCATTTTCATCTCCTCCCAAGTGTCCACGGGTGGCTCTCTATTTCTCCTCCTATTAATCAATAATTGATCCCACCAAACAATGGCATAATCAGTAAATTCAATTGCAACCAATTTAACCTTCTTTATTTTCGAATAGTTGTGACAATCAAACACCATCTCCATTTTAGTTTTCCACTCCAAATAAGCTTTAGGATCATTTTTACCTTGAAAAGATGGAATTTTAATCTTTATGTTTCCGAAATCATTATCCCTCCTAGGCCTACCCATCCTAGCTTCTCTATTCCCATACCCATGCTCAAACCTGCCTCGGTTCAAATATGGCTCATCAAACTCCTCCAACTCCGCCTCATCCTCAACATCCCTTCGCGGAACACGCCCACCTTGCTGCCTATTGGGGATGTCATGTTGCTGGCCCCTAGGAGTTACCGCTTCTACCCTATCCAACCTCTCATGAATAGGTTCTAATTCAGCCCTCAACATACGCCTCATCTCCGCTAACATCACTTGCATTTGGAGGTTTGGAACTAAAGGTTGTCAAAATTCTTTGGTTGTGTCTTCTCCTTGATTATTGGACATGTTTAAAATATGCAAAACAAGGTTAGAATCCTCACAAGTACTCCCTCACGTGTTTCACTCAAGAATTAATACGCTTGCACTCATGTTTTCACTCTAAACGGCTTTTACCCTCTTATGGTCTCACACACTCTTGCCTCTTTTCACTCTTTTGTGTCTTCTTTAGTTCTTAATCAAACTTCAAGAAACTAATTCAAAATAATCCATCAGCAATTCAAAAATTAGAAACAACCAAAACTCATCAAAAAGGTCAAGAACTTGAATAAGGTGAGAAACAAGATTGAAAGGAAGAAATATTCTTATTGAAATCGTATACTCTTCTTTTCTTTTTCTTTTTTCTGGATTTTTTTTTTATTTTTTTATTTTTATTTTTTTTTTTTAGCAAGGAACAAGAAATAGAACGAAAATAAAAGATAGTCAAACTTATCTTAGAACTTTGCTCTGATATCAAAATGATATGAACTCCACCAACAAATGTGATGAAACTCGATAACAATGATGGTTTGGAACCCCAAGATTGTGAAGACAAGTTTGCTGAGCCTTGACCCGTCACCTAACCAGATGAAAACCAAGACTACGAAACCTAAGAATCTCTCAAGAATTCAAGGTGATAAGTTTGGTTGTTTGAACGCCACAAGATTAACTATATAAGTTCCACAGTTCTTTTAAGAACCAAGAGGAACACAAGACCTCACAAGAATAATAGTTTTTTTTTTTTTGAAAAGCAAAATCCCCTATTAAAATTCGTAATATCCACCTATATACTTGGAACAACCCTCCAAGAATAGGCAAAAGTCATAAATACAGCTTTAAAGCAACACAAATATTAACATAACAAGTCCCCACATTTTTATGGCTCTTGGACTTCTAAAAGCACCCAAAAAATAGCTAAATGACTACATTCAATGTATTTAAAACATGCCCAGCCATTCCTAAGTCATTCTCCCATTTAATATCCTTGAAACTCAACAAATTAACACCCTTTAATGGTCAGACCATGTTGGTTACGAATTTGCATGCTAATTAACCTCTTCAATTGCTTTGATGAGATGGACTAGGCCTTGATTATTATTTGAACCCATCTTGGTGTTTTTAGAATCAGCCCAATTCTCTTGGATTAGCCCATTTAGTGTTTCCTTGAAACGTTTGGCTCTAAGTCTTGTAATTGGGCCACTAGGAAGTGACAAAGGATCTTGTGCAAATTCAGCTCCATTCCCACTTGTATGATCAGCATGTCCAGCTCCTTGGTTTGCATCAAAAATTTCCTAATTCATAGACCGTTCGATATCCCAAAAGCACGTTGGAACTCTTCGATCGTCATTTTTCAATATGGATTGTTAATCTTTCCAAATTGCACGATCCAACGGAGACGCCTATAACTCCATCATTTGATGTCAGATTGGGGTCAATTTTTGGCCATCTGAATGGTACTTTAGTGCTCTTTCATTCTTGACTGGAATCGTCATTTTCCAAGGGGCATATTTATGTTGGATCGTAGTCGTCGGTCCTGAATGTTTCCTTCACCTTCTTGTCTAATAGTAACCCTCATAACTCACTCTTCAGAGGTCGAATTTAGATTATTTCAATTCATTGAAATGGTAACTTGTCAAGCTTCCATTTGGGACCAAAATTGCTTAATTCAGAGACCGTTCGATATCCCAAAAGCACGTTGGAACTCTTCAATCGTTATTTTTCAATATGGATGGTTAATCTTTCAAAACTGTGCCATCCAATGGAGACGCCTATAACTCCATCATTTGATGTCAGATTGGGTCGATTTTTGGTCATCTGAATGGTACTTTTGTACTCTTTCATTCTTGACTGGTATCGTCGTATTCTGAGACCATTTGGGCAACTAAATGTTGGATCGCAGTTGTTGGTCCTGAATGTTTCCTTTAACTTCTTGTCCAATAGTAACCCTCATAACTCTCTCTTCAGAGGTCGAATGTAGACTACTTTAAGTCATTGGTTGGTAACTTGTCAAGCTTCCAAATGGGACCAAATTTACCAAATTCGGAGACCGTTCGATATCCCAAAAGCACGTTGGAACTCTTCGATCATCATTTTTCAAAATGGAATGTTAATCTTTTCAAATTGCTCGATCCAACAGAGACGCCTATAACTTTATCATTTGATGTCGGATTGGGTCAACTTTTGGTCATATGAATGGTACTTTAGTGTTCGTTCATTCTTGACTGGAATCGTCGTATTTTGAGACCATTTGGACATCTTTAAGTTGGATCGCAGTTGTGGATCCTGAATGTTTCCATCATCTCCTTGTCATATAGTAACCCTCATAACTCTCACTTCAGAGGTCGATATTAGGATATTTCAGGTCATTGGAATGGTAACTTGTCAAGCTTCCAAATGAGACCAAAATTGCCTAATTCAGAGACCATTCGATATCCCAAAAGTACGTTGGAACTCTCGATCGTCATTTTTCAATATGGATTGTTGATCTTTCAAAATTGCGCGATCCAACGGAGACGCTTATAACTCCATCATTTGATGTCGAATTGGGTCAATTTTTGGTCATTTGAATGGTACTTTAGTACTCTTTCATTCTTGACTGGTATCGTCATATTCCGAGACCATTTGGGCAACTAAATGTTGGATCGCAGTCGTCGGTCCTGAATGTTTCCTTCAACTTCTTATCCAATAGTAACCCTCATAACTCTCTCTTCAGAGGTCGAATGTAGACTATTTTAGGTCATTGGATTGGTAACTTGTCAAGCTTCCAAATGGGACCAAATTTACCAAATTCGGAGACCATTCGATTTCCCAAAAGCATGTTGGAACTCTTCGATCGTCACTTTTCAATATGGATTGTTAATCTTTCAAATTGCGCAATCCAATGGAGACGCCTATAACTCCATCATTTGATGTCGGATTGGGTCAATTTTTGGTCATCTGAATGGTCTTTAGTGCTCGTTCATTCTTGACTAGTATCGTCGTATGCCTAGACCATTTGGGCATCTTTAAGTTGGATTGCAGTCGTCAGCCCTGAATGTTTCCTTCATCTCCTTGTCTAATAGTAACCCTCATAACTCTCCCTTCAGAGGTCGAATGTCGACTATATCAGGTCATTGGATTGGTAACTTGTCAAGCTTCCAAATGGGACTAAATTTACCAAATTTGGAGACCGTTCAATATCCCAAAAGCATGTTGGAACTCTTCGATCGTCATTTTTCAATATGGATTTTTAATCTTTCCAAATTGCACGATCCAACGGAGACGCCTATGACTCCATCATTTGATGTCGGATTGGGTCAATTTTTGTCATTCGAATGGTCTTTAGTGCTCTTTCATTCTTGACTAGTATCGTCGTATTCCGAGACCATTTGGGCATCTTCAAGTTGGATCGCAGTCGTCGGTCCTGAATGTTTCCTTCATCTACTTATCTAATAGTCACCCTCATAACTCACTCTTCGGAGGTCGTATTTAGACTATTCAAGTCATTCGAATGGTAATTTGTCAAGCTTCCAAATGGGAGTAAAATTGCCTAGTTCAGAGAACGTTCGATATCCCAAAATCACGTTGGAACTCTACGATCGTCATTTTTCAATATGGATTGTTAATCTTTACAAATTACGCGATCTAACGGAGCCGCCTATGACTTCATCATTTGATGTCGGACTAGGTTGATTTTTGGTCATGTGAATGGAACTTTAGTACTCTATCATTCTTGACTTGTATCATCGTTTTTCGAGACCATTTGGGCAACTTAAAGTTGGATCATAGTCGTCAGTCCTGAATGTTTCGTTCAACTTCTTGTCCAATAATTACCCTCATAACAATCTCTTAAGATGTCGAAACAGACTATTTCAAGACATTGGAATGGTAACTTGTCAAGCTTCCAAATGGGACCAAATTTACCTAATTCAGAGACCATTCGGTATCCCAAAAGCACGTTGGAACTCTTCGAGCTTCATTTTTCAATATGGAATGTTAATCTTTCCAAAATTGCCCGATGCAACGGAGACGGCTATAACTCCATCATTTGATGTCGGATTGGGTCTATTTTTGGTCATCTAAATGGTACTTTAGTGCTCTTTCATTATTGACTGGAATCATCGTATTCTGAGGCCATTTGGGCATCTTTAAGTTGGATTGCAGTCAGGGATCCTGAATGTTTCCATCATCTCCTTATTCAATAGTTACCCTCATAACTCTCTCTTCAGAGGTCGAATTTAGCCTATTTCTGGTCATTGGAATGGTAACTTGTCAAGCTTCTAAATGGGACCAAAATTGCCTAATTCAGAGACTGTTCGATATCCCAAAAGCACGTTGGAACTCTTCGATCATCATTTTTCAATACTGATTGTTAATCTTTCCAAATTGCACGCTCCAACGGAGACGCCAATAACTCCATCATTTGATGTCGGATTGGATCGATTTTGGGTAATCTGAATGGTACTTTAGTGTTCTTTCATTCTTGACTGGTATAGTCATTTTCCAAGACCATTTGGGCATATTTAAGTTGGATTGTAGTCGTCGATCCTGAATGTTTCTTTCATCTTCTTGTCCAATAGTAACCCTCATAACTCTCTCTTCAGAGGTCGAATTTAGACTATTTCATGTCATTGGAATGGTAACTTGTCAAGTTTCCATTTGGGACCAAAGTTGCTTAATTCAGACCCCGTTCGATATCCCAAAAGCACGTTGGAACTCTTCGACCGTCATTTTTCAATATGGATTTTTAATCTTTCAGAATTGCGCGATCCAACGGAGATGCCTATAACTCCAAAATTTAGGTCATTGGATTGGTAACTTGTCAAGCTTCCAAGTGGGAGCAAATTTACCAAATTCGGAGACCGTTCGATATCCCAAAAGCACGTTAGAACTCTTCGATCGTGATTTCTCAATATGGATTGTTAATCTTTCCAAATTACACGATCCAACAGAGACGCCTATGACTCCATCATTTGATGTCAGATTGGGTCGATTTTTGGTCATCTGAATGGTCTTTAGTGCCCTTTTATTCTTGACAGGTATCGTCGTATTCCGAGATAATTTGGGCATCTTTAAGTTGGATTGCAGTCGTCGGTCCTAAATGTTTCCTTCATCTCCTTGTCTAACAGTAAACCTCATAACTCACTCTTCGATGGTCGAATTTAGACTATTTCTGGTCATTTAAATGGTAACTTGTCAAGCTTCTAAATGGGACCAAAATCGCCTAATTCAGATACCGTTCGATATCCCAAAAGCACATTGGAACTCTTCGATCGTCATTTTTCAATATGGATTGTTAATCTTTTGAAATTGTGCGATCCAACGGAGACACCTATAACTCCTTTTGATGTCGGATTGGGTCAATTTTTGGTCATCTGAATGGTACTTTAGTACTCTTTCATTCTTGACAGGAATCGTCCTATTTCGAGACCATTTGGGCATCTTTAAGTTAGATCGCAATCGTGGATCCTGAATGTTTCCATAATCTACTTGTCTAATAGTAACCCTCTTAACTCTCTCTTTAGAGGTCGAATTTTGACTATTTCAGGTCATTAGAATGGTAACTTGTCAAGCTTCGAAATGGGAACAAAATTTCCTAATTCAGAGACCGTTCGATATCCCAAAAGCACGTTGGAACTCTTCGATCGTCATTTTTCAATATGGAATGTTAATCTTTCCAAATTGCACGATCCAATAGAGACGCCTATAACTCTATTATTTGATGTCAGATTGGGTCAATTTTTTGTCATCTGAATGGTACTTTAGTGCTCTTTCATTCTTGACTGGAATCATCGTATTCTAAGACCATTTGGGAATCTTTAAGTTAGATCATAGTCATGGATCCTGAATGTTTCCATCCTCTCCTTGTCCAATAATAACCCTCATAACTCTCTCTTCAGAGTTCGAATTGAGACTATTTCAAGTCATTGGAATGGTACCTTGTCAAGCTTCCAAATAGGACCAAAATTGCCGAATTCAGAAACCATTCGATATCCCAAAAGTACGTTGAAACTCTTCGATCGTCATTTTTCAATATGGATTGTTAACCTTTCCAACTTACGTGATCCAACAGAGACGCCTATAACTCCATCATTTGATATCGGATTGGGTCAATTCTTGGTCATCTGAATGGTACTTTAGTGCTCTTTCATTCTTGATTGGAATCGTCGTATTCTGAGACCATTTGGGCCTCTTTAAGTTGGATCGCAGTCGTGGATCCTGAATGTTTCCATCATCTCCTTGTCCAATATTAAAACTCATAACTCTCTCTTCAGAGGTCGAATTAAGACTATTTCAGGTCATTGGAATGGTAACTTGTGAAGCTTCCAAATGGGACCAAAATTGCCTAATCAGAGACCATTTGATATCCCAAAAATACGTTGGAACTCTTTGATCGTCATTTTTCAATACGAATTGTTAATCTTTCCAAATTGCGCGATCCAATGAAGACACCTTTAACTCCATCATTTGATGTCAGATTGGGTCAATTTTTGGTCATCTGAATGGTACTTTAGTGCTCTTTCATTCTTGACTGGTATCGTCATTTTCCAAGACCATTTAGGCATATTTAAGTTGGATCGTAGTCGTCGGTCCTGAATGTTTCCTTCACCTTCTTGTCCAATAGTAACCCTCATAACTCTCTCTTCAGAGGTCAAATTTAGACTATTTCATCTCATTGGAATGGTAACTTGTCAAGCTTCCATTTGGGATCAAAATTGCTTAAATCAGACACCGTTCGATATCCTAAAAGCACGTTGGAACTCTTCGATCGTCATTTTTCAATATGGATTGTTAGTCTTTCAAAATTACGCGATCCAATGGAGACGCCTATAACTCCATCATTTGATGTCGGATTGGGTTGATTTTTGGTCATCTGAATGGTACTTTAGTAGCCTTTCATTCTTGACTAGTATCGTCATATTCTGAGACCATTTAGGTAACTTAAAATTGGATCACAGTCGCCAGTCCTGAATGTTTCGTTCAACTTCTTGTCCAATAGTAACCCTCATTACTTTGGTGCTCTTTCATTCTTGACTGGAATCGTCGTATTCTAAGACCATTTTGGCTTTTTTAAGTTGGATCGCAGTCGTGGATCCTGAATGTTTCCATCATCTCCTTTTCCAATAGTAACCCTCATAACTCTCTCTTCAGAGGTCGAATTTAGGCTATTTCAGGTCATTGGAATGGTAACTTCTCAAGCTTCCTAATGAGAACAAAATTGCCAAATTCAGAGACCATTCGATATTTCAAA
Organism: Magnolia officinalis; assembly: GCA_021015155.1. Taxonomy (NCBI): domain Eukaryota; kingdom Viridiplantae; phylum Streptophyta; class Magnoliopsida; order Magnoliales; family Magnoliaceae; genus Magnolia; species Magnolia officinalis. The sequence continues at coordinate 38,778,029 of JAJHSJ010000008.1, forward strand.
AGTACGTTGGAACTCTTCGATCATTATTCAATATGGTTTGTTGATCTTTCAAAATTACACAATCCAACGGAGATGCCTATAACTCCATCATTTGATGTCGGATTGGGTTGATTTATGGTCATCTGAATGGTACTTTAGTACACTTTCATTCTTGACTAGTATCGTTGTATTCCGAGACCATTTGGGCAACTAAAAGTTGGATCGCAGTCGTCGGTCCTGAATGTTTCCTTCAACTTCTTGTCCAATAGTAACCCTCATAACTCTCTCTTCAGAGGTCGAATGTAGACTATATAAGGTCATTGGAATGGTAACTTGTCAAGCTCCAAACGGGACCAAATTTACCAACTTGGGAGACCGTTCGATATTTCAAAAGCACGTTGGAACACTTCGATCGTCATTTTTCAATATCAATTTTTAATCTTTCCAAATTACGCAATCTAATGGAGACGGCTATGACTCCATCATTTGATGTCGGATTGGGTCAATTTTTGGTCATCCGAAAGGTCTTTAGTGCTCTTTCACTCTTGACTGGTATCGTCGTATTCCGAGACCATTTGGGCATCTTTAAGTTGGATCACGGTCGTCGGTCCTGAATGTTTCCTTCATCTCCTTATCTAATAGTAACCCCCATAACTCACTCTTCGGAGGTCATATTTAGACTATTTCAGGTCATTCGAATGGTAACTTGTCAAGCTTCCAAATGGGACCAAATTTGCCTAATTCAGAGACCGTTCGATATCCCAAAAGCACGTTGGAACTCTTCGATCGTCATTTTTCAATATGGATTGTTAATCTTTCCAAATTGCGCGATCCAATGGAGACGCCTATAACTCCATCATTTGATGTCAGATTGGGTCAATTTTTGGTCATTTGAATGGTAATTTAGTGCTCTTTCATTCTTGACTGGAATCGTCGTATTCGGAAACCATTTAGGCATCTTTAAGTTGGATCGCATTCGTGGATCCTGAATATTTCCATATTCTCCTTGTCCAATAGTAACCCTCATAACTCTCTCTTCTGAGGTCGAATTTAGGCTATTTCACTTCATTGGAATGGTAACTTGTTAAGCTTCCAAATGGGACCAAAATTGCCTAATTCAGAGACCGTTTGATATCCCAAAAGCATGTCGGAACTCTTCGATCGTCATTTTTCAATATGGATTGTTAATCTTTCCAAATTGCGTGATCCAACGGAGACGCCTATAACTCCATCATTTGATGTCGGATTGGGTCAATATTTGGTCATCTGAATGGTACTTTTGGGCACTTTCATTCTTGACTGGTATCGTCGTTTTCCAAGACCATTTGGGCATATTTAAGTTGGATCGTAGTCGTCAGTCCTGAATGTTTCCTTCATCTTCTTGTCCAATAGTAACCCTCATAACTCTCTCTTCAGAGGTTGAATTTAGACTATTTCATCTCATTGGAATGGTAACTTGTCAAGCATCCATTTGGGACCAAAATTGCTTAATTCAAACACCGTTCGATATCCCAAAAGCACGTTGGAACTCTTCGATCGTCATTTTTCTATATGGATTGTTAGTCTTTCAAAATTACGCGATCCAACATAGACGCATATAACTTCATCATTTGATGTCGGATTGGGTTGATTTTTGGTCATTTGAATGGTACTTTAGTTGTCTATCATTCTTGACTTGTATCATCGTATTTCGAGACCATTTGGGCAACTTAAAGTTTGATCGTAGTCGTCGGTCCTGAATGTTTCGTTCAACTTCTTGTCCAATAGTAACCCTCATAACAATCTCTTCAGAAGTCGAATTAGACTATTTCAAGACATTGGAATGGTAACTTGTCAAGCTTCCAAATGGGACCAAATTTACTTAATTCAGAGACCGTTCGATATCCCAAAAGCACGTTGGAACTCTTCGATCGTCATTTTTCAATATGGAATGTTAATGTTGAGGCATAAAAATAAGCAAAGAATTGAAGAAAGGAAAGATCAAGAAAATCAGTTTGAAGATCAAAGAAATTAGTCTGAAGATGACTTTGCGCGGGTCGCACAAAGTGAATAGATTACGCTGGACCGCGGAAAGTAAATGGGTTGCGCGGGTTGATCAGTGAAGACAGGTTGTGCGGGAATGATAGATTGCGCGAGACCGCGCAAAGCATGTCGTTTGTGCGAGTCCGCGCAAAGTGTTTTGCAGAGTTATAAAAATGGCTGGATGTTATTTTGTCCCACATCGATCAGAATAGAGATTCACACCAGTAAAGATGTCTATAAATACCCCGTTCTTCCTCTCAAAAGGGGTTAGAAGATTTCAGAGTGGAAGAAAGACGAAGAAGAAGACAGAAGGTGCAAATGAGCATTGGGCTCAGATAATTTGCACGGACTCGCGCAAAGGAGCATTGGGCTCCTGTAGTTTGCGCGGACCCGCGCAAAGGAGTATCGGGCTCCTGTAGTTTGCGCGGACCCGCGCAAAGCATGTAGTTTGCGCGGACTCGGGTAAACCGACTGTTGGACAGTCTATAACGGCAATGGGCTGATATGCTGCAGGAATGGCTGGAGTCTTCAAATCTTCAAGTTTTTCTTGTTCAAGAGGAAGGGAAGAATCATCGACGAAAAGGCGTATTCCTCCTAAGTTTCAGGAGATGACCGGAATAGCACTGAAATGCTGCCGAAATCTCTATTCTCTTGAAGATTAATTAGTTGACTTATCTATTCCTCCTAAGTCATAGGAGATGATTGAAATCAGCGCTGTTATGCTGTCGAAATTTATATTCAACCGTTATAATTGTAACTTGCAATGAATTCTTTGTAAACTGTTTTAGAATCAAGGGATACCTGAGGATGTAAATGAATTCAGAATCAATAAAGTGTGATGATTGTTTCTGTAACTATTTCATTGTTATGTTTGAATAAGATAATTCCCAAATCAAATACTTTTGTTTTCTTGTCAAAACAAAATGGCGACTCCACTGGGGATTAATATCTTATTTAACACTAACATTGGGAAAGTTGCAAGACTCTCATTACTGTTTTTGGCGTCTGGTAGACGCCAAAATGGTGACTCTCAGTGGGAACATCCTCCCCTTCATCTCTAAGATAGTTTACTTAGTCTTTCACATACTAATTTCATGAATGTTTTGTTATTAAAGGTACCCAAATTCAATCACATAACATTGCTAATGGCTAATGTTGTGAGAAAAGTGAACTTCCGATTCACCGCTACTGGATTTGTAATTGAATATGCGTCGAGCTAAACTCCTGAGCATACGAAAGCAAGCACTACAAGCAGGCACAAAGCGACTCAAGTAACAGTGGGAGTTATTTCCGTCTCACCCCAACCACAAGAAAGTGATGAGAACTGGACTTTGGTCTTGTCCAAGAAGACAAAAGCAAAGACCTTAAAGAACCGCAAGGCGAAATTACTTGTACCAAGAGCTGAGGGACCGATCACGCGTAGTATAGCTAGAAGAAAACCCGAGCTCGCTCCTCCGGCGATTTATCCTGAACAAGCTGCTTCGCAGTTCTCGTTGCACGATTTTCCAGCTTTGGTCGCTCCAAGGACCAAATGGATAGAATCGCAGAAAGGCAAAGCACTGATGATAGGATCACTGATGCTTGTGTCACCTCAAACAAGCTCGCCCATAACTGTATCACCTCGATCGGTTAAAAGCACAGGAAGTACACAAGAGTCAAATGAGACTCCAATTTCTCCCCTCTTTATAAGTCCTGTTATGTCAACATACTCTCGTTTTACTCAAAAAACAGCTTCGACAAACAGTCAAGAGGCCGCAGTATATATGACAGAGATGGGTCAAGGAAATAGACCATCTACTGAAGAACGTGTTGATCAAATGGCAAAGGCACAAAGAGTGCTAATGGATGAATGTCGGAACCTCAGAGAAGCTCTGGCAACTCTGGCACATAATATAGCCCAGATAGTGGCTCCACCCATGATGGGAGCAACAAATGGACAAGAGAACCAACCTGAAGGCTCACGTCCGCAGGAGATAGGATCACGAGGATCAGTTCTAGTGACAAGAGCTATAACATAGGATGATGTAAGACAAGTCGTCGAAGAAGCAGTTAGAATAAAAAGGGAGCGCGCGAATACCGGCCGTTTCAGATACCGAACACCCTACCCGAGAGAGGTAGAGGATGTTCCGTTTCCAGCCAATTTTAAGCATCTAGATTTTCTGAAATTTAATGGGGAAGGATCACCAGAAGAACACCTGATGCATTTCATCACCAGCATGGGAAATTTCTCCACGATACCTCAATACTGTTTATGCTTATTTGGATCATCGTTGACAAGTAAAGCTTTCAGGTGGTATTCAAATTTGGCACCAGGATCTATACGCACATGGGAAGAAATGCAAGATGCTTTCATGTCAAACTTCTTCTCGTCAGAACGCGATGTTAGCATCACAGAATTAGCTTCAGTACGACAGCGAGAAGGAGAACCAGTTGAAAAATTCATAGACAGATGGAAGACACTGGGGGCATCGTGTAGGCAGTTGCCGGAAGAAAAGGAACAAGTCAAAATGTGTCTGAACTCTATGGAGACAGGAATTGCGTTCGGACTCACCAGCGCCGATATCAGAACCTTTCGCGATTTGGCTACCAAAGCCCATGCATTGGAATTAATGACTCGTACGATGCCAGCATTTCATCATGAAACTGTCAGAAGAATACCTGCCAGGACAACCGTCAACACCATCGATCGGGATAAGAAAAATCAAGAGGCAAAGGGCTCAAGAGACAAAAGGCCTGAAGGAAGAGAAAACTGGAATCAATCAAGGGACAGATACGATGGAAAAAAGCTTAGAATGCTCGATTCTCATGAAGGATTTGAGTTTGACAAAGAGGACGTGGTGCCTATGATGCAACAATTGTTAAAAGCAGGTACCCTGGAATTACCGGAACCGAAGCGCCCTGAAGATGTGACGAGGACTCGAGAAAGAAACTTTTGCCGTTATCATCGCTTAGTGGGACATCCGACGGAAAATTGTTACACGTTAAAATGCATCATACAGCGAATGATAAATAGAGGAGATATAATAACCAGCGAAAGCAAAGGAAAGAATACAAAGGCGACAGTAGATGTATTGTCAATTCAAGAAAAGACTCGGGAAATAAAAGAGAAGGGAGACCGAAGGCCGATAAGAAATGCGACAATGATTACGTTGCGATCGGGGAAGCAGATAACAAGTCCGGTAAAGAAAAAAGCAGAAATTATAAGGAAAGAAGTGACTGAAAGACAGAACATCGAGGATAGAAGTAGAAATGGAGGTACAGTAACAAAAGTGGCTTACGATGTGGTTAGTCACTTGAAAGGTATATCTGCACGTTTAAGTGTTTATGATGCACTCAAGTTATCAGAAGAGTTTCGACAAAGTTTGATTCAAGCACTGTTTGATCACGACGTGAGAGAAACTTTACTGACAGAAATGAAGAATGAAAGAAGCAAAGAAAAGGTAGATTGTCTACCAGTAATATCTTTCTCTGATGATGACTTAATTGGTGAAACAGAACATAACAGGCCATTGATGATAGAAGGGTACATTTGCGAAAAGAAGATAAAACGAATCATGATAGACAATGGGTCAGCAGTGAATCTTTTGCCACTCTCCATGATTACTAAATTGGGTTACCGCCGTTCAGATTTGCGCCCCAGCGGAATGATGATACAGGGGTTTAATCAAGATGGACAACGCGCACTCGGTAAAATTACAGTAATATTGGAAGTGGGAGAACTAATTACTACTGTTGTATGTCATGTTATAAATGCTGTGACGACATATAACCTTCTCTTAGGCAGGCCGTGGATACATCAGTACAATATTGTACCTTCTACTCTACACCAATGTTTCAAATACTATAAGGACGGAATGTAGTGTAAAGTAATGGCTGATGCGAAACCCTATACAGAAGTTGAGTCTTTCTTTGCGGATGCTAGCTATTATAAATGTTTCTCCAAAGAAGCGGGAAATGATGATGGAAAGAGAATCTTAAAAGATGTCCAAATAAATAAAGTTAGAGAAGAAAGGGCGGAATCTCCTGGGACTACAGAAGCAAGAAAAAAGTTCTATTTTGTACCAAAGCGCCTGAGACAACCGGGACAACCGCCGTTGACATTCTTGTCGACAGAACAGTTGAAAGTCTTACAGTCCAATTACATGATGCCCTTACCCAATATCGAAAGATGTAAGCCATTTGCAGCCGCCCCAGGAACATTTCAAATCAGAGCCAGTGCTAAATATCCTGAAGCAATAAAGTTCCACGCTGCAGCAGAGGTGAAGAATGAAAACACAAGCAATATATATCATGGAGAGTTAGCACCGCAGAATTTGAGAAAATACAGTGCAGTAAGCAAGAAAATCATGAGAAATATGGGTTTTGTGACAAGCCCACTGGACTGAATCATGGGAAAGGAATTCAAATCCCTCTCGGAGTTAATCAAGAAAAACGGAGAAAATTCCAAGGATTAGGAGCAGAATCATCAGTAAATATGGTATCAGTAAATATGACTCCAGCCGAACAAATGTCAGAACAAGATGCTAAGGTAGTCGAGTGTCCTGAAACCGCTCCAAGACAAATAGAAGACGGGGGGCAGCCGACGATAGATGGCTTGCGAGAAATAAATTTGGAAACAGCAGAAGAGCCAAGGAACACATTCATCAGCGTCAGTCTTTCAGATCAGGAATTTGAGAAATATGGCCAACTTCTCAGAGAAAATAAAGACGTCTTCGCTTGGACATATGAAGAAATGCCGGAATTGGAACCCTCTGTAGCAATGCATCGATTAAATATTTCCAAAGAAAAGAAACCAGTAAAGCAAGCACAAAGACGATTCCACCCAGACCCGATTCCATTAATCGAAAAAGAAGTAAATAAACTAATAAAGGTTGGGTTCGTCAGAGAAGTTAAATATCCCAAATGGATATCAAACATTGTTCCGATGAAAAAGAAGAATGGGCAGATTAGAGTATGCATCGACTTCAGAGATCTGAATGAAGCATGTCCAAAGGATGACTTCCCTCTCTTGATAACAGAATTATTAATTGATAGCACTACTCAGTATGCTATTATGTCCTTTATGGACGGATACGCGGGTTATAATCAAATCAGGATGGCACCCGAAAATGAAGAGGCAACGGCTTTCAGAACGCTGCTTGGAATTTATTGTTATAAAGTTATGCTTTTCGGTCTCAAAAATGCTGGGGCAACATATCAAAGGGCGATGAAAAACATTTTTCAAGATATGATGCATAAACATGTCGAATGCTATGTTGATGACTTGGTGGTCAGGTCGGGAGATCATCAAGAACACCGCGAACATTTAGCATCAGTCTTCCGTCGTCTCAGAAAGAAGCAACTAAAGATGAACCCTGCTAAATGTGCATTTGGAGTATCTTCTGGCAAATTCCTCGGCTTTGTTGTACGACACAGTGGGATCGAGATTGATCCAGAAAAAATTAAGGCTATTCAAAATATGCCGCCACCAACGACGTTGAAGGAATTAAAAAGCTTACAAGGAAAATTGGCATACATTTGCCGTTTCATTTCAAATCTCGCAGGAAGGTGTCAGCCATTTTCTCGGTTAATGAAGAAAGATACGGAATTTGTATGGGATCACGCCTGTCAAAATGCATTTGACTCAATCAAGGAATTATTGAAACAGCCGCCGGTGTTAACAGCTCCAGTGAAAGGTAAGCCACTTATCTTATATACATCTGCAGCTGCAAATTCTTTGGGTGCTTTGTTAGCACAGGTAAACGAAGCCAGAAAAGAGACTGCTCTTTATTATCTAAGTCGAACATTGATGGGGGCAGAATGCAATTATTCCTCGATCGAAAAAGAGTGTTTGGCGCTAATATTCGCTGTACAAAAGTTGAGGCATTATTGTCTCTCCCATGATATAACTCTGATCTCAAGAGCAGATCCAATAAAATTTTTGATGAGCAGGCCAATGTTATCGGGAAGACTAGCCAAGTGGATGTTATTGCTATCAGAATATACTATTTCATATAAACCGGTGAAAGCAGTAAAAGGACAAGCTATGGCAGACTTCCTCGCAGCACATCCTATAGCAGAAAGTGAGGAAATCAATGACGAATTTCCAGATGAACAGGTTATGTTGGCTGATCTCAGAATCTTTGGCAAATGTATTTTGATGGTACTGCTCGAATGTCGGGAGCGGGGGCAGGAATAATATTCATTACACCTCAAGGCGATTTATTGCCATATTCCTTCACATTGGGCACCGCATGCACAAACAATGAAGCTGAATACAGAGCTCTTATCATCGGAATGGAAATAGCCCAGCAAATGGAAATAAAATTATTGCATATCTTCGGAAGATTCTAAATTGATTATAAATCAGTTGACAACAGAATTCGAAGTAAGGAAAGAAGAACTTCTGCCCTATTATCGGAAGGCACAAAAGTTGCTTGAACAGTTTTGTCATGTGGACATTAAACACATACCACGCTCTGAGAATGCAAAAGCGGACGCTTTAGCCGGTCTGGCAGCAGCTCTGTCCTGCACAAATCGAAGTCCTCTTCAGGTAACTATAGAAGAAAGAAGATTCCTGCCATCTGCAGAGATTATCGAAGAAACCGTTGAAATGTTTCCTATATCTTGTCTAGAAGTAATGATAGATGATTGGCGTCAGCCTTTCGTTGATTATCTCAAGTATAATATCTTGCCAGAAGATAATGCACAAAGACAACAGATTAAGCAGCGATCGGGCAAATTTGTCATATGCAGCGAAATATTGTATAGAAAATCTTACAATGGAATGCTGTTGCGATGCTTAGACAAGCAAGAAGCAAACCAAATGCTGCGGGAGGCATATTCAGGTGAATGTGGAACACATCAAGCCAGTCGAAATTTATACCATAGAGTGCATCGAATGGGTTATTATTGGCCTACTATGTTCAAAGATGCGATAGAATATGCAAAGCGGTGTCATGAATGTCAAATACACGGAGATGTAATACATGTTCCCCTAGAAGACTTACATCAATCTGTTACTTCCTGGCCTTTCTCAGCCTGGGGACTCGATGTGATTGGTCCTATAAATCCCCCTTCATCTAAAGGAAAACTATTTCTCCAAATGGACCGAAGCAATTGCCTTGCGTAGTGTTAAAGAGACAGACGTGGTCAATTTCATTCGACATGCTATAATATACCGTCATGGTATTCCGAAAAAGATTGTCACTGATAATGGCACCCCTTTTAAAAATAGAGGCATGGAAAAGTTGTGTCAGAAGTTTGGCATCCAGCATTCGTTTTTAACACCTTACTATCCTCCGATCAATGGATTAGCAGAAGCGTTTAACAAAATGATTATTAAAATAATCAAGAAAACGGTGACAGGCAACAAACGTGATTGGGATGAAAAGTTACAAGAAGCATTGTGGGCCTACAGAACTACCCATCGTACAACAACAGGGGCGACACCATATTCATTAATCTATGGTATAGAGGCAGTTATCCCAATTGAGATGCAGGTGGCATCACTCAGGATAGCAGTACATCAGTCTATAACAGATGATGAAAATGCAAAAATAAGGCTGAAAGAATTAGATTTGCTCGATGAGAAACGTCTTGAAGCTCAGCAGCGGTTGCAGTCATATCAGGCCAGGATATCGGCTGCATTTGATAAACAGGTTAAATACCGCTCTTTCAAAAAAGGGGATATGGTGTTAATGCTGAAAAGACCTATAGTGATTACTCGCCGAACAGGGGGCAAGTTCGAGCCTAAATGGGACGGTCCATATGTGGTAAAAGAAGTATACTCCAATGGGGCATATAGAATCACAAATCAAGAGGGACAGAGTATCAGTATACTTGTCAACGCCCGTTTCATCAAAAGATACTATCCCTAAAGATAGACATGTGGATTTTGATTCAGAATATTATCGGCATAATGAATCTGTATCAAAAGGGGGCAAGGATGAATAAGATCATGTTCATATGTCAACAAAAGAAGCTGTGAAGAAAATTCACAAGCGCGTCAATTATCAAGCATCAAATCCGAAAATATATATGATCATCATCTATGATCATCATCATCACCAACAAGTTTGACAAAATCAATATCATCCTGAAGATTCTCTTGAAGATATTGACAAATTGATATATATTGCTTTACAAAACATGGATCTTCTTGAAGATATTATCTCAGGTGGAAATATCTACTACTACTATACTGGCAATGATGATGATCATAGATATTATTGCCTTATAAGGATACACCAATCTCAGTTAAAGGGGCGGTATAGCCAAGCCAAATCCTAAAAGAGCCAAATTGAGCTAAATAAAAAAGATCAAGCTCTAAAAAAAAAAAAAAAAAAAATGCTCTCAAAGGATCAAGCTCTAAAAGAGCCGGCCAACTATACATAAGACCTATGAAGATCGCCATTCGGGCAGCGGCGAGGAGTCAGTGGCCCTAAAAAGCCCGCGAAGACCATCGTGCGCACCCATGCGGGCAGCTGACGAAGTCAAGGATTCAAAGCCTAAAAGGCCATAAATCCGCGAAGACTAGTCACCGTAACTCCCATGCCGTCTGTATAGCTTCCGGCAGCGCCACGGGGAACGGATGAAAATGCCCTCCTGTGAATGGGCTCGACCTTGCAGACGAAGAAAACAGGGGCCGCAGTGCGAGCTTTATGCCAACCGTGCGTAAGACCCTCCAGATCTAGGGTTTGATTTCAGTAGTAACTCGTGAGGAAGGGCTTAAACCTACTCATTGATGGACTGACGACCCTAGATTTGGTGCCCAAAGGTAGCCTTGCGAGCCCTGCGAACTCTAGAGAGTTACCGTGGCCAACCCTGTGCGTAAAACCAACAGTTCACCGCCCGGTAGCGTCAATGGGCCCCTCTGATGGACCTTGGCCGTGAGCTCAAGGCAGTGAAAAGCCCAAAAGCGAACTCTAGAGAGTTACAGTGGCCATCACATAAGACCCATAAATGCTCCACTACTCATGAGCTTAAACTGTGTGTGTGCGCACGCTCCACTACTCATGAGCTTAAACTGTGTGTGGCTGATTAAATTGAAACTTAGTACCGCCAATTTAAATACTCACATAGAGAATCCCGCACTAACAAAGCATAAAAGGTTTAGAAATTGTAAAGGATGTAATGAAATTATTATATAAAGTACGAATATAATTTGATAATGTTAGTATAAATGTCATCAACATGCAATGAGAAAATGCTATTATAAACATCTCAAAATGCTTTCATAAAAACATATGTGAAGCCAAATAAATTATGTCCAAAAAACATGAAAACAAAAATCACATGTTCAAAATTACATGTTTTAAAGATCTTCTGTAATCCCCACTGCTTCCGAATATCTGCGCAAATCTTCTTTCAACTGTGCCTGAGCTACATCATGTTTAGATTTTTCTTCAAGAATAAGTTTAGCCTGATCAGGGACGCCAGCAAGTTTATTCTCCAGAGAAGCAATCATTCCTTTACTTTGAAGTTGCGCGGATTTTTCAATATTAATGGATTGAACATTCGCCTGTATCCTCTCTTCAACATCTTGAATAATTAAGGCTTTTTCATGATTCCTTCTCTCCAGTTGAGAGATTTCTTCCTTCAGGACTGCAATACGATCTTGGATAGTCTTATTTTCATCAATATGAATCTTTAATTGATCTTGAAGAATCATATGCTCTTGTTCAAGTTTAGAAATTGATGAAGCTGTCAGAGAGGCTTGTTCTTGAGATGCAGCCAGCTGCTTCTTGTACTCTAAAATCTCAGGGGCAATTGACGCCACGAGAGAAATTACTGAATCACGAAACTTGAGGAGTGAATCACGCAAAGGAGATATGTTGATTCTAGCCATCTTGGCAGAGCTCTCCAAAATTTCTATAGCAACATCCAAATCCAACCATTGATCAGGATTTCTGAAGATATGAATTATTGCTAACAAGGAATGTTTCACCATAAGCATTTTATGAACAGGGATTTTTGCAAAGGACGACAATTCAGAAGTAGTGGCCACAGAATCAGAACTGGCCGCACCACTGCAAGGATGAGTTCCTATAGCAAAAGAAGAAAGATATTCAAAATATTATTATGAAATATGTAGTCATGAATGAAGATAATCATGCATATATATGTACCTGTCACCGGAATATGACTAACAGAGGCAGAAGCTCTCTGAGTCATGGAAAGACCAAGTTCCACCATATCAGCAAAAGATGGTGCTCTAGCTTCTGTGCTTGAATCTCTGGTAGCCGGAGTTGGCAAAGTCGTAGTTTCTGTTGGAAATATGATTTCACGAGCCACTACTTCTGTACTACCAATGGAACTACAGGTGCTCTTGGTGAAGATACCACAAGAGGGCTCGCTGAAGAGACAGCACCTATTTCTGCAACTTGAGCACCTAAAAAAGGAGACACAATGAAAGGGAGACATAATAATAAAATAATAAGTTGTTAAAAATAGATAGATATATGCATGTGGAAATTAAATCTCCTTTACCTGGTGAATACCCATATTCGCCATAATCTAAAAGTTCCTCTTCATTTTCCTCAGCTGTAGGAGATTTAGCAGGAACATTTACACCAGGAAGAGTCTTAACGGTTGTAGGGGAAGATTCCATCTCGACTTCTTTCGCAGTTGTTTCCTCATCTCCGTCAATGTCAACTTCGCCTTCTTCAAAGTCATCATCTTTATCTTCACAGCTGTCGCTATCCTCGCTGTCTCATATTGTGAAGATTCAGTAGTATCTGACGATGAAGCTGAACTCTCATCTTCTAAAATTTCTTCATCAGCTTCTTCAATGACAACTTGCTTCCCTTTGTAAGAAACGGGTTGGCTGCTCTCCGGAACAGGCTCTTGGATTGTAGGGGAAGCGGATGCTTGGCGGGTCCTTTCTGGAAGAATAGGGATGATGTTTGCAAACGCGTTTTTGATCTAGTCATTGGGGAAGATGGACTAGGACCAAGGGGTTGTGGAGGAGGTATGGAAGTACCAACAGCTGGTCCTTCTTGAGCCGCTGCAGTCTCTGCAGGAATTGGAGAAGATGTACCTTCAGCATCGTTTGCGGCTTGATTTGAGAAGTCCCGACGAGTTTTCTCGAATTCTCTCAGAACTCCGTGAGCAAACCAGCCATCCAAAGTGTTGATGGGCTTGATTTCACGGATAGGGTCTTCCAATGATATCTTCCTACAAATTTCTCCAGGATGAGACGCATGGCTCTTTTCTGGAACATAGCCGATTCCGCTCTCTAAATTTCTGCCCTTCAGCCTGGGCGGATGAAGAAAGATAGAAGAATCCACTGGCAAGCATTTAGTGACCAAGTATGATTGGTGATCCCACCATCGCATCCAGCTATATAATGTACGGACTATGCGATTACAGCCTGGAATTATGAAAAGAGATCCGACGCAGCCATTCAGCAGTTGTTTCCATATCATGGCCCAGTTAAGAGGACCAGTTCCATAACAGCGCATTTTTCTAGTAACCAACCCGCAGTCTTGAGGCACGGTTTGATCATAACCAAATTGAGGAGCAAAGCGACTGGGGTAGTAAGGTTCTCTCCAAAATTCTTTTCCTTCCCGAAGAGGTAAACTGCATGAGCGAATAGAAAAGAAGAAAGCTCTCTCTGCTGCAGTAAGCGTTTCTTAGTCCACCATATCTGTATCTTCAGTGTAGCGATAAAGGCGGAACTGAAAAAAGTTTATCTAGTCGTCATCTCGAATTTTATTGGCAACCCACTCATATGCTCTTTTTGCCATCGCTCTTTGCTGAAAGAACCAGAGTGGAAGGTGAGAAGGATGAGTATATGCTTGCTCCGGAACTTCAAAAGTCCAAGGAAAATAAACTCCAAGCCACCCCGTAATATAATGCCAAGAAGTATGTGCAGACGAAGCTCCAAGAGTAGGGTCTTTTACGTGGGTAGCTACTTCTCCAAGGGCCCTATAAATAGAGCATAATACTGGGGGAGCAATAGAGTATTTGTGGCCTTCCGCCAAAGCGCAAGCTACAGTGAAGACAGTGGGACGAATAACATCTGCCCATTTAGAGCTAGGCAATACGACCAAACTCAGCCAATAGGCTAAGAAAGCTGCAAGTTCTCCGAAAGAGCTATATTCCGGTCTCCCCTTCATTGCGGCTCGAAGCTTTGTCAATTCATTGGAATGACAGTCACGAAATCTTCAAAGAAAAATAAAGAGAGAGGGTGAATATGCAGAAATCGCCAATATAAGAAGAAAGTTGATTATCAGACAGATAAATACCTGAGGCCTCTGGAAAAATGTGTCAGCCACTACAAAGGGGGAATCTTGTGGAAACTGGGAAATTTACTCATCTCCTTGAATAGTTCGATAGTGGTTTCAGAGATCGAAGGTTTGCGATCAGGAGAGGATACGAAGGCCAGTTCCCTATTGGTTGGAATAAATTCATCGTAGAATTTACCTGTTATTGGGAGACCGGCTATGCGGTGAAGATCCCAAAGTGTTATGCTCATTTCACCATAGGGCAAGTGGAAGGAGTTGGTTGTAGGCGACCAGTATTCAAGGAAACCTTTCAGTACAGTAGGTTCCCTACAGAAGTATTTAGAAGTCACTTCTATAGCATCATAAAGACCAACTTTTGCAAGTGTGCTCGTATGCTTCAGTAAAATAGCTTCTGCCCAATCGAGTAATAGCGTCGAGCAGTTAACAGACCTCTGATGCGAAATTCTGCTTGTCCCCAGAGTGGTTCCCGATTTCGGAAACGTTGTCGGACTGTCTCATAAAAATGTGAAGGAAAGAGGTCGTGAGGGCTATGGAAAGGAGCCAAGAAGATCATGGGATGAATTTCTCCTATCCTTTGTCGCGGCTTCTGCGTTTGAATGACTCCTTCAAGGATCCTGGATTCTCTAGTGGCCCATGATTCAGTATACATCAACCTTTCGCCATGAACGCAATCCTTGGGTTCACAGTCAAGCATGGACTAATGGCGATAAACATTGATGGGAATTATTGTCATGCCTTCCGCATGAGGATTGTCAAATTTCATGACGCCTTCAACAACCCGAATCGAATCCCATGAATTTTGAAGTCTCTTCTTCTTATGTTCCTTGATCTTCTCTGCAAATTCTTTCGCCTTATTACGGCGAGTTTTCTTCTGACGAGAGGCAGGGGGAGTGTCTTCATGAAGGGGCGGTCTTTCACTATCAGTACGAATATGAGCTGTAGTCTTTAACCATTCGTCCCAATCGTATTCCCTGCCGTGCTTCGGGGGACATTTGATATCTCCCAAAGATATAGATCTATGGATGGGGGATGGCAAAGATCTAATGCGATCAGAAAAGTCAAAAGTTGGAAGAACAGGCTCTTTGAAATAAGGAGTCCTGGAGGTAGTCTTTGTTCGCTTGGCAGGTGGTTGATCAGAAGAAGGAGTCACAGGACGGGTTGTTTGTTTTATACGGGCCATAATGACGAGTGAAGAAAAAAAAAGGGAAGAATAGAAGAAGAATGAAAAATGGCTAAGTATTGGAAGGAACAAAAGAAAGGGAAAGTCGACTAAGTGCAGGACACTTTGCGCGGGTCCGCGCAAAGTGTATGGGCTGCGCGAAATGAGCTAGACTTTGAAGAAATTCGTGCAAAGCTGAAAGGTTTGCACGGGTTCGCGCAAAGTGAATGGTTTGCGCGGAAGAGAATCGCAGGAACAAAGTTTCGCCAGAGCAGAAAGGGTTCGTACAAAAGACTAAGTTTCTGGACTATTTATAGGATTCGAGGTCGAGCACGGTACTCGACCGAGGTTTGCGCGAGGTCGCGCAAACCCTAGAAAATGAATTCTTTGATCCTTTTCTTTGATTTCTGAAAAAATAAAGAACGGATCAAGGGGGCATCTGTTGAGGCATAAAAATAAGCAAAGAACTGAAGAAATGAAAGATCAAGAAAATCAGTTTGAAGATCAAAGAAATCTGTCTGAAGATGACTTTGTGCGGTGTTGAGGCATAAAATAAGCAAAGAACTGAAGAAAGGAAAGATCAAGAAAATCAGTTTAAAGATCAAAGAAATCAATTTGAAGATGACTTTGCGCGGGTTCGCGCAAAGAGAATAGATTGCGCTAGATCGCGCAAAGTAAATGGGTTGCGCGGGTTGATCAGTGAAGACAGGTTGCGCGGGGATGATAGATTGCGCGAGACCGCGCAAAGAATATCGATTGCGCTGGTCCGCGCAAAGTGTTTTGCAGAGATATAAAAATGGCTGGATGATATTTTGTCCCACATCGACCAGAATAGGGATTTACACCAGTGAAGATATCTATAAATACCACGTTCTTTCTCTCAAAAAGGGGTTGAAAGATTTTCTGAGTGGAAGAAAGACGAAGAAGAAGACAGAAGACAGAAGGTGCAAATGAGCATTGGGCTCATATAGTTTGCGCGGACTTGCGCAAAGGAGCATTGGGCTCCTGTAGTTTGCGCAGACTCACGCAAAGGAGCATTGGGCTCCTGTGGTTTGCGCGGACCCGCGCAAAGCATGTAGTTTGCGCGGACTCGCGCAAACCGACTGATAGACAAGTCTATAACAACAGTGGGCTGATATGCTACTGGAATGGCTAGAGTCTTCAAATCTTCAAGTTTTCTTATTC
This sequence comes from Magnolia officinalis, assembly GCA_021015155.1. Lineage (NCBI taxonomy): Eukaryota > Viridiplantae > Streptophyta > Magnoliopsida > Magnoliales > Magnoliaceae > Magnolia > Magnolia officinalis. Next base: position 38,794,604 of record JAJHSJ010000008.1, read on the forward strand.
AGGAGGAAGGGAAGAATCATCGACGAAAAGGCGTATTCCTCCTCAGTTTCAGGAGATGACCATAATAGCACTGAAATGCTGCCGAAATCTCTATTTTCTTGAAGATTAATTAGTTGACTTGTCTATTCCTCCTAAGTCATAGGAGATGATTGAAATCAGCGCTGTTATGCTGTCGAAATTCATATTCAACCATTATAATTGTAGCTTGCAATGAATTCTTTGTAAACTGTTTTAGAATCAAGGGATACCTGAGGATGTAAATAAATTCAGAATCAATAAAATGTGATGATTGTTTCTGTAGCTATTTCATTGTTATGTTTGAATAAGATAATCCCCAAATCAAATACTTTTGTTTTCTTGTCGAAACAAAATGGCGACTCTGCTGGGGAAATTCATATCTTATTTAACACTAACATTGGGAAAGTTACAAGACTCTCATTACTGTTTTTGGCGTCTTCCAGACGCCAAAATGGCGACTCTCAGTGGGAACATCCTCCCCTTCATCTCTAAGATAGTTTACTTAATCTTCCATATACTAATTTCATGAATGTTTGTTATTGAAGGTACCCAAATTCAATCACACTACATTGCTAATGGCTAACGTTGCGAGAAAAGTGAACTTCCGATTCACCGCTACTGGATTTGTAATTGAATATGCGCCGAGCCAAACTCCTGAGCATACGAAAGTAAGCACTACAAGCAGGCGCAAAGCGACTCAAGTAACAGTGGGAGTTATTTCCGTCTCACCTCAACCACAAGAAAGTGATGAGAATTGGACTTTGGTCCTGTCCAAGAAGACAAAAGCAAAGACTTTAAAGAACCGCAAAGCGAAAGTACTTGTACCAAGAACTGAGGGACCGGTCACGCGTAGCATAGCTAGAAGAAAACCTGAGCTCGCCCCTCCGGCAATTTATCCCGAACAAGCTGCTTCGCAGTTCTCGTTGCACGATTTCCCGGATTTAATTGCTCCAAAGACCAAATGGACAGAGTCGCAGAAAGGCAAAGCACTGATGATAGGATCACCGATGCCTATGTCACCTCAAACAAGCTCGCCTATAACTGTATCACCTCGATCGGTTAAAAGCACAGGAAGTACACAAGAATCAAACGAGACTCCAATGTCTCCCCTCTTTATAAGTCCTGTTACGTCAACATACTCGCGTTTTACTCAAAAAACAGCTTCGACAAACAGTCAAGAGGCCGCAGTATATATGGCAGAAACGGGTCAAGGAAATAGGCCATCTACTGAAGAACGTGTTGATCAAATGGTAGAGGCACAAAGAGTGCTAATGGATGAATGTCGGAACCTCAGAGAAGCTCTGGCAACTCTGGCACATAATGTAGCCCAAATAGTGGCTCTACCCATGATGGGAGCAACGAATGGACAAGATAACCAACCTGAAGGCTCTCGTCCGCAAGAGATAGGATCACGAGGATCAGTTCCAGCAGCAAGAGCTATAACGCAAGATGATGTAAGACAAGTCGTCGAAGAAGCAGTCAGAATAGAAAGAGAGTGAGCGAATACCGGTCGTTTCAGATACCGAACACCCTACCCGAGAGAGGTAGAGGATGTTCCGTTTCCAGCCAATTTTAAGCATCCAGATTTCCAGAAATTTAATGGGGAAGGATCACCAGAAGAACACCTGATGCATTTCATCACCAGCATGCACTACCAAAAAAAGGGGCAAAGGATACAGACCACGTTAGTTTTTTGCTACGGATATAAACCGTAGCTACAGTTGCTACGGTTTTAATCTGTAGCTAAAAAGTTGAGAACCATTAATAATTAATGGTATTGTAAGGTGCTCTATGGGGCTTAAAAAATATATATATATTCTATCTAAGCCGTCCATATATTTGAAAATATTACTTTAGAGCATGAAATAAAAAATAAGCTAAATCGAAGGCTCAAGTGGACCACACGGTAGGAAACATGGAGATGAAATCACATTTGCTTTCTATGGTGTGGTCCACCTGGACCTTCAATATATCTTAAGTTTGGGATTGTGAATTAAAAATTTAATAAAATTAATAGTCGGAATGGATAAACTAAATACATCATGGTGGGCCCCACGAAGCCCCTATCTGGACCGTCCACCGTCTTTAACCGAACGACCGACGCCCAATTTTGGGCGCGTGCTCAAAACAGAGCCGCGCCCAAAACTGCGTTATATCTCTCTCTCTCTCTCTCTCTCTCTCTCTCTCTCTCTCTCTCTTTCTCTCTGCGTTTCCCAATCCTCTCTCTCCCTCCCGATCTCTGCTCCATCTCTCTCATTCTCCTCCCTCTCTCTCCGATGCATCGCTGTCGTCTCTTCTATCTCTCTCCATTGCAGCAGCCGTGAAGCTCTCCTACTCGAAGAAACAGACAAATATGAGAGATGGAGCATCGGAGAGAGAGGGAGGAGAATGAGAGAGATGGAGCAGGGGGAGTAGCCAATCCGTTTCCCGTCTGTCCCTATTCCCGTCAGTGCCCTAACCTAATCCTCTCTCTCTCTCTCTCTCTCTCTCTCTCTCTCTCTCTCTCTCTCTCTCTCTCTCTCTCTCTCTCTCTCTCCTGCCTCTGAGACCATCTCCTCGCTCGCCCAAATTTGTAGAGAGAGCATCGAGATCCTCGCTTTCCCCGATTTGTAGAGAGATAGCATCTCCTTCGAAGCTTGGAGGCTACCCCAACAGGTCTTCTATTGCAATTTCGGCCAAAACCTTTGAAACACTTGAGCAGTCAGGTTTGCCAGATCTGCGGTGACGATGTTGGCACAACTACAGATGGTGAGCTCTTTGCTACCTGTAATGTCTGTGCATTCCCTGTCTACAGATATGTTGTGGATCTAACGCTTATTTGGTACAAATATGTTGTCTGTCATGAATCTGTTATTGTATTTGTTATGGTTCTCCTACAGATTTGTTGGTGCATTTGTCATGAATATGTTATTGTATCAATTATCCATCTATGTTCTGTTAGTTGTGGATCTATTGTTGCATCTGCTATAAATCTAATGTTTGTGTCCATGCTAAAGATTTTTTCTAGTGTGGCAGCGAAGTCCGGGCTCGACTTGATCCCGTTCGTAGCCATCAGAGTGGTCGATATGTACATGAAGAACAAGGCAATAGGAAGCGCACACATGGTGTTTGATGGAATGGCTGAGAGCGAGATGTTGTTTTTCTTGCCATGAGATTTTTCTTCCAAAGGCAGTGTAACTCCATCTGCTCATATTTGTCTTTATATTTTTCTTCTCTCTCTCTCTAGGCTTATTTAGAATTTGGTATGTTTCTTAGAGTTAAGATTTTACAATCTATTTAATTGGCAAATATTGTGCAAGCAAGATTATGGAATTTCTCCAACTGGTGATGGATGGAACAAAGGATTGAAGGGTTGGCAATGAATTAATGTGTTACTTGATGTTGGTTTGGATTTTTTTATTTTTTATAGGACCCCAACCATAGGTTAGTGTTTGTGTGGTCAGTATGGAATGTATCTAGCATCAAATCTGTTCATCAGATGGGACTCACTTGGATCAAGGTTATATACGAAAATCAGCTTGATCCAAAACTCAGGTGGTTCACAACGCTCAAACTTAAAGGCTTTAGGTGCAATTCACATTGTTCTATCCGGGTGATCTTTTTCATGTACACCTGATGGAGGGAATGAATTTCAAATAGACAACATTTCATATGCCTAAAGATCCTGAGTGTTTTATGCGATGTGTAAAACAGGCGTTGTAAACCATTTTGTCCCTCATCTATGTATTTAGCTCCTCTTTTTTCTCCCATCTACATTTCTCATCCAACACATTTCTATAATAGGATTATTCTAGAATGCATTTTGTGGGGTCCAGTGTGGTGTAAGACCCATATCTAATCCGTCATAAGGTGCACCCATTCAACTTCACCCCTATACCTGAAGATCATGAGTGTGGGAAAGCCCAACCATTAAAACATTTTAATTAGGCAGAGCATGAGGTCCAACATATCTATTATACGCCATTCAATCCATTCGGAAGATACATCCTAGTCGGATGAATTGGGCACGACAAAAATAGGGCCATTCCAAAGCAAAAGCTGTAATGTTACATTACAAGTACGATGGTTGATCATTTTTTTTTTTTTTTATAACTAAGCTCAACAGGTTTTGATATTTCATGTTTATTAAATTTTTGTTTTTTATTTATTTATACATTACAAGTATGATGGTTGATCATGTGTGGGTGGGACTTAGTTCATTCATTGAATAGAAATAGCATTGAACGCCACCTGACAAGATTAAAAGTTTAGACTATCCTCAACTTTAACTGAAAGTCGGGTTTTTTTTAAAAAAAAAAATTTTAATTTAATTATTTAATTATTTATTTATTTAATTTGTTTTTTGTATAAATGGGGATCATATATGGTTCATGGATCTAAACCGTTTGTCGGTTTGGACTAACATTGGATGGACCACTCCCAAAAGACATTTAGGTTGGAACATATTATCAACAAGTGCGGTACTTTTTTTATTTGGATGTACGTTGTTGTTGATTTTTTCTTGGTTTAACTGTTTTTTTTTTTTTTTTTTTTTTTTTTTACTGCAATATTTTGAAGTCCTGACATGTATCATTGAATCATTGGCCCACCTACTGCTCAAAGCTAAGCATACATGAATGTCCTCTTTCCAATACCATATAAATTGTGGCCAGGCAAAAGAATAACATGAATGAACAAAAAGTCCATGTCATACAAATTAGGAGCTGTTGTGAATGAGGTGTAGCTTGGAAATCACACAGATCATAAGATACTAACATTTTGATTTGGCATGCCAAATTCAGCTACTTGTCATTTTCTTTCTAACCGTACATTTCATGGTAACTCGAGGAAATATTTGGATTATCTGATAAGTACAATTTTCAGGTTATACTCCTTCATAATCGTACAACATTTTAAATATTTAATGATGAGTTTCTTTTTCAAAAAAAAAAAAAAACATTTTAAATATTAAATTTCCTTAAAATTCTAAAATTATTTATTTTTAAAATTGTGGAACCGTTTCTAGCTATCATTGAATGTACCATGCGCATTGCATTACGAGTGGATGAGCATGATTTTTGGGGCAGGTCACATTCGTCGTAGTTCAGAAACTCAAGAACTCGACCTGGCTCCTTGCCTAGTCGGGAAATAGTAGACCTAGTCTTTACTTGACTTGACTTGATATTCTTAGAAAGTTAAGGTCTATGTATATAGTGATTTGGGCCTTGGACCTTACGCTGCACACGCATCATTACTGTAATTGAACTTCAGCATATTTTAAGTTTCATCTTATTCATTCCAGCATCTATTCGATCTATTTGATTTTCTTTTAAAATGGATGATTTAATGGGAAGTGATACAGAAATAAATAAATAAATACTCACATCTTAACATATTGTAACTTGCTGCATCTCACTGCTACCGTGTTTTTTTTTTTTTTTTTTTTGCATTACCCAGGTTCCTTCCATTGTCATAAGTTATCATCTACCTCCCTGTTTTGTGGTATAGTTCCTGGATCATGATGAGCAAAATATTAGAGTGCGGAAACGTATGCCATCTTTAGCCATTACAAAAGTGAGCCATCTTATGCATCTTATTGTATGTTTCTCCCATTTAGATAAGATATTCTTATTTAGATATATTTATCTCTATTCCCTGAAGTAGAAGATAACTCTAAAACCTCTTGGGTAAAACAAAGTGAACTTTGTTTATTGAAGGTCAGTTAGGGTATGACTAGTTTATTATTCTCTAGTTATTTCATGTTATGAAATATTAATACATTTAACAACTAATTCTCTAAAATTGTTAAGATTTTCTGCAATCCAGTTACCATATAAAGTTTGCTTTCATTGCTAATATCTCCACTTTGTTCCTCTTCATTTTTTTTCTCTCTGATTTTGCATTGCAGGTACTTGGCATTAAAACCTTCATGAAAAGCTTTTTACCATTTAAAGATGCTCATCTGCACCCATGGATAGAAAACATATTGGAAATCCTAAAGACCATAATTTCTATTGGAGAGATTTCAAAGGATACAAAATCAAGGTATTGTAAGTCTACTATCACGAAGAACAATTTCAGCTCTTGGCGATTGCCATCCTTGCCTTCATTTTACATTTGTAATTTGCATATGAATTATCTCTTGTTTTAAGTAGTTGGAAGTAGAATTATACCAGGGGACTTTCTCATCTTGTAGTACTGTGGAAAAGACCCATCAAAGGCTCGCTTAAGTAAAAGTTGTCATGTGCCTGTCAAAGTACTTGGATAAAAAAAATACCAATTGATGTCTTTTATTTGACTTTAAGATCATCACATGAGCTTCTTTTTTTTTTTTTCATGCGGAAGTTTGTTGCAAATGGTTGTTTACTCAGCATTGTATTCCCATTCTTAGTATAAAAATAAAATGTGTTGATTGTTCCATTGCCTTTTGTCATCTAAAAACAGATGATGTTTGCATATACAGAGATTTTAACATCTTTCCCACTAGTTGCAACTGACTTTATCTTGGCATGCAGGATGTCTACCCACAAGCTAGGAAGCTATTCCTCAGCAAAGTACTCCAATATATAAAGGAAAGGCTTCTGGATGCAAAGTATGCATGTGGCTTCTTATTCAACATAACTGGATCCCATCCACTTGAGTTTATAGAGATAAGTATTTGTTATAATTTATTTTATAGACCAATTACTTCGCAAATTTTCTCTATGCTGCATTTCACTGAATGTTGTGCCTTTTCTAGCCTGTATGAATGGGGATGAAGTTATACTGGCTAATGTCTTTCTATCTTCGTCATATTGATTCCACAGGACAAACATAACCTAATGGAAGTTGTTCAAATGTGTCACCGACTAAAGGCACTCCAACTTTCTATGCAACGTGATGTGAACTTTTCCTCCACTTATCTAGAAAATATTCTCACATATTTGCTCCTTGCACTTTCACATCATCCTTCATGTCCTAATGTTGATGAATGCAAGGAGGTTCAAGCGTTTGAATCAATTTACTGGTATCCTTACTCCTCTGTTGCATTTGTTGCTATGTACAATTTACTTGTCTTTTAATTGCTCTAAATGAGGATTCTACAAGCCAATATCCAGTTACATTTAAATCTGTGTTTATATTTCCCTGGTCTGTGTATGCAATTTGGGAAAATTGTGCAGGCATAGGTGCTAGGTGCTACATATTGATAGAAGTGTCTGAGCCTAATTTTCAATGGCCATTATATATGCCAAAAACAAGGGCAAATATAATTTCAGCATTTTAAAGAAGTTTCTTTTGAGAACAAGAAATGGATTTTAGTGTTGAGTGAGCATATGCATGTTGGAATGCTTTCCACATCTGTAATGCTTCTTAGCTCTTTTAGCAAAACTTTTTGCCCATAAAAATAAATGAACTTAAAGTTACGGATTTGCCAATATAGTTATGCTTTTGGTATAAAAGACATTTTTTTTTCATATGATATTCTAGAATTACTTAACACTAATGCCCATACACATAAATAGATCATACATTATACGTGAGGTGCATTGTAACTTGTCGTTGTAGTTGATTGAGAACGATGCTATACACAATTTTGGGTGGGTGCCACAAAATTTTTTTGTCCCTCATCTATCATATAACTCCACAGCAGAAGTAAATCATTATAGACAAGACAAAACATAAAACAATCCAAAACCACTAAAAAAAGGCAAGAACAAATCATAGCTGTCCACAGCAAACCACCTGTGCTCAATTGCACTGGAACAGTAGCATCCAAATTGCATAAAACCCAATTCAACATCCTCTGCTTTATCCAACATCCTCTGCTGTCCCTCAAAATAGACCCCACACTGCAGCTGCATGATCAGAACAAAGCAATAGGAATTGGAGCATCCGACTTCATGGTAGCTTAAGTGTGCTATTGTCTGTTATATTATTCGGGTTGTTGTTGGCTTTTGTTTTCTAGGATTTGGAAGGATATCTTAAAAGTGTACATGGTGTAAGATTATGTTCATTAGTGGCATTGTCATAGAAACATTAGCAATTAGATGCAAACTACTTACATTTGATACGAGAAGAACTTACAAATATATGCATTTTGGGAATGCTGCCTTGTGTCCCTCATGATTTGTGTAAATCAAATATAAGTAGCTTGCATATACATAAATAGGTCATAAATTATATGCAAGGGTACTGCCTCAATTATTATTATAATTATACATAATAGCTTGTAAACAATTTTAAGGTATGTCATATTAAATTGAGATAGTCTTTGGCTTCTATTTTCTCAGATTTGATGCGTTAAATATCTTCAAGGAATACATATTATGTATAAGTTTTGGATCACAAACTTTAATTGGTATTATTCATTAAAAAATTGCAATTAGATTCAAGCTACTTGCATTTGGTATTGTGAATACTTACAATTATATGCATCTTAGTCATTTGGCCTTCTGTCCCCCATGAATTTTGCTGCATTGATACATGGCACTAGAAAAAATATATGCACCTAAGGTCATGTTGATTTTGAAATGCAAATGCATTCTCAGAGTAGACTTCCCTTACTCTGCTTGAAAATGCAAGGTTAACTTGTGTCCTTGAGACAACCTAGCCACCTCTGTTCCAATGTAAGCTCTATAGTTTTTAAGGCAATTGAATTTTTTTTCTTTTTGTGCTGATGCACAGATGTGAAGGTGGGCAATCAGGAGTTTCCCAAAAAGGGAAAAGGAAAGTCTTTCTACAATACTATCTTCCAAATATAATGGGAAAGGTACTGATAGTATGTTTGGTTGGGTATGCAAATCCACATGTTCTTGTCATAAGTTATTTGTCTGATGCAAGGTTTTGGTTTTGTGTACTAGATTATGTGCCATTTCATGTTACTATATTCTTAACTTCCTGTTTAAGTTTTCTTACTCATCAGTTGATGGTAGCATTCAAACAATATTGACTAGCTAGATAATTTCCTAGATAAACAGTAACTGTTTTGTTTGACATTATGATTTTGTGGAACTTACAACATGTAAGCATTTTCTGAAAGTGAAAAAAAAGATATGTAGTGCGTGTTGGCTGTTACATACAATAGTTGTCAGTATTAGAGAACCTTGGTAACAACATTTAATTAATCACATTTTATGTGTTGGTTGGAGATGTCTTTCTTTTCCACCTTTTATTCTTGGACAAAATTCTGTTACTAGTTAAAGATTACTGCTCCCAATTCCCAAGACAGAAACTGTGCTACTGCCAAATCATGGTTGAAATAATTCATGAATCCTTTCCACTTTGTCAAGAGCCATAAACTTTGGTTAGACCATAGGTTGGTTGGAAAACTCCAACCCAATTTGTTATCAGTTTGGGTTGGGCTAAGCACATTCAGGTTGGGTTAGGGCTGACTATAGAGGAAATCAGGTCTGGTTTGGGATGGACACCTTGGGCTGGAAATCAGGTTGGATTGTGTTGCGGGTTTGGTCATCTTGAGGTCGGGTCGTGCTCGGTTTGATCCTCAACCCAACCCAAGCCACCCGATTTGTTTTCCCTAGGTCTGATATGATAATAAAAAATGATATTCTGAACGCTAGTTACAACAGCATCCTAACTGCTTCAGGTTGAAGTAGGTGTTAAACTGTAGTGACTTTGTAACTTGGTGGCATGTTGTTTAGATATTATTTGTATCTTCTGATATATGTCTCTAACATTTTTTTTCCTTTTGTGGAGAACTCATTTTGCAAGAAAAATTAGTGGAAAGGTACTAATTAATCTGTTTTTAAATAGGGTATTGCATTGATTATTACTGTCCTCCAAATTGTCCGGATACCTATCTCAAGGTGATGTTCCACTTAGCTTTTATTACGACAAATATTTGATGCCTCACATTGTTCATATTTTACTAAGTAGTTTATTAAGTTTTCATTGGTAAAATTACTTAGATATGTTTTTTTTTTTTCATTTTTCTTCCTCTTGTTTTCTTTATATGTAATGGGCCCTACTGCACCAAATCATGCTTAATTTGTGCTCAATCAGGGCCTATTTGCTTGACTTTCATCGGGTCAAGCCGATAGAGAACATTGTTATTGAAGAGTTGTCTGAAACAACAGTGTATGACATGCTAGTGCAACATCACAAATCAGATACAAGGTATTTTCGCTCGTTTCTTTCTTTCTTTTTTACTGCTGTGATTAGTTTTCTTCAAAAATCAGTAATTTGTGATGCTAGTGCAACATCCACTCCATCCATCATTTGAGAAAATTCATGTTAGGATTTAAGCCTAATGGTATATTTGTTATGGATTTTTCAGATGAGGAATCTGTTATATTACATTTATAAAAATTTATATTACATTTATATACCATTAGACTTGACCCAAAATCCCCAAAAACATCCTGATGCTTTTCCCATATACACGCCTAATGGAACATGCTATGCATAGCTAATATTTCTTCTTTAGAACTTCACATTTGCTAGAACATTTCCCAAATTAGTTTATCAATAGATCTAATTAAAAGCTTGTGAAACTAATTAGAATGCCAATCAATCTCATCTCTTTACAGGGTTCTCATCATTGATAGATACTTTGCTACTGCACATGTTACCTTTGTAGATATTGATTGATCTCTAACTGGTTTTGGGCCTTCTTTCCAACATGCAGATATTGAACCTTGTTGATGTTCAGTGTCATTCTGGAAGTCTATTTTTTAATTCATGTTGTCTCACATAAAAGCTAGTTTTAAGTGACAATTTTTCTATTGACAGGCTGAGAACCCAACTTCAGTACCTCAATACTTCACCATGGCGCCTGAGCATCCTCCTGTGTGGACTGGTCTCTATCCTGGTTTCTTTCCCAACTTTGAGGTAATCTTCCACCTATTTTATTTCTTGTTTCTTATTGTAATTTCCTTGTTTGGCTCATTGTTTATGTTTTTCTAGACTCTAGTCACATTAACTCATTACCAGCCAAACTATATTAACTTATGATGTTGCTTACAATTGCATCTTAGTCACGGCTAGTTGTGTTTTGTTTTGAAGGATTTTAGCTCCAAGTTAGACATACTAATCCAAGTACTAACAAAATTATTACAATTTTGGGTGGGGTTAGGTTTCTTCTAAACATCCAATCACAAGCATCCTTCTCGCAGATAACAATGGAACTTGAAGAACTCCTGCAAGAGGTTCGGGTAAAATCTTTTTCCTAGATTCAAGCATCTGGTACGTCTCTTGTCAAGAATGCACATGATTGGAGTGGTCTGGCCATTTGGACAGGCCATATTTATGTATTTTCTCAAAATTGATAGAGCAGACCCGGATGTGCGTCGGAGCTATCCGGAAGAGCGGGGGTCCTTGGAAGGTGGGAACCGCTGTTATGACCATGATGAAGCTGTCCATTTCCTATGGACAGCATTGAAAGGGCCTGGCCATTTGGACAGGTCGTGTTCATGTATTTGCTCAAAATTAATGGAGCAGACCCGGATGTGCGTCGGAGCTATCCGGATGAGCGGGGGTCCCTGGAAGGTGGGAACCGCTGACCATGATGAAGCTGTCCATTTCCTATGGATAGCATTGGAAGGGCCTGGCCATTTGGACAGGCCATGTTTATATATTTGGTCAAAATTAATGGAGCAGACCTGGATGTGCGTGGAGCTATCCGGATGAGCGGGGGTCCCTGGAAGGTGGGAACCGCTGACCATGATGAAGCTGTCCATTTCCTATGGACAGCATTGGAAGGGCCTGGCCATTTGCACAGGCCGTGTTTATATCTGTATTTGCAGGGACCACACCCTTAACCTATTTTCACATCCCAAAACCTATAAGTACAACCTAAACCTTAACCTATAACCTAAACTCAATTCCCTAAACTTTAACCTACAACCTAACCTATTCTCAAATCCCTAAACCTAAACCTACACCTAATCCTAATCTTAACTCCATAACCTAAACCTAAACCTAAACTTGAAAACCCAAACCTAAACCCGATACGAACCCGAACCCGATTTCCTAAACCTAAACCTTAACCTATTCTCAATTCCTGAAACCTATAGCTTATAACCTGAACCTAAACCTATAACCTAAAACCAAAACCAAAACTAAACCAAAACCTATAACCTAAACCCAAACCATTCCCAAATCCCAAAACCTATAACCTAAACCGAAACCTTAACCTAAACCTATAACCTATAACCTACACCTAAACCTAAAACCTAAACCAAAACTAAAACCTATAATCTAAACCCGAACCCATTCTCAAATCCTATAACCTAAACCTATAACCTATATCCTAAACCAAAACCTATAACAAAAACCAAAACCAAAACCTATAGCCTAAACCTAAATCAAAACTTATAACCTAAACCTAAACCTTAACTTAAACCTATAACCTAACCAAAAACCAAAATCTATAGCCTAAACCCGAACCTATTCTCAAATCCCAAAACCTATAACTTAAACCAAAACCAAAACCTATAACCTAAACCCGAACCCCTATCAACCTAAACCCGAATAATTCTAAACCGAAACCTTAACCTCCCAAACCTACAACCTAACATAACCTAAACCAAAACCTATAACCTAAACCAAACAACCATTCTAACCAAACCAAAACCTATAACCTAACCCATTCTAAACCAAAACCTTAAACCGAAACCTTAACATAACCTAACCTATAACCAAAACCAAAACCTCAAACCAAAACCAAAACCTATAACCTAAACCCAAACCCATTCTCAAATCCCAAAACCTATAACCTAAACCGAAACCTTAACCAAAAACTATAACCTAAACCAACCAAAACCTATAACCACCTAAACAAAACCTATAACCTAAACCTGAACCCATTCTTAAATCCCAAAACCTATAACCTAAACGAAACCTTAACCTAACCTATAACCTATAACTGTTGAGACTCAAATATTGCATAATTTTCTCCATTTATATCTTGGTTTTATGAACATGAATCCACTTAATATTCTATTTTACTCATGTATGTGTTGCAAGGTGAATTTAAGTGTTTGGATTGAAAAATGGTGTTAAAAGCATGATTTTGATGCTCAAGAATTACCAAAGCAAGGGATTGATCTTAGGAGACCAAGATTGAAGAATTCACATGCAAAGATCTAAGAAAACCAAGTGAAGAATGAAGAGAATCGAAGATTTGAAGTGAAGAATCCTGAAATCGTCCTGAAAAAGTGTATTATGAAGCTGTAAAGTTTATTTTGGGAAACTGCTTAGCAGGAAGTCTGTTTTAAACGAACTATGCAGCGAGAAGTCTATTTGGGAAAATATGTATATTTGATGCGGTTTTTAGGGTTTTTCAAATTTGTACGAAAATTGGAGGTCCCTACTTATAAATAGGGCTTCCTAGGGCATTCTAAAACATTATTCAAGGCATTCAAGAGCAAGGTTTAGGGTTTTTAAAGAGTTTTTAGTTTTATTAAAGCTTTATAAGTTGTTTTGTTTAGATTTTTCTATTTGCATTTTTCTTTCTTTATTTCTTGTTGCTTTTTATTTCTGCAATTTAATTATGTTTTTCTAAGTTCCTTCTATCCCAAGCTAGAAGGGAAGCACATGGGTTTAATGTTTCTTTAAGATTATGATGATTGATTGTTTTAATGATGAGAAAATGGTGTATGCATGTTATCTATTATTTAGGTTTTGTTTTTTATCCTCTTGTGAGATCCATATGTTTCCATCATATGAGATCCACATTGATGGATAGGCTTACCCTAGATCAATCAGATTTCCTAGATAGGAGAGGTTCTCAACCTGTTATATTTCTTTGTATTCATTATCCTATAGATATTGAATACTTAAAATCACTGACGCTTGAGAATATATGTCAATGGTGCAAATCCATGATTTTCTAATTTTTATATCATTTATTAAAATATTTAAACTTTTATTTTCCGATTAGGCTGACCATAGTGATCAGATCCTAGTTGTGTTATCCAAGTCATCATGATTTTGGAACATTAACGTATGTGTGGAACTTTGAAGCTTGGGTGTTATTTTATTCAATTGAATTACATCCATTCAAAAATCCCAAAATCAAATCATCAGATTAATTTTTATTACTTAGTTTATTTTGTGTTTGATTTTTTTCTTCTCACAATTCATCTCCCTGTGGGATCGACCCCGTATTCACGGGATACTACTTACGAACCTCTGCACTTGGAGGCAAGCAAACAAGTTTTTGGCGCCGTTGCCGGGGAGAGACTTAAAGAGATCAGATCTGTGCAAGATAGCTAAGGTAAGTTTTTTTTTCCTAAGGTAAGTTCTCTTCTAAACCCTCCAAATTTTCTGTAGATTTTATTTTATTTTTTCTTTGAAAATAAATTCAGTTGGGTCTTTCAAGCACTAACTGTGACATAAGGTTGCCCTGCTTGGGATTTCATCACAGTGCTGTTTGATCATAAAGATCATCCCCTGAATCTATTTTCCAGATTAGCATAGTTTAATTTCTGCATTAGTTTTACTTTTATTTTATTTATTTGTTGATTTATTTTTTTGCTTTGTGGATTGAACCCTCATGGTCGGCCTTGCGCCTGGGTTGTTGATTTTTATTTTTTTTTTTTGCTTTGTGGACTGAACCCTCATGGTCGGCCTTGCCGCCTGGGTTTTGATTATTTTTTTGCTTGTGGATTGAACCCTCATGGTCGGCCTTGCCGCCTGGGTTGTTGATTTATTTTTTTGCTTTGTGGACTGAACCCTCATGGTCGGCCCTGCCGCCTGGGTTGTTGATTTAAGTTTTTATTTTATTTTAAGTATCATACTTGCTAGTTTATTTAGTGGTATTTGTTGTGTGGTGTGGATGGTTTATGTCCCGTTGGAGTAGGGATCAAAACAATCGACTCTCCTCTGAAGGGGGACTAGTTCCAGGCCTTATTCATTCACTTAGAAGAGGCACTCAACATCACTTGGATTCCATGGCAGACCCAGTTGATAATCCAAATCTGCCAGATCCAACTATAAATCAAAATAGAGAAAATCAATTTAATCCTCCTCTTGAGGATGAAAATGAAGTTCATAGGAATGTGTTAAACCAACCACGGACTTTACGTGAACATTTACACCCTGAGAGATCAACTTTACCATCTTGCATAGTGTTCCCTGCTCACACAGGGAACATTGATTTTAAACCAGGTGTAATTCAATTGATTCCTAAATTTCATGGCTTGGATTCTGAAAGCCCCTACTTGCACCTCAAGGACTTTGAGGAAGTAATTGCAACATTACAAGTAAACAATGGCAATAGGGATATACTTAAGCTTAGGCTATTCTCATTTTCTCTAAAGGATCGGGCCAAAGCATGGCTCAACTCTCTAAGACCTAATACCATCACTTCATGGCAAGCCTTAAGTAGAGAGTTTTTGAAAAAGTTCTTTCCCGAGCACAAAACAAATGCACTAAAACAAGAAATCATGTCATTCTCCCAAAAGGGGAATGAACTGTTTTTTCAAGCTTGGGAGCGCTTCAAAGACCTTCTAATTACTTGTCCACATCATGGTTATGAACCATGGCACGTGATTGATGCTTTCCGAAAGGGGCTCACCATGGATACCCGTCAGTTCATAGAGATGATGTGTGGTGGAACCTTTCTTGACAAAGATCATAATGAGGCTTGGGATTTTCTAGATATGTTAGCAGAGAATACGCAGACATGGGATGTCTCTGCTAAATCAGACCAAACTAGACCCGTTCTTAGAGAAAAAGCGGGAATGTATGTCCTAAGAGAGGAAGACGACCTTAATGCAAAATTCGCTGCATTGGCTAGAAAGGTCGAAGCCTTGGAAATTAGGAAGGTTGATATGGTTAAAGCAAACACTTCCTTAGGTAATTTTTGTAGCATTTGTGGTGGTATAGACCATGACACAAAAGATTGTTCATTAATCTCAGTTGTACAAAATATCACGCATGAGCATGATCAAGCAAATGCTATAAATAACTACCAAAGGTCAGTTATGCAACCAATGGGAAACACGTATAATCCAAATTGGCGTAACCATCCTAATCTTAGTTGGAGGAATGGACCACAAATTAATGCGCCCAATGCACCTCAAATGCCTCCACAAAACAACTTCTTTGGGGCACCTAACAATGCACCATATGTGCCCCCGCCAAAGCGATCATCTGTGGAGGATGCATTGACCGCATTCATGAACTCTCAAGCTCAAATGAATCAGTCTCTAATCCAATCAAATCAGGAATTAAAGACAGCTGTGGCTAGGATTGAGACTCAACTAAATGCTAGGGAAAAAGGCACCCTTCCTTCTCAACCTGTGCCAAACCCTAGAAATACACATTTCATTGGAGACTCAAATCCAAATGAGTTACATCATGAACAAGCTAAGGCCATCATTACCTTGAGAAGTGGAAAAGAAGTCGATAACAAGATAATGCAACCGGTAGAAATACCGGAGGATGAGCCACTGTCTCAAGAAAATGATGAACCAACTATAGTTCAAAAGCCGCAACAACAAAAGGATAAAGAGACTAAGTCATATGAGCCTCCAGTTCCATTCCCATCTAGACTTCGGAATCCAACTGTCCCCATGAAATATCAAGAGGTGTTGGATGTGCTCCAAAAGGTTACTGTCAATATTCCTCTGCTTGATGCCATTAGACAAATTCCATCATATGCTAAATATCTCAAGGACTTGTGCACTGTAAAGAGGAAATTAAATGTGCACAAAAAGGCCTTCCTTACTGAGAAAGTGAGCGCTATCATTCAACAAAGGGTTGTACCCAAATACAAAGACCCGGGAAGTCCCACTATTCCTTGTATTATTGGGAATTTCAAATTGAGCATGCTTTGCTAGATTTGGGTGCAAGTGTCAACTTAGTACCTTATTCGGTTTACAAACAAATGGGGTTAGGCGAGCTTAAACCAACCACGATTACACTCCAACTCGCTGACCGCTCCATTAAGGTACCAAGGGAATTTTAGAGGACGTGTTAGTCCAAGTGGAGAAATTCTACTTCCCCGTGGATTTTATTGTACTAGACACTGAACCATGTGTAAATGCTAGCGCTCAAGTTCCCATCATTTTAGGCCGCCCATTCCTAGCAACTTCAAATGCAATCATAAATTGCAGGAATGGAATGATGAACTTGTCTTTTGGTAACATGACTCTAGAGCTAAATATTTTCAATCTATGTAAGCAGCCCATTAATAATAATGATATCCATGAGCTGAATTTCATGGACTGCTTGACAGAAGAAGAGGAATTGGAACCTAGTCTGACTGAGGAATTGATTCAAGTCTTTGGGGACTTGAAAAATTCTGATTTAGAAAAAGTGCTTGCTGAAATTTGTGATGATAATGAGAGCACTCAGGACATTGGTATGTACCAATGGAGACCGCGCACTCAAATCCTATCTATAGAGGACTCGCGACCTCTACCATCACCAACCAATGTTCCAAAGTTTGATTTAAAACCACTACCAAATGAGCTTAAGTATGTATACTTAGGTGAAAATAAAACTTATCCTGTGGTGATCTCTTCATTTTTAGACAAGGATCAAGAGATTAAATTGTTGAATGTTCTAAGGGACCACAAAGGAGCCTTGGGTTGGGCCATTTCTGACATCAAGGGTATAAGCCCTTCCATATGCACCCATCGGATACACCTCGATGAGGACGCCAAACCAATTAGACAACCTCAAAGGCGTCTCAATCCAAACATGATGGAAGTTGTAAAAAATGAGGTGATCAAATTATTGGATGTGGGAATCATCTACCCAATATCCGATAGTGTTTGGGTGAGTCCAACTCAAGTAGTCCCAAAGAAATCCGGAATAACTATTGTGCAGAATTCTAATAATGAACTCATACCAACACGTGTCACCACTGGTTGGCGTGTTTGCATTGACTATAGAAAATTGAACCAGGTCACAAAGAAGGATCATTTCCCTCTACCATTCATTGATCAAGTTTTAGAGAGGGTAGCAGGTCACTCTTTCTATAGTTTTCTTGATGGATATTCCGGATATAACCAAATAGAGATAGCCCTGGAAGACCAAGAGAAAACCACGTTCACTTGTCCATTTGGCACATTTGCTTTCAAACGGATGCCATTTGGATTGTGTAACGCTCCAGCAACTTTCCAACGGTGTATGTTAAGTATTTTTTCAAATATGGTTGGGAAGTTTCTTGAGGTTTTCATGGACGACTTCTCTGTATTTGGGAGTAGTTTTGAGGAATGCCTCAACAATTTATCTCTTGTCTTGTCTAGGTGTGAAGAGAAACACCTTGTCTTAAATTGGGAGAAATGTCATTTCATGGTTCAAAAGGGAATTGTTTTGGGCCATGTTATCTCCAAAAATGGAATCGAGGTAGATCGCTCAAAACTCGACATTATAGCTAATCTACCTATCCCCCGAACTGTTAGAGATATTAGATCACTTATAGGGCATGCTGGTTTTTATAGAAGATTCATCAAGGACTTTAGTGTCATTACTAGACCCTTGACTAATCTTCTTCAAAAGGATGTTCCATTTAAGTGGACAGATGAGTGTGCAAATGCCTTTAATAAAATTAAATCATCTCTTACCACTGCACCTATCATGCGTCCACCAGATTGGACACTTCCTTTTGAACTAATGTGCGATGCAAGTGACTATGCCATAGGGGCTGCTTTGGGCCAAAGGAAAGATAAACGGCCCTACGTTATTCACTATGCGAGTAGAACTCTAAACTCGGCCCAAGTGAACTACTCAACGACTGAAAAAGAGTTACTTGCAGTAGTTTTTGCTTTGGATAAGTTTAGGTCCTACTTGCTGGGATCTAAAGTGGTCATTTTCACGGACCACTCGGCTTTGAAATATTTGCTATCTAAGAAGGATGCAAAGCCGAGACTTTTGAGATGGATCCTCCTACTCCAAGAATTTGACTTAGAGATAAAAGATAAGAAAGGAGTAGAAAACGTAGTGGCCGATCACCTTTCCAGATTGGTGTTAAATGATATCACTGAGGAGATGCATATCCAGGACAATTTCCCTGATGAACAATTATTTGCGATCTCCAAATTGCCTTGGTATGCGGATATAGTGAACTATCTTGTAACAGGAAAAATGTCATATCATTGGAAGTCACAAGATAGGAAGCGTTTTGAAACCGAGGTTAGGAACTTCTTCTGGGATGACCCGTATTTATATAAATATGAGACTGATCAAATTTTTAGACGTTGTGTCCCAGAGGATGAAATTCAGAGTGTTATTTCTTTTTGCCACATGGAAGCATGTGGTGGCCATTTTTCTGCTAAGAAAACCACTGCAAAAATCCTGCAGTGTGTGGTTTTACTGGCCTACCATGTTTAAAGACACCCATGCTTTCTGTGTTGCTTGTGATAGATGTCAAAGGTTGGGAAGAGTGTCCCGGCGCAACATGATGCCTTTATCCCCAATTTTGCCATTGGAGATTTTTGATTGTTGGGGTATTGATTTTATGGGCCCATTTCCATCTTCTTTTGGATTTCTTTATATATTGGTTGGTGTGGACTATGTTTCAAAGTGGATTGAGGCAGTTCCAAGTAGGACCAATGACAACAAAGTGGTCATACGATTCCTCAAGGAAAATATTTTTTCTAGATTTGGAACTCCAAAGGCCATCATTAGTGATGGTGGGTCTCACTTTTGCAATAGGACATTTGAGGCTTTGATGAAGAAATATGGCATCAAGCATAAAGTGAGTACCCCATACCACCCACAAACGAGTGGGCAAGCTGAGATTTCTAATCGGGAAATCAAACACATTTTAGAGAAAACTATAAGGCCAGATAGGAAGGATTGGTCCCTCAGACTATCCGACGCTTTATGGGCTTATAGGACTGCTTATAAGACCCCGATTGGAATGTCTCCATACAGATTGGTGTATGGGAAGGCTTGCCACTTGCCTGTGGAATTGGAACATAGAGCCTACTGGGCAATAAAGAAATTAAACTTTGATATGGATCAAGCAAGTGGACAAAGGAAATTAGAGTTGAATGAATTAGAGGAGCTGAGGAGAGACTCCTATGAAAATTCTAAAATCTACAAAGAGAGGACCAAAGCTTTTCATGACAAAAATATTCTGAGGAAGAATTTTGAACCTCAGCAAAAGGTCCTATTGTACAATTCCCGTCTCCAGTTTTTTCCGGGAAAGTTAAGATCAAGATGGACAGGCCCTTTCATTGTGAAGAATGTTTATACTCATGGGGTGTTGAAATTGAGAATCCACGTAATGGCAATGTGTACAAGGTTAATGGGCAGAGATTGAAGCCTTATGTGGAAAACTTTCATTTGGGAGAGGAGTCCTTCCCTCTTCATGAGCCAGAATATTCAGATTGATGCTCCTAGTCTGATGGAGCATTTGTGTAGAATTTGTATCATATTCATTTTTTTTGTGTCACCTAGCAGGTGAGTTTTTCATGGCAGGTACTATCCACCCTTTCTTTTATTTTTATTGTTCTCTGCATTATATTATCATTACATTGGGGACAATGTAGATTTTAGGTGGGGGGTGTGGATAGTCATCCATGTGATTTTTTTTTTTTTTCAGTTTATTTTATTATTTTTAGGTTTAATTTTATTTTTTTAGGTTTATGGAAAAAAAAAATTTCAACATTTTCAAAATAATATTTTATATACAAGAATGTGAACATGATATTATGCGAATTCCAAAGGCAAAGTTAATATTTATTCTAGGTTGATAGTAGTCAGAATTCGATAACTGAAAATTATATACTTGAGTTCAATTATCTAATCACTAGTTTAAAAGAGTTATAATTTGATGTACTGAATTCACAATACACCCTAGCTAACTTAGTGAGGAATATGATATGTGAACTATAATAACCTTTTGATTCAAATAAGGTTGAATGAACTAGTATCATTGATATATGCTTAAAAGATAGAATATTGAAGAAAAAAAAAGAGTGATGGAAAAAGAAATTTTTTTATAGAGCATAATGTATGACCATAACAATCGTGTCAGTAATCCGGAGTAAGGATACCTAAGTATCCATTACTGTTACCATTACAAGTACGATACCTTAGGTTATGAAGCAAACCGGTGGGAATCTTCATCTAAGGGTGGTCTATAATAATGAGGATATGATGATAAAAGAAGAAATGACATGAAAAAAAATGAGATAACTAGAGATTTCATACTCTTGGAATGATTGAAAGGAGTTAGGATAGAGAACATACATATTTTTCAAAGTTAGACTAGTGTCACGAGCACCTAAGGATATTGGATCGTAACTATTCTAAATTTTGATTAGGTCTCTGAACTCAAGGATGTAATGGATTAGGAAATTGAGATTCTAACTAACTTCAGACTTAGGGTAAGTATTGTTTTGTTTTGGAATTCATATGATGAATGGAGGCATAATTGTATAAATTTTTGAGTGTTAAGCTATTTTTCATGTTTTCAATGTTTGTGGGTAACATTTCTGAAAACCCTCACGAGACTATAACTCGTCCACTAGGGAAACCTAGGGGTTTAAAGGCTTGCTGCATATGCTAAATGCAATCGAGATTACCTGCGAAAGTGGTGTAGTTAGAATTTATTATTATTATTATTTTTTTTTTTTCGTTTTAATTTTGTTTCTAAAATTAGTTTTTTTAATTATTTATTATTATTATTTCGCTTATTTTGCTTGGGACTAGCAAAATGCTGGTGGGGGGGTGTGTTGAGACTCAAATATTGCATAATTTTTCCATTTATATCTTGGTTTTATGAACATGAATCCGCTTAATATTCTATTTTACTCATGTATGTGTTGCAAGGTGAATTTAAGTGTTTGGATTGAAAATGGTGTTAAAAGCATGATTTTGATGCTCAAGAATTACCAAAGCAAGGGATTGATCTTAGGAGACCAAGATTGAAGAATTCACATGCTAAAGATCTAAGAAAACCAAGTGAAGAATGAAGAGAATCGAAGATTTGAAGTGAAGAATCCTGAAATCGTCCTGAAAAAGTGTATTATGAAGCTGTAAAGTTTATTTTGGGAAACTGCTTAGCAGGAAGTCTGTTTTAAACGAACTATGCAGCGAGAAGTCTATTTTGGAAAAATATGTATATTTGATGCGGTTTTAGGGTTTTTCAAATTTGTACGAAATTGGAGGTCCCTACTTATAAATAGGGCTTCCTAGGGCATTCTAAAACATTATTCAAGGCATTCAAGAGCAAGGTTTAGGGTTTTTAAAGAGTTTTTAGTTTTATTAAAGCTTTATAAGTTGTTTTGTTTTAGATTTTTCTATTTGCATTTTTCTTTCTTTATTTCTTGTTGCTTTTTATTTCTGCAATTTAATTATGTTTTTCTAAGTTCCTTCTATCCCAAGCTAGAAGGGAAGCACATGGGTTTAATGTTTCTTTAAGATTATGATGATTGATTGTTTTAATGATGAGAAAAATGGTGTATGCATGTTATCTATTATTTAGGTTTTGTTTTTTATCCTCTTGTGAGATCCATATGTTTCCATCATATGAGATCCACATTGATGGATAGGCTTACCCTAGATCAATCAGATTTCCTAGATAGGAGAGGTTCTCAACCTGTTATATTTCTTTGTATTCATTATCCTATAGATATTGAATACTAAAATCACTGACGCTTGAGAATATATGTCAATGGTGCAAATCCATGATTTTTAATTTTTTATATCATTTATTAAAATATTTAAACTGTTTTATTTTCCGATTAGGCTGACCATAGTGATCAGATCCTAGTTGTGTTATCCAAGTCATCATGATTTTGGAACATTAACGTATGTGTGGAACTTTGAAGCTTGGGTGTTATTTTATTCAATTGAATTACATCCATTCAAAAATCCCAAAATCAAATCATCAGATTAATTTTTTTAGACTTAGTTTATTTTGCGTTTGATTTTTTTCTTCTCACAATTCATCTCCCTGTGGGATCGACCCCGTATTCACGGGATACTACTTACGAACCTCTGCACTTGGAGGCAAGCAAACAATAACCTAAACCAAAACCTATTACCTAAACAAACCAAAACCTATAACCTAAACCCGAACCCATTCTCAAATCCTATAACCTAAACCTATACCTATAACCTAAACCAAAACCAAAACCTATAACCTAAACCAAAACCCATTCCCAAATCCCAAAACCTATAACCTAAACTGAAACCTTAACCTAAACTATAACCTATAACCAAAACCAAAACCAAAACCCATAATCTAAACCCGAACCCATTCTCAAATCCTATAACCTAAACCTATAACTATATCCTAAACCAAAACCTATAACCTAAAACCGAAACCTTAACCTAAACCTATAACCTATAACCTAAACCAAAACCTATAACCTAAACCAAAACCAAAAACCTATAACCTAAACCCGAACCCATTCTCAAATCCTATAACCTAAACCAAAACCAAAACCTATAACCTAAACCCAAACCCATTCCCAAATCCCAAAACCTATAACCTAAACTGAAACCTTAACCTAAACCTATAACCTATAACCTAAACCAAAACCAAAAACCTATAGCCTAAACTCGAACCCATTCTCAAATCTAAAAACCTATAACCTAAACTTAAACCTTAACCTAAACATGAAAAACCCAAACTTAAACCTAAACTTGAAAACCCAACCTAATCTCAACTCCCTAACCTAAACTAAACCTAAACTTGAGAACCCAATCTAAAAATCCAATCCCGAACCTGAACCCGATTTTCAAAACCTAAACCATAACCCATTCTCAAATCCTAAACCAAAACCTATAACCTAAACCAAAACCAAAACCAAAACCTATAGCCTAAACCTAAATCAAAACCTATAACCTAAACCTAAACCTTAACCTAAACCTATAACCTAAATCAAAACCTAAACCTAAACCTAAACCGATAACCTATAACCTAAACCAAAACCAAAACCTATAGCCTAAACCCAAACCCATTCTCAAATCCAAAAACCTATAACCTAAACCTAAACCTTAACCTAAACTTGAAAACCCAAACTTAAACCTAAACTTGAAAACCTAACCTAATCTCAACTCCCTAACCTAAACTTGAAAACCCAATCTAAAACTCAATCCCGAACATGAACCCGATTTCTAAAACCTAAACCATAACCCATTCTCAAATCCTATAACCTAAACCTATAACCTATATCCTAAACCAAAACATATAACCTAAACCAAAATCAAAACCTATAGCCTAAACCTAAATCAAAACCTATAACCTAAACTTAAACCTACAACCTATAACCTAAATCAAAACCTAAACCTAAACCTATAACCTATAACCTAAACCAAAACCAAAACCTATAGCCAAAACCCGAACCTAAACCTAAACCTTAACCTAAATGTATTCTCAAATCCCTAAACCTAAACCTTAACCTAAATGTATTCTCAAATCCCTAAACCTAAACCTACACCTAATCCTAATCTCAACTCTCTAACCTAAACCTAAACCTAAACTTGAAAACCAAAACCTAAACCCGATCTTGAACTCGAACCCGATTTCCTAAACCTAAACCTTAACCTATTCCCAATTTCCTAAACCTTAACCTAAATGTATTCTCAAATCCCTAAACCTAAACCTACACCTAATCCTAATCTCAACTCACTAACCTAAACCTAAACCTAAACTTGAAAACCCAAACCTAAACCCGATCCTGAACCCGAACCCGATTTCCTAAAGCTAAACCTTAACCTATTCACAATTCCCTGAACCTTAACCTAAATGTATTCTCAAATCCCTAAACCTAAACCTACACCTAATCCTAATCTCAACTCCCTAACCTAAACCTAAACGTAAACTTGAAAACCCAAACCTAAACCCAATCCCGAACCCGAACCCGATTTCCTAAACCTAAACCTTAACCTATTCTCAATTTCCTAAACCTTAACCTAAATGTATTCTCAAATCCCTAAACCTAAACCTACACCTAATCCTAATCTTAACTCCCTAACCTAAACCTAAACCTAAACTTGAAAACCCAAACCTAAACCCGATCCCGAACCCGAACATGATTTCCTAAACCTAAACCTTAAACTATTCTCAATTCCCTAAATCTATAACCTAAACCTAAAACTTAAACCTAAACCTAAACCAAAACCTATAACCTTAACCTAAACCAAAACCTATAACCTAAACCTTAACCTAAATGTATTCTCAAATCCCTAAACCTAAACCTACACCTAATCATAATCTCAACTCCCTAACCTAAACCTAAACCTAAACTTGAAAACCCAAACCTAAACCCGATCCCGAACCCGAATCCAATTTCCTAAACCTAAACCTTAACCTATTCTCAATTCCCTAAACCTTAACCTAAATGTATTCTCAAATCCCTAAACCTAAACCTACACCTAATCCTAATCTCAACTCCCTAACCGAAACCTAAACCTAAACTTGAAAACCCAAACCTAAACCCGATCCTGAACCCGAACCCGATTTGCTAAACATAAACCTTAAACTATTCTCAATTCCCTAAATCTATAACCTAAAACTTAAACCGAAACCTAAACCAAAACCTATAACCTTAACCTAAACCAAAACCTATAACCTAAACCTTAACCTAAATGTATTCTCAAATCCCTAAACCTAAACCTACACCTAATCCTAATCTCAACTCCCTAACATAAACCTAAATCTAAACTTGAAAACCCAAACCTAAACCCGATCCCGAACCTGAATCCGATTTCCTAAACCTAAACCTTAACCTATTCTCAATTCCCTAAACCTTAACCTAAATGTATTCTCAAATCCCTAAACCTAAACCTACACCTAATCCTAATCTCAACTCCCTAACTTAAACCTAAACTTAAACTTGAAAACTCAAACCTAAACCCGATCTTGAACCCGAACCCGATTTCCTAAACCTAAACCTTAACCTATTCTCAATTCCCTAAACCTTAACCTAAATGTATTCTCAAATCCCTAAACCTAAACCTACACCTAATCTTAATCTCAACACCCTAACCTAAACCTAAACCTAAACTTGAAAACCCAAACCTAAACCCGATCCCGAACCCAAACCCGATTTCCTAAACCTAAATCTTAACCTATTCTCAATTCCCTAAACCTTAACCTAAATGTATTCTCAAATCCCTAAACCTAAACCTACACCGAATCCTAATCTCAACTCCCTAACCTAAACCTAAACCTAAACCTAAACCTAAACTTGAAAACCCAAACCTAAACCTGATCTTGAACCTGAACCCGATTTCCTAAACCTATAAACTAAACTTTAACCTATAACTTATAACCTAAACTTATAAACAATAACCTAACATATGGATTTTGCTATAGTTTAGAAGATTTGTAAGTACATTTTTTATTTCTTTATATATAATTGTTTTTTTTCAGCTCTTTTTTTTTTTTTTTTTTTTTGGTCTTTCTTCCTTTTGAGATGTGTACAAAGGCATGCTTGTTTGATTGTGTCTACAATTGTTGTTTTATACAGGTTGACAAGCTAAAGAAGTCAGTGGATGATGAAATTCATTTTCTCAAGGGAAGGGTTTTAAAACTTGAAAGTGATCTTGTGTCGAAGTCTACAGAAGTTACATATGCAGTTTCAAGGAAAGAAGAAGCTCTATCTTCTGTGTTTGCTGAATTTGACCGTTTGAAGAAAGAAAATTCTGTAAAAGCGCGAGCATTATTTAATACATGAGGGCACGCCTTAATTGTAATTCTTTTGATAGGTTGAGCAAAGTGAAGTATTGTTTATTTAGAAATGTGAATGTAGGATGCATTGTAGATTTGATTGTTATTGTAATAAATGCATCATTTTTTTTTCTTTGATTGCATTAAGCTTAGATGAGTTATCAATCATAGCAGGTTCTTGCAATGGAAACAGGAAAAATGGCTACGAAATATAATCCGTAGCAAAGCTACAGCATTTCACCGTAGCTATTGCTATCTATTGCTACGGATTATATCCGTAGCTATTGGTATCTATAGCTACGGATTATATCCGTAGCTCTCCGAATGTAGTGCTGCAAATACCATACATAATGGTATCTATTGCTACGGATATAATCCGTAGCTATTGGTATCTATTGCTACGGATATAATCTGTAGCTATTGTTGTATATTGCTACAGATATTATCCGTAGCTAATGGTCTCTATTGCTACGGAAAAGATCCGTAGCTAATTGTACCTATTGCTACGGATATTGTCCGTAGCTAGACCTTTAGCTACCCCACCAATTGCGACGGACGTGATACGGAGTAGATCCGTAGCAAAAGCCCTTTTGCTACGGATCTAGTCCGTAGCCTTTGCCCATTTTTCTTGTAGTGATGGGAAACTTCTCCACAATACCTCAATACTGTTTACGCTTATTTGGATCATCATTGACAAGTAAAGCTTTCAGGTGGTATTCAAATTTAGCACCAGGATCTATACGCACATGGGAAGAAATGCAAGATGCTTTCATGTCAAACTTCTTCTCATCAGAACGTGATGCTAGTATCACAGAATTAGCTTCAGTGCGACAACGAGAAGGAGAACCAGTTGAAAAATTCATAGACAGATGGAAGACACTGGGGGCATCGTGTAGGCAGTTGCTGGAAGAAAAGGAACAAGTCAAAATGTGTCTGAACTCTATGGAGACAGGAATTGCGTTCGGACTCACCAGCGCTGATATCGGAACCTTTCACGATTTGGCTACCAAAGCCCATGCATTGGAATTAATGACTCGTAAGATGCCAGCATTTCATCATGAAACTGTCAGAAGAATACCTGGCAGGACAACCGTCAAACACCATCGATCGGGATAAGAAAAATCAAGAGGTGAAGGGCTCAAGAGACAAAAGGCCGGAAGGAAAAGAAAACTGGAATCAATCAAGGGACAGATACGGTGGAAAAAAGCTTAGAATGCTCGATTCTCATGAAGGATTTGAGTTTGACAGAGAGGACGTGGTGCCTATGATGCAACAATTGTTAAAAGCAGGTACCCTGGAATTACCGGAACCAAAACGCCCTGAAGATGTGACAAGAACCCGAGAAAGAAACTTTCGCCGTTATCATCGTTTAGTGGGACATCCGACAGAAAATTGTTACACGTTAAAGTGCATCATACAGCGAATGATAAATAGAGGAGATATAATAACCAGCGAAAGCAAAGAAAAGAATACAAGGGCGACAGTAAATGTATTGTCAATTCAAGAAAAGACTCGAGGAATGAAAGAGAAGGGAGACCGAAGGCCGATAAGAAATGCGACAATGATTACGTTGCGATCGGGGAAGCAGATAACAAGTCCGGTAAAGCAAAAAGCAGAAATTATAAGGAAAGAAGTAACTGAAAAATAGAACATCAAGGATAGAAGTAAAAATGAAGATACAGCGACAAAAGTGGCTTACGATGTAGTTAGTCACTTGAAAGGTATATCTGCACGT
Source organism: Magnolia officinalis (assembly GCA_021015155.1). Classification (NCBI taxonomy): domain Eukaryota; kingdom Viridiplantae; phylum Streptophyta; class Magnoliopsida; order Magnoliales; family Magnoliaceae; genus Magnolia; species Magnolia officinalis. Next base: position 38,822,923 of record JAJHSJ010000008.1, read on the forward strand.
TTAAGTATTTATGATGCGCTCAAGTTATCAGAAGAGTTTCGACAGAGTTTGATTCAAGCACTGTCTGATCACGATGTGAGAGAAACTTTACTGACAGAAATGAAGAATGAAAGAAGCAAGGAAAAGGTGGATTGTCTACCAATAATATCTTTCTCTGATGATGACTTAATTGGTGAAACAGAACATAACAGGCCATTGATGATAGAAGGGTACATTTGCGAAAAGAAGATAAAACGAACCATGATAGACAATGGGTCAGCAGTGAATCTTTTGCCACTTTCCATGATCACTAAATTGGGTTACCACCGTTCAGATTTGCGCCCCAGCGGAATGATGATACAAGGGTTTAATCAAGATGGACAGCGCGCACTCGGTAAAATTACAGTAATATTGGAAGTGGGAGAACTAATTACTACTGTTGTATGTCATGTTATAAATGCTGTGATGACATATAATCTTCTCTTAGGCAGGCCATGGATACATCAGTACAATATTGTACCTTCTACTCTACACCAATGTTTCAAATACTATAAGGATGGAATGCAGTGTAAAGTAATGGCTGATGCGAAACCATATACAGAAGCTGAGTCTTTCTTTGCGGATGCTAGCTATTATAAATGTTTCTCCAAAGAAGCGGGAAATGATGATAGAAAGGGAGTCTTGAAAGATATCCAAGTAAATAAAGCTAGAGAAGAAAGGGCGGAGTCTCCTGAGACTACAGGAGCAAGGAAAAAGTTCTATTTTGTACCAAAGCGCCTGAGACAACCAGGACAACCGCCGTTGACATTGTTGTCGATAGAACAGTTGAAAGTCTTACAGTCCAATTACACGATGCCCTTACCCAATATCGAAAGATGTAAGCCATTTGCAGCCGCCCCAGGCACATTTCAAGTCAAAGCCAGTGCTAAATATCCTGAAGCAATAAAGTTCCACGTTGCAGCAGAGGTGAAGAATGAAAACACAAGCAATATATATCATGGAGAGTTAGCACCGCAGAATTTGAGAAAATACAGTGCAGTAAGCAAGAAAATCATGAGAAATATGGGTTTTGATTGTGACAAGCCCACTGGATTGAATCATGGGAAAGGAATTCAAATCCCTCTCAGAGTTAATCAAGAAAAACGGAGAAAATTCCAAGGATTAGGAGCAGAATCATCAGTAAATATGGTATCAGTAAATAAAACTCCAGCCGAACAGATATCAAAACAAGATGCTAAGGTAGTCAAGTGTCCTGAAAGCGCTCCAAGACAAGTAGAAGATGGGGGACAGCCGACGATAGATGGCTTGCAGGAAATAAATTTGGGAACAACAGAAGAGCCAAGGAACACATTTATCAGTGTCAGTCTTTCAGATCAGGAATTTGAGAAATATGGCCAGCTTCTTAGAGAAAATAAAGACGTCTTTGCTTGGACATATGAAGAAATGCCAGGATTGGAACCATCTGTAGCAATGCATCGATTAAATATTTCCAAAGAAAAGAAACCAGTAAAGCAAGCACAAAGGCGATTTCACCCAGACCTGATTCCATTAATCGAAAAAGAAGTAAATAAATTAATAAAGGTTGGATTCGTCAGAGAAGTTAAATATCCTAAGTGGATATCAAACATTGTTCCGGTAAAAAAGAAGAATGGGCAGATTAGAGTATGCATCGACTTCAGAGATCTGAATGAAGCATGTCCAAAAGATGACTTTCCTCTCCCGATAACAGAATTATTAATTGATAGCACTACTCAGTATGCTATTATGTCCTTTATGGACGGATACGCGGGTTATAATCAAATCAGAATGACACCCGTAGATGAAGAGGCAACGGCTTTCAGAACACCGCTTGGAATTTATTGTTATAAAGTGTCACGCCCCAGACTCGGTAATCGGACTCACATGGAACCCGATGGCCGATTCTGACCGCAACAGCCTCCGTAGTACCCCATTCTCAGTTCCTGAGGCAGGTTCCGATCCTGGGATCCTACAAGGAGGATTTTCATAACAGTATAATCATTTCTAACACGAGCATACCCAAGATCACTGCAAGTAAATCTGAGAATAACAAGGCACACATCACAAAATCCACTAAGAATTTAAACTTTTACAATCATCCATAAGGTCCAAAAGGACATACATGAGCCAAAAAAGAAAGGAGAAAAAGGTCGGCAACACTGGAGTCCTCAAATGCCCAGCTCTACTCCACGCTCTGCTACTGTGTCGCCTGCCTAGAGTATCCTGCACGCATCAATCGTGCATAAGCTTATAGAAGCTTAGAGGGTGGTGTAAGTGTGTGACAATGGTGCACAGAACAATAGTAGGAGATGTAAGAAGGGAAACATGCTCAATGAGAATATCACTAGCCTTACCAAGGCTTATCATGAATATGATGCGATGAGTACTGGATGCCATACCAAGGCAATGCATGAAGGGGCTTACACAGCCAATGCTAATGCAATGCAAGTAATGTCAGTGCTCATATCCAAACCATATGTCAAGTACATTTCCAATCATAAGGAAATCACCGGGGTCCATTACACTGCTGAATGACTGCCGTTCTACAGACCCCGCACAGTCAAACGAGCGTAAGAGACCTCACTACCCGCTTGTGGACAACCAATCACCAACAAGGCCTGACGGTAGCGGACCCATTTACGAGCTGGTCAGACTCAGCCTAGCAATGCCTCCTCACATCAGGCAGGTAAGGCCACACCCCTATCCAACCGACTACACGACAGTGGGAGACGCGGCCTAATGGTATAAGGCCCTCGTGCGCTCATATATTCCACCCGGTCACGGCGTTGGAGCAGATCCTTGGTACCATGGAAGTTTTGGGAATTTCACCCATGGGCATCCTATGCACCCGGTATGCTCAACTAATATTTCCGGTGTCCACACATACAACCATCCACGAATACCCCTGTGGAGGCAAGGCCCTGATGAAGTAAGGGCGGATATCCATAAGCTATGCAATGCCAGATGCATGAATCACACAATCACCATGCATTAGTCCCAAGCATCCATCTCTCGGGGAGATACCAATATGTCCTACACAATGACACAACCATGACCAATAATACCTCAACCAAGCATGCATATGATGCGTATGGGAGTGGGCCATGAAGATGAATAGGGGTGCCAATGAAGTGAAGATGAACTCTCTACCTAACCATGAAGGGTCTAGGTACTTAACCAATTCCTCATAAGGAATACAACCTCTAGGGGGCCCATATACCTAGGATAGCCCATGAGACTAAGGAGAACAATGATATGGGCCTAAATAGATGAAACGAGCCTAGCAAGGGTCTATGGTGGGCCTTTAACCACCCATAGAAGCCCATTAGCCTACCTTAGGACCACCAATGTGGACATCCAACCACAATTGGTCCCCAAGAGGTAGCCCATCTCTAATTGATTACGGATCAAGGTCCAAGGCCCACATAACATTATAAATAAGAAATGGATAGCCATTACATACCACATACATTCATGTTGGGCTTCAGAAAGGCGGCCCAAGGCCCAACCAAAACATGGGTCCAAGGGGAACACACATAACCCGACCCATATATACCACCATGGGCCCATAGGGGAAAGGTTAGGGCCCAACATAAAGGCTACTAATCCCATATATTGTGATGGCCTAGTGGGCAGCCCATTGCTCAAATCACATGGGCAAATGTCATGTTCTTAGTCAAGTAAGTTGGGCCTACAACCCGGCCCAAGTATAAAGTTGATTTGGTGAGCAATCAAGGGCCCATATACTTGTGTAATCTGGCCCACTAATCCAATACAATAGTATGGTAAAAATGGCCCAAAAATTCAATAGGCCTATCTAGAAAGTTCCAGCCCAATTGGGCTCAAAGAGTTCAACAACTAACCACATTCATGGACCCAATTAAATTCAACTGTGGTGGGCCTCAAAAGTGCATTTATTAAGCCCAACATTTAAGGAACTAAATGTATAAATTATTACCTCTAAGATTCTTCACAATGTGTTGGGCCCCACTTCTCAAAATTTCAGCCCAAAGGCCAAACATAATTATAACATGTTGCTGTCCTAAATTTGGGCACTCCATTGGAGTGGGCCCAGGACCTCTAAAACTCTGGAAATTGAGGGCCAAGGTTCCTCATCATGCATACAATGAGAGAAAACCCAAAAAGGTGGCCCACCATCAGAGGAAACATTTTTGAATTATAATTTTTATCAATGCATATTGCTGGACTGCACAGCAGAAAATTCTGGCAAGCCAACCATCTTGGCCCATTCTTTTGGGTGCCCAAATGGGGTCAGTTGAGGTTGAAATTTCTCAGAGTGATACTTCAATAGGTGGGACACACTCCCAAAAAATTTCAGAATTTTTGGAGATTTAAAAATATTTTAATTTATTTAAAGAATTTAATCTATCCTAAAAATCGGACTGATCTGGACACCATGTTGTAATGGGCCGGTCCAGCCACCACCATGGTGTGTACAAGTGTCCATTAGTCCCAAAATTTTGTAAGTTGGTCCTAACATGAGTGGACCACCTTCCTGTAAATTTTTATAATTTTTAGACACCCAAAAGTATTTTAATAAATTTTAGAATTCCAACCTGTCCAGGGTAGAATATTGCTGGAACAGTGCAGAAAAATCCAGACTGTCCACCTCATTTGGACCACACCTTTGGGACCCTAATGAAGGTCAGATGGGGCTGAAATTTGGAATGGTTGTAGGTGGGTCATAAGGCTACAAGAATCACATATTATTTTATTTCATTATTCCCACCAAAGACCTATAAATCAGGCCCCAAAGTGGCCCAAAAATCTGTCCAGGCAGATTTACAGCAATATGTAACAGAAATGATTAAAATATAAACATGGTTTTCCATGGGATTTAACCCCAGGAATTTGTTTGGTGGACCACCCCAGTGGGCCCCACAAATGTCCAGACCTTCCCCATCATCAAATACCCCTTGCATGTGTCCCATTTAGGTGGATTTTGGGGCCACATGTCTAAGGATGGACCGCTATGGGCGTCCAAGCTCCATGGTTGGTCTGGATTTTTGTTGGCCTACAAGGTGGGCCACACATGCAAGATCAAAATTCAATCATAAAGAAAAAATAATAATAATAAAGAATCGGCCACAAGAGGAGGGGCTCCGCCACATTGAGGCCCTCCCCTTCATCAATCACACCATACATTCTTTTTATTCATATGTTACAACATAGATCCACCACATGCATGTTCTAGATTCAAGATCAATGGTTGGGATGTCATCCCAACCATGATTCTAGGGTCTAGATGACCCATCATACTATGAAATCCAAGTAATCCTCCATGATGGGGGCCTATAGAGGGGAAACCCCATGCATGGACATGCATGCATCAAAAAGGCCATTTGGCCACAACTAAGGGATGATGTAGGATCTCCACCATGGATTGGTGGGCCCTACACTTCCCACACAAAAAAAAAGAGATCTAAGAATATGAAAATAGAAATCCTAAGTCCTAAGAATACACCCACCTTAGATTGCTCCAAACTTGGACCTCCTAGCTCCTAGTGCACCAAGGGATCCATTTCAATGGGTGAGATTGGATTTGGATGGTTGGATTTGGAAGATTAAAGGGGAAATGGGGCTGGAGAAGAGAGGGAGATGGGAGAGAAGTTGCTGGAGAAGAAGAGAAGAGAGAGAGAAATGAGAGGGAAAGAGAGGGAAAAATCTTTTTAAAGGAAGTAATAATAACCTATGGTGACAATAACAATGTTGCTAGGGTAGGCTAGGTATGGGTAGTGTTTAGGTTGGGTAGTGTTTATTCCATGCAATAGTGTAGTGTGTGTGGTGTGGTGTGCATGGGAAATTGTGCCATGGAGGTGGTCCACATGTTTTTGTACAAAAAGTGGGCCACAAGATGAAATGCTCATAACTTTTGATCCATAGGTCGGATTGACACAAAAGCGCGTCGTTGGAACCGCAACGACGATACGAACGAGATGGCATAGGTCTTGGGTCGATCCGAGTTAGGTCTACGTGATCGGACTCAAGGTGACCATAAACACAATTCGAAGGTCGCGGGTCGCCGAAATTCGACCGGTAGGACCGCGAGACCATGATGAACAAGATGCATACTCATACACATACATGCAAACATGGGAACTAGGGTCAGGTCTCACATAAAGTTATGTCTTTCGGTCTCAAAAATGCTGGGGCAACATATCAAAGGGCAATGAAAAACATTTTGCAAGATATGATGATAAACATGTCGAATGCTATGTTGATGACTTGGTGGTCAGGTCGGGAGATCATCAAGAACACCGCGAACATTTAGCATCAGTCTTCCGTCGTCTCAGAAAGAAGCAATTAAAAATGAACCCTGCTAAGTGTGCATTTGGAGTATCTTCTGGCAAGTTCCTCGGCTTTTTTGTACGACACAGAGGGATCGAGATTGATCCAGAAAAAATTAAAGCTATTCAAAATATGCCGCCGCCAACGACGTTGAAGGAATTAAAAAGCTTACAAGGAAAATTGGCATACATTCGTCGTTTCATTTCAAATCTCGCAGGAAGGTGTCAGCCATTTTCTCGGTTAATGAAGAAAGATACAGAATTTGTATGGGATCACGCCTGTCAAAATGCATTTGACTCAATCAAGGAATTATTAAGACAGCTGCCGGTGTTAACAGCTCCAATAAAAGGTAAGCCACTTATCTTATATACATCTGCAGCTACAAATTCTTTGGGTGCTTTGTTAGCACAGGTGAACGAAACCGGAAAAGAGACTGCTCTTTATTATCTAAGCCGAACATTGATGGGGGCAGAATGCAATTATTCTTCGATTGAGAAAGAATGTTTGGCGCTGATATTCGCTGTACAAAAGTTGAGGCATTATTGTCTCTCCCATGATATAACTCTGATCTCAAGAGCAGATCCGATAAAATTTTTAATGACCAGGCCAATGTTGTCGGGAAGACTAGCCAAGTGGATGTTATTGCTGTCAGAATATACTATTTCATATAAACCAGCGAAAGCAGTAAAAGGACAAGCCATGGCAGACTTCCTCGCAGCGCATCCTATAGCAGAAAGTGAAGAAATTAATGATGAATTTCTAGATAAACAGGTTATGTTGGCTGAATCTCAGAATCTTTGGCAAATGTATTTTGATGGTGCTGCTTGAATATCGGGAGCGGGGGCAGGAATAATATTCATTACACCTCAAGGCGATTTATTGTCATATTCCTTCACATTGGGCACCGCATGCACAAACAATGAAGCTGAATACAGAGCTCTTATCATCGGAATGGAAATAGCCCAGCAAATGGAAATAAAATTATTGCATATCTTCGGAGATTCTAAATTGATTATAAATCAGTTGACAACAGAATTCGAAGTAAGGAAAGAAGAACTTCTGCCTTATTATTGGAAGGCACAAAAGTTGCTTGAACAATTTTGTCATGTGGAAATTAAACACATACCACGCTCTGAGAATGTAAAAGTGGACGCTCTAGCCGGTCTGGCAGCAGCTCTGTCTTACACAAATCGAAGTCCTCTTCAGGTAACTATAGAAGAAAGAAGATTCCTGCCGTCTGCAGAGGTTATCGAAGAAACCGTAGAAATGTTTCCTATATCTTGTCTAGAAGTAATGATAGATGATTGGCGTCAGCCTTTCGTTGATTATCTCAAATATAATATCTTGCCAGAAGATAATGCGCAAAGGCAGCAAATTAAGCAGCGATCGGGCAAATTTGTCATATGCAGTGAAGTACATTCAGGTGAATGTGGAGCACATCAAGCCGGCCGAAATTTGTGCCATAGAGTACATCGAATGGGTTATTATTGGCCTACTATGTTCAAAGATGCGATAGAATATGCAAAGCGGTGTCATGAATGCCAAATACACGGAGATGTAATACATGTTCCCCCAGAAGACTTACATCAGTCTGTTACTTCCTGGCCTTTCTCAGCTTGGGGACTCGATGTGATTGGTCCTATAAATCCCCCTTCATCTAAAGGAAAACAGTATATTCTGGCAGCAACAGATTATTTCTCCAAATGGACCGAAGCAATTGCCTTGCGTAATGTTAAAGAGACAGTTGTGGTCAATTTCATTCGACATGCTATAATATACCGTCATGGTATTCCGAAAAAGATCGTCACTGATAATGGCACCCTTTTAAAAATAGAGGCATGGAAAAGTTGTGTCAGAAGTTCGGCATCCAACATTCGTTTTCAACACCTTACTATCCTCCGGCCAATGGATTAGAGGAAGCATTTAACAAAACGATTATCAAAATAATCAAGAAAACGGTGACAGGTAATAAGCGTGATTGGGATGAAAAGTTACAAGAAGCATTATGGGCCTACAGAACTACTCATCGTATAGCAACAGGGGCGACACCTTATTCATTAATCTATGGTATAGAGGCAGTTATCCCAATCGAAATGCAGGTGGCATCACTCAGGATAGCAGTACATCAATCTATAACAGATGATAAAAATGCAAAAATAAGGTTGAAAGAGTTAGATTTGCTCGATGAGAAACATCTTGAAGCTCAGCAGCGGTTGCAGTCATATCAGGCCAGGATATCGGCTGCATTTGATAAACAGGTTAAATACCACTCTTTCAAAAAAGGGGATATGGTGTTAATGCTAAAAAGACCTATAGTGATTACTCACCGAACAGGGGGCAAGTTCGAGCCTAAATGGGGCGGTCCATATGTGGTAAAAGAAGTATACTCCAATGGGGCATATAGAATCACAAATCAAGAAGGACAGAGTATCAGTATACTTGTCAACGCCCGTTTCATCAAGAGATACTATCCCTAAAGATAGACATGTGGATTTTGATTCAGAATATTATCAGCATAATGAATCTGTATCAAAAGGGGGCAAGGATGAATAAGATCATGTTCATATATCAACAAAAGAAGATGTGAAGAAAATTCACGAGCGCGTCAATTATCAAGCATCAAATCCGAAAATATGATCATCATCATTGCCACACAAGTTTGACAAATCTTGAAGATTCTCTTGAAGATATTGACAATATTGATATATATTGCTTTACAAGGCATGGATCTTCTGGAAGATATTATCTCAGATGAAAATATCTACTACTACTATACTGGCAATGATGATGATCAGATATTGTTGCCTTACAAAGATACACCAATCTCAGTTAAAGGGGCAGTATAGCCAAGCCAAATCCTAAAAGAGCTAAATTGAGCAAAATCAAAAAGATCAAGCTCTAAAAAAAAAAATAATAAATAAAATAATGCTCTCAAAGGATCAAGCTCTAAAAGAGCCGGCCAACTATACATAAGACCTATGAAGATCGCCATTCGGGCAACGGCGAGGAGTCAGTGGCCCTAAAAAGCCCGCGAAGACCATCGTGCGCACCCATGCGGGCAGCTGACGAAGTCAAGGATTCAAAGCCTAAAAGGCCATAAATCCGCAAAGACTAGTCACCGTAACTCCCATGCCGTCTGTATAGCTTCCGGCAGCGCCACGGGGAACGGATAAAAATGCCCTCCTGTGAATGGGCTCGACCTTGCAGACGAAGAAAAAACAAGGGCCGAAGTGCGAGCTTTATGCCAACCGTGCATAAGACCCTCCAGATCTAGGGTTTAATTTCAGTGGTAACTCGTGAGGAAGGGCTTAAACCTACTCATTGATAGACTGACGACCCTAGATTTAGTGCCCAAAGGTAGCCTTGCGAGCCCTGCGAACTCTAAAGAGTTACAGTGGTCAACCCTGTGCGTAAAACCAACAGTTCACCGCCCGGTAGCGTCAATGGGCCCCTCTGATGGACCTTGGCCGTGAGCTCAAGGCAGTGAAAAGCCCAAAAGCGAACTCTAGAGAGTTACAGTAGCCATCACATAAGACCCATAAATGCTCCACTACTCATGAGCTTAAACTGTGTGTGTGCGCACGCTCCACTACTCATGAGCTTAAACTGTGTGTGGCTAATTAAATTGAAACTTAGTACCGCCAATTTAAATACTCATATAGAGAATCCCGCACTAACAAAGCATAAAAGGTTTAGAAATTTTAAAGGATATAATGAAATTATTACATAAAGTACGAATATAATTTGATAATGTTAGTATAAATATCATCAACATACAATGAGAAAATGCTATTATAAACATCTCAAAATGCTTTCAAAAAAAAAAAACATGTCCAAAAAACATGAAAACAAAAATCACATGTTCAAAATTACATGTTTTAAAGATCTTCTGTAATTCCCACTGCTTCCGAATATCTGCGCAAATCTTCTTTCAACTGTGCCTGGGCTATATCATGTTTAGATTTTTCTTCAAGAATAAGTTTCGCTTGATCAGGGACGCCAGCAAGTTTATTCTCCAGAGAAGCAATCATTCATTACTTCGAAGTTGCGCGGATTTTTCAATATTAATAGATTTAACATTCGCATGTATCCTTTCTTCAACATCTTGAATGATCAAGGCTTTTCATGATTCCTTCTCTCCAGTTGAGAAATTTCTTCCTTCAGGGCTGCAATACGATCTTGGATAGTCTTATTTTCATCCATATGAATCTTAATTGATCTTGAAGAATCATATGCTCTTGTTCAAGTCTAGAAATTGATGAAGCTGTTAGAGAGGCTTGTTGAGATGAAGCCAGCTACTTCTTGTACTCTAAAATCTCAGGGGCAATTGTAACGTTTTCTACCGACGCCAGAGAAATTACTGAATCACGAAACTTGAGGAGTGAATCACGCAAAGGAGATATGTTGAGTCTAGCCATCTTGGCGGAGCTTTCCAAAATCTCTATAGCAACATCCAAATCCAACCATTGATCGGGATTTCTGAAGATATGGATTATTGCTAACAAAGAATGTTTCACCATAAGCATTTTATGAACAAGGATTTTTGCAAAAGATGACAATTCAGAAGTAGTGGCCACATAATCAGAGCTGGCCGCACCACTGCAAGGATGAGTTCCTATAGTAAAAGAAGAAAGATATTCAAAATATTATTATGAAATATGTAGTCGTGAATGAAGATAATCAGTGCATAAATATGTACCTGTCACCTGGATATGACCTACAGAGGCAGAAGCTCTCTAAGTCATGGAAAGACTAAGTTCCACCATATCAGCAAAAGATGGTGCTCTAGCTTCTGTGCTTGAATCTCTGGTAATCGGAGTTGGCAAGTCTGTAGTCTCTGTGGGAAATATGATTTCACGAGCCACTACTCTTGGTACTACCAATGGAACTATAGGTGCCCTTGGTGAAGATACCACAAGAGGACTCGCTGAAGAGACAGGACCTATTTCTGCAACTTGAGCACCTAAAAAAGGAGACGCAATGAAAGGGAGACATAAGAATAAAATAATAAATTATTAAAATATAGATAGATATGCATGTGGAAATTAGATCTCCTTTACCTGGTGAATACCCATATTCGCCATAATCTAAAGGTTCTTCCTCATTTTCTTCAGTTGCAGGAGATTTAGCAGGATCATTCACACCGAGAAGAGTCTTAACGGTTGCAGGGGAAGATTCCATCTCGACCTCTTTCGCAGCTGTTTCTTCATCTCCATCAATGTCAACTTCACCTTCTTCAAAGTCATTATCTTTATCTTCACAGCCGTCGCTATCCTCGCTGTCTTCATATTGTGAAGATTCAGCAGTATCTGACGATGAAGCTGAACTCTCATCTTCCAAAATTTCTTCATCAGCTTCTTCAATGACAACCTGCTTCCCTTTGTAAGAAACGGGTTGACTGCTCTCCGGTACAGGCTCTTGGACTGTAGGAGAAGCGGATGCTTGGCGGGTCCTTTCTGGAAGAGAGGGGATGATGTTTGCAAACGCATTTTTGATCTAGTCATTGGAGAAGATGGACTAGGACCAAGGGGTTGTGGAGGAGATATGGAAGTACCAATAGCTGGTCCTTCTTGAACCGCTGCAGTCTCTACAAGAATTGGAGAAGATGTATCAGCATCGTCTGCAGCTTGGTTTGAAAAATTCCGACGAGATTTTTCAAATTCTCTCAGAACTCCGTGAGCAAACCAGCCATCCAAGGTGTTAATAGGCTTGATTTCACGGATGGGGTCTTCCAATGATATCTTCCTACAAATTTCCCCCGGATGGGAAGCATGGCTCTTTTCTGGAACATAGCCTATTCCGCTCTCTAAATTTCTGCCCTTCAGCCTGGGCGGATGAAGAAAGATAGAAGAATCCACTAGCAAGCATTTGGTGACTAGGTATGATTGGTGATCCCACCATCGCATCCAGCTATATGATGTCCGGACTATGCGATTACAGCCTGGAATTACGAAAAGAGATCCAACACAGCCATTCAATAGTTGTTTCCATATCATGGCCCAGTTAAGAGGACCAGTTCCATAACAGCGCATTTTTCTAGTAACCAACTCGCAGTCTTGAGGCACGGTTTGATCATAACCAAATTGACGAGCAAAGCGACTGGGGTAGTAGGGTTCTCTCCAAAATTCTGTTCCTTCCCGAAGAGGTAAACTACATGAGCAAATAGAAAAGAAGAAAGCTCTCTCTACTGCAATAAGTGTTTCTTGGTCCACCATATTTGTATCTTCAGTATGGCGATAAAGGCGGAACTGAAAGAAGTTTATCTAATCATCATCTCGAATTTTATTGGCAACCCACTCATACGCTCTTTTTGCCATTGCTCTTTGCTGAAAGAACCAGAGTGGAAGGTGAGAAGGATGAGTGTATGCTTGCTCTGGAGCTTCAAAAGTCCAAGGAAAATAGACCCCTAGCCATCCTGTGATGTAATGCCAAGAAGTATGTGCAGACGAGGCTCCAAGAATAGGATCTTTCACATGGGTAGCTACCTCTCCAAGGGCCCTATAAATAGAGCATAATACTGGAGGAGCAATGGAGTATTTATGGCCTTCCGCCAGAGCGCCAGCTATAGTGAAGACAGTAGGACGAACAACATCTGCCCATTTAGAACTAGGCAATACGACCAAACTCAGCCAATAGGCTAAGAAAGCTGCAAGTTCTCCGAAGGAGCTATATTTCGGCCTTCCCTTTATTATGCCTCGAAGCTTTGTCAGTTCCTTGGATTGACAGTCATGAAATCTTCAAAGAGAAAATAAAAAAGAGAGGGTGAATATGGAGAAATTGCCAATATAAGGAGAAAGTTGATTATCAAATTGATAAATACCTGAGGCCTCTGGAAAAATGTGCTAGCCACTGCAAAGGGGGGATCTTGTGAAAATTGGGAAATTTACTCATCTCCTTGAACAGTTCAATAGTAGTTTCGGAGATCAAAGGTTTGCGATCAGGAGAGGATACAAAGGCCAGTTCCCTATTGGTTGGAATAAATTCATCGTAGAATTTACCTGTTATAGGGAGACCGGCTATGCGGTGAAGATCCCAAAGTGTTATGCTCATTTCACCATAGGGCAAGTGGAAAGAGTTGGTTGTGGGCGACCAGTACTCAAGGAAACCTTTCAGTACAGTAGGTTCCCTACAGAAGTATTTAGAAGTCACTTCTATAGCATCATAAAGACCAATTTTGCAAGTGTGCTCGTATGCTTCAATCAAATAGCTTCCACCCAATCAGAGTAATAGCGTCGAGCAGTTAACATGTGAATTCTGGAAAGAGGTCGTGAGAGGGCTATGGAAAGGAGCTAAGAAAATCATGGGATGAATTTCTTCTATCCTTTGACGCGGCTTCTGTGTTTGAATGATTCCTTCAAGAATCCTGGGTTCTCTGGTGGCCCATGATTCAGTATACATCAACCTTTCGCCATGAACACAATCCTGGGTTCACAGTCAAGCATGGACTGATGGCGATAGACATTGATGGGAATTATTGTCATGCCTTCTGAATGAGGGTTATCAAATTTCATAACACCTTCAACAACCCGTACTGAATCCCATGAATTCTGAAGCCTCTTCTTCTTGTGGTCTTCGATCTTCTCTGCAAATTCTTTCGCCTTATTGCGGCGAGTTTTCTTCGAACGAGAAGTCGGAGGAGTGTCTTCACGAAGAGGGGGTCTTTCACTATCAGTACGAATGTGAGCCGTGGTCTTTAACCACTCATCCCAATCGTATTCTCTACCATGCTTTGGCGGACATTTGATATCTCCTAAAGATATGGATCTATGGATGGGGGATGGAAGAGATTTGATACGGTCAGAAAAGTCAAAGGTTGGAAGAACAGGTTCTTTAAAATAAGGAGTCCTAGAGGTGGTCTTTGTTCGTTTGGCAGGAGGTTGATCGGAAGAAGGTTGGTCGGAAGGAGGGCGAGCTGTTTGTTTTATACAAGCCATGAAAATAAGTCAAAGAAAGGAAGATAAAGGTCGGAATAAGAAAGGAAGAAAGAAGAAGAAGAAAATGGCTAAGTGGTTGGAGACAGTTCAAAAGAAAATTGGTTAAGTACGAAGTACTTTGCGCGAGTCCGCGCAAAGTCAAAGGTTTGCGCGGAAAATCCCCAAGTTCAAAAGACTCCGCGCAAAGTGAAATGGTTTGCGCGGGTTCACGCAAAGTAAAAGGTTTGCACGGGAGAAAATCGCCAGACCAGAAAATCGCCAGAGCAAAAAGGGTTCGTGCAAATGACTAAGTTGTTGGACTATTTATAGGATTCATGGCCGAGCACGGTACACGACCGAGCTTTGCGTGGGGTCGCGTAACCCTAGAAAATGAATGGTTTTGATCCTTTTCTTTAATTTCTAAAAAAACAAAGAACGGATCAAGGGGGCATCTGTTGAGGCATAAAATAAGCAAAGAACTGAAGAAAGGAAAGATCAAGAAAATCAGTTTAAAGATCAAAGAAATCAATTTGAAGATGACTTTGCGCGGGTTCACGCAAAGAGAATAGATTGCGCTGGATCGCGCAAAGTAAATGGGTTGCGCGGGTTGATCAGTGAAGACAGGTTGCGCGGGGATGATAGATTGCACGAGACCGCGCAAAGAATATCGATTGCGCTGGTCCGCGCAAAGTGTTTTGCAGAGATATAAAAATGGCTGGATGATATTTTGTCCCACATCGACCAGAATAGGGATTTACACCAGTGAAGATATCTATAAATACCCCGTTCTTTCTCTCAAAAAGGGGTTGGAAGATTTTCAGAGTGGAAGAAAGACGAAGAAGAAGACAGAAGACAGAAGGTGTAAATGAGCATTGGGCTCATATAGTTTGCGCGGACTCGCGCAAAGGAGCATTGGGCTCCTGTAGTTTGCGCAGACTCGCGCAAAGGAGCATTGGGCTCCTGTGGTTTGCGCGGACCCGCGCAAAGCATGTAGTTTGCGCGGACTCGCGTAAACCGACTGATAGACAAGTCTATAACAGCAATGGGCTGATATGCTGCTGGAATGGCTAGAGTCTTCAAATCTTCAAGTTTTCTTATTCAGGAGGAAGGGAAGAATCATCGACGAAAAGGCATATTCTTCCTCAGCTTCAGGAGATGACCAGAATAGCACTGAAATGCTGCCGAAATCTCTATTCTTTTGAAGATTAATTAGTTGACTTGTCTATTCCTCCTAAGTCATAGGAGATGATTGAAATCAGCGCTGTTATGCTGTCGAAATTCATATTCAACCATTATAATTGTAGCTTGCAATGAATTCTTTGTAAACTGTTTTAGAATCAAGGGATACCTGAGGATGTAAATAAATTCAGAATCAATAAAATGTGATGATTGTTTCTGTAGCTATTTCATTGTTATGTTTGAATAAGATAATCTCCAAATCAAATACTTTTGTTTTCTTGTCGAAACACGCGGGTCCGCGCAAAGTGAATAGATTGCGCTGGACCGCGCAAAGTAAATGGGTTGCGCGGGTTGATCAGTGAAGACAGGTTGCGCGGGAATGATAGATTGCGCGAGACCGCGCAAAGCATGTCGTTTGCACGAGTCCGCGTAAAGTGTTTTGCAGAGTTATAAAAATGGCTGGATGTTATTTTGTCCCACATCGATCAAAATAGAGATTCACACCAGTAAATATGTCTATAAATACCCCATTCTTCCTCTCAAAAGGGGTTGGAAGATTTCAGAGTGGAAGAAAGACGAAGAAGAAGACAGAAGGTGCAAATGAACATTGGGCTCAGATAGTTTGCGCGGACTCGCGCAAAGGAGCATTGGGCTCCTGTAGTTTGCGCGGACCCGCGCAAAGGAGCATCGGGCTCTTGTAGTTTGCGCGGACCCGCGCAAAGGAGCATCGGGCTCCTGTAGTTTGCGCGGACCCGCGCAAAGCATGTAGTTTGCGCAGACTCGCGCAAACCGACTGCCGGACAGTTTATAACAGCAATGGGCTGATATGCTGCAGGAATGGCTAGAGTCTTCAAATCTTCAAGTTTTTCTTGTTCAGGAGGAAGGGAAGAATCATCGACGAAAAGGCGTATTCCTCCTAAGTTTCAGGAGATGACCGGAATAGCACTGAAATGCTGCCGAAATCTCTATTCTCTTGAAGATTAATTAGTTGACTTGTCTATTCCTCCTAAGTCATAGGAGATGATTGAAATCAGCACTGTTATGCTGTCGAAATTTATATTCAATCGTTATAATTGTAACTTGCAATGAATTCTTTGTAAACTATTTTAGAATCAAGGGATACCTGAGGATGTAAATGAATTCAGAATCAATAAAGTGTGATGATTGTTTCTGTAACTATTTCATTGTTATGTTTGAATAAGATAATTCCCAAATCAAATACTTTTGTTTTCTTGTCGAAACAGTTAATCTTTCCAAAATTGCCCGATCTAACGGAAATGCCTATAACTCCATCATTTGATGTCGGATTGGGTCGATTTTTGGTCATCTGAATGGTTCTTTAGTGTTCTTTCATTCTTGACTGGAATCGTCGTATTCCGAGGCCATTTGGGCATCTTTAAGTTGGATTGCAGTCGTGGATCCTGAATGTTTCCATCATCTCCTTATCTAATAGTAACCCTCATAACTCTCTCTTCAGAGGTCAAATTTAAGCTATTTCAGGTCATTGGAATGGTAACTTGTCAAGCTTCCAAATGGGACCAAAATTGCCTAATTCAGAGACCGTTCGATATCCCAAAAGCACGTTGGAACTCTTCGATCGTCATTTTTCAATATTGATTGTTAATCTTTCCAAATTGCGCGATCCAACGGAGATGGCAATAACTCCATTTGATGTCGGATTGGGTCAATTTTTGGTCATCTGAATGGTACTTTAGTGCTCTTTCATTCTTGACTGGTATCGTCGTTTTCCAAGACTATTGGGCATATTTAAGTTGAATTGTAGTCATCAGTCCTGAATGTTTCCTTCATCTTCTTGTCCAATAGTAACCCTCATAACTCTCTCTTCAGAGGTCGATTTAGACTATTTCATCACATTGGAATGGTAATTGTCAAGCTTCCATTTGGGACCAAAATTGCTTAATTCAGACACCGTTCGATATCAAAAAAGCACGTTAGAACTCTTCGATCATCGTTTTTCAATATGGATTATTAATCTTTCAAAATTGCGCGATCCAACGGAGGCACCTACAACTACAAAATTTGATGTCGGATTGGGTCAATTTTTGGTCTTCTGAATTGTACTTTAGAACTCTTTCATTCTTGACTAGTATCGTCGTATTCTGAGACCATTTGGGCAACTAAAAGTTGGATCACAGTCGTCGGTCCTGAATGTTTCCTTCAACTTCTTGTCCAATAGTAACCCTCATAACTCTCTCTTTAGAGGTCGAATGTTGACTATTTTTGGTCATTGGATTGGCAACTTGTCAAGCTTCCAAGTGGCACCAAATTTACCAAATTCAGAGACCGTTCGATATCCCAAAAGCACGTTGGAACTCTTTGATCGTCTTTTTTCAATATGGACTGTTAATCTTTCCAAATTACAAGATCCAACGGAGACGCCTATGACTCCATCATTTGATGTCGGATTGGGTCAATTTTTGGCCATCTGAATGGTCTTTAGTGACCTCTCATTCTTGACTGGTATCGTCGTATTCCGAGACAATTTGGGCATCTTTAAGTTGGATCGTAGTCGTCGGTCCTGAATGTTTCCTTCATCTCCTTGTCTAATTGTAACCCTCATAACTCACTATTCGATGGTGGAATTTAGACTATTTCTGGTCATTTGAATGGTAACTTGTCAAGCTTTTAAATGGGACCAAAATTGCCTAATTCAGAGACCGTTCGATATCCCAAAAGCACGTTAGAACTCTTCGATCGTCATTTTTCAATATGGATTGTTAATCTTTCAAATTGCACGATCCAACGGAGACGCCTATAACTCCATCTTTTGATGTCGGATTGGGTCGATTTTGGTCATCTGAATGGTACTTTAGTGCTCTTTCATTCTTGATTGGAATCATCATATTTCGAGACCATTTAGGCATCTTAAAGTTAGATAGCAGTCGTGGATCCTAAATGTTTCCATAATCTACTTGTCCAATAGTAACCCTCTTAACTCTCTCTTCAGAGGTCGAATTTCGATATTTTAGGTCATTGGAATGGTAACTTGTCAAGTTCCAAATGGGACCAAAATTTCATAATTCAGAGACCGTTCGATATCCCAAAAGCACGTTGGAACTCTTCGATCGTCATTTTTCAATATGGAATGTTAATCTTTCCAAATTGCGTGATCCAACGGAGACGCCAATAAGTCTATTATTTGATGTCGGATTGGGTCAATATTTGGTCACGTGAATGGTACTTTAGTGCCCTTTCATTCTTGACTGGAGTCGTCGTATTCTGAGACCATTTGGGCATCTTTAAGTTGGATCACATCATGGATCCTGAATGTTTCCATCCTCTCCTTGTCCAATAATAACCCTCATAACTCTCTCTTCAGATGTCGAATTGAGACTATTTCAAGTCATTGGAATGGTAACTTGTCAAGCTTCCAAATGGGACCAAAATTGCCTAATTCAGAGACCATTCGATATCCCAAAAGCACGTTGGAACTCTTCGATCGTCATTTTTCAATACAGATTGTTAACCTTTCCAAATTGCGTGATCCAACGGAGATGCCTATAATTCCATCATTTGATGTTGGATTGGGTCAATTTTTGGTCATCTAAATCGTACTTTAGTGCCTTTCATTCATGACTGGAATCGTCATATTCCGAGACCATTTGGGCTTCTTTAAGTTGGATCGCAGTCGTGGATCCTGAATGTTTCCATCATCCCCTTGTCCAATATTAACGCTAATAACTCTCTCTTCACAGGTCGAATTAAGACTATTTCAGGTCATTGGAATGGTAACTTGTGAAGTTTCCAAATGGGACCAAAATTGCCTACTTAAGAGATCGTTCGATATCCCAAAAGCACGTTGGAAGTCTTCGACCATCATTTTTCAATACGGATTGTTAATCTATCCAAATTGCGCAATCCATCAGAGACGCATTTAAGTCCATCATTTGATGTTAGTTTGAGTCAATTTTTGGTCATCTGAATGGTACTTTAGTGCTCTTTCATTCTTGATTGGTATCATTATTTTTCAAGACCATTTGGGCATATTTAAGTTGGATCGTAGTCGTTGGTCCTGAATGTTTCCTTCATCTTCTTGTCCAATAGTAACCCTCATAAGTCTCTCTTTAGATGTCAAATTTAGACTATTTCATCTCATTGGAATAGTAACTTGTTAAGCTTCCATTTTGGACCAAAATTGCTTAAATTAGACACCGTTCGATAATAACCCTCGTAACTCTCTCTTTAGAGGTCGAATGTCGACTATTTCAAGTCATTGGAATGGTAACTTGTCAAGCTTCCAAATGGGACCAAATTTACCAAATTCAGAGACCGTTCGATATCCCAAAAGCACGTTGGAATTCTTCGATCGTCATTTTTCAATATGGATTTTTAATCTTTCCAAATTGCTGATCGAACGGAGACGCCTATGACTCCATCATTTGATGTCGGATTGGGTCAATTTTTGGTCATTCGAATGGTCTTTAGTGCTCTTTCATTCTTGACTGGTATCATCGTATTCCGAGACCATTTGGGCATCTTTAAGTTGGATCACAGTTGTCGGTCCTGAATGCTTCCTTCATCTCCTTGTCTAATAGTAACCCTCGTAACTCTCCCTTCAGAGGTCTAATGTCGACTATTTCAGGTCATTGGATTGGTATCTTGTCAAGCTTCCAAATGGGACAAATTTACCTAATTCAGAGACCGTTCGATATCTCAAAAGCATGTTGGAACTCTTCGATCGTCATTTTTCAATATGGAATGTTAATCTTTCCAAATTGCGTGATCCAACGGAGACGCCTATAACTCCATTTGATGTCGGATTGGGTTGATTTTTGGTCATTTGAATGGTACTTTAGTGCTCTTTCATTCTTAACAAGAATCATCGTATTCCGAGACCATTTGGGCATCTTTAAGTTGGATCGCATTCGTGGATCCTGAATATTTCCATAACCTCCTTGTCCAATAGTAACCCTCATAAGTCTCTCTTCAGAGGTCGAATGTTGACTATTTCAGTTCATTGGAATGGTAACTTGTGAAGCTTCCAAATGGGATCAAAATTGCCTAATTCAAAGACCATTTGATATCCGAAAAGCACATCGGAACTCTTCGATCGTCATTTTTAAATATGGATTGTTAATCTTTTCAAATTGCGCGATCCAACGGAGACGCCTATAACTCCATCATTTGATGTCGGATTGGGTCAATTTTTGGTCATTTAAATGGTACTTTTGTGCTCTTTCATTCTTGACTAGTATCGTCGTTTTCCAAGACCATTTGGGCATATTTAAGTTGGATCGTAGTCGTCGGTCCTGAATGTTTCCTTCATCTTCTTGTCCAATAGTAACCCTCATAACTCTCTCTTCAGAGGTCGAATTTAGACTATTTCATCTCATTGGAATGGTAACTTGTCAAGCTTCCATTTGGGACAAAAATTGCTAAATTCAGACATCGTTCGATATGCCAAAAGCACGTTGGAACTGTTCGATCGTCATTTTTCAATAGGATTGTTAGTCTTTCAAAATTACGCGATCCAACGGAGACGCCTATAACTTCATCATTTGATGTCGGATTGGGTGATTTTTGGTCATCTGAATGGTACTTTGGTACTCTATCATTCTTGACTGTATCATCCAATACTTCATCATTTGATGTCGGATTGGGTGATTTTTGGTCATCTGAATGGTACTTTGGTACTCTATCATCTTGACTTGTATCATCCAATTCCGAGACCATTTGGGCAACTTAAAGTGGATCATAGTCGTCGGTCCTGAATGTTTCGTTCAACTTCTTATCCAATAGTAACCCTCATAACACTCTTCAGAAGTCGAATTTAGACTATTTCAAGACATTGGAATGGTAACATTTCAAGCTTCCAAATGGGACCAAATTTACCTAATTCAGAGACCGTTCGATATCCCAAAAGCACGTTGGAACTCTTCGATCGTCATTTTTCAATATGGAATGCTAATCTTTCCAAAATTGTCCAATCCAACGGAGACGCCTATAACTCCATCATTTGATGTCGGATTGGGTCAATTTTTGATCATCTGAATGGTACTTTAGTGCTCTTTCATTCTTGACTGGAATCGTCGTATTCTTAGGCCATTTGGGCATCTTTAAGTTAGATTGCAGTCGTGGATCCTGAATGTTTCCATCATCTCCTTATCCAATAGTAACCCTCATAACTCTCTCTTCAGAGGTCGAATTTCGACTATTTCATCTCATTGTAATGATAACTTGTCAAGCTTCCATTTGGGACCAAAATTGCTAAATTCAGACACCGTTCGATATCCCAAAAGCACGTTGAAACTCTTCAATCGTCAATTTTCAATATGGATTGTTAGTCTTTCAAAATTACATGATCCAACGAAGATGCCTATAACTCCATCCTTTGATGTCAGATTGGGTTAATTTTTGGTCATCTGAATGGTACTTTAGTAGTTTTTCATTCTTAACTGGTATCGTCGTATTCCTAGTCCATTTGGGCAACTTAAAGTTGGATCACAGTCGTCGGTCCTGAATGTTTCGTTCAACTTCATGTCCTATAGTAACCCTCAAAACAATCTCTTCAGATGTCGAATTAGACAATCTCAAGACATTGGAATGGTAACTTGTCAAGCTTCCAAATGGGACCAAATTTACCTAATTTGATATCCCAAAAGCACGTTGGAACTCTTCGATCGTCATTTTTCAATATGGAATGTTAATCTTTACAAATTAGGCGATACAACAGAGACGTCTATAACTCCATCATTTGATGTCGGATTGGGTCAATTTTTGGTCATCTGAATGGTACTTTAGTGCTCTTTCATTCTTGACTGGAATCGTCGTATTCTAAGTCCATTTGGGCTTCTTTAAGTTGGATCGCACTCGTGGATCCTGAATGTTTCCATCATCTCCTTGTCCAATAGTAACCCTCATAACTATCTCTTCAGAGGTCGAATTTGGGCTATTTCAGGTCATTGGAATGGTAACTTGTCAAGCTTCCAAATGGGACCAAAATTGCCTAATTCAGAGACCGTTCGATATCCCAAAAGCACATTGGAACTCTTCGATCGTCATTTTTCAATATGGATTGTTAATCTTTCAATTGCTTGATCCAACTTTCACGCCTATCACTCCATCATTTGATGTCGGATTGGGTCGATTTTTGGTTATCCAAATGGTCTTTAGTGTTCTTTCATTCTTGACTTGTATCGTCATATTCTGAGACCATTTGGACATCTTTAAGTTGGATCGCAGTTGTCGGTCATGAATGTTTCCTTCATCTCCTTGTCTAATAGTAGCCCTCATAACTCACTCTTCGGAGGTCAAATTTAGACTATTTCAGGTCATTGGAATTGTAACTTGTCAAGCTTCCAAATGGGACCAAAATTGCTTAATTCAGAAACCGTTCGATATCCCAAAAGCATGTTGGAAGTCTTCGATCGTCATTTTTCAATACGGATTGTTAATCTTTCCAAATTGCGCGATCCAACGGAGATGCCTATAACTCCTTCATTTGATGTCGGATTGGGTCAATTTTTGGTCATCTGAATGGTACTTTAGTGCTCTTTCATTCTTGACTGGTATCGTCATTTTCCAAGACCATTTGGGCATATTTAAGCTGGATCATAGTCGTCGGTCCTGAATGTTTCCTTCATCTTCTTGTCCAATTGTAACCCTCATAACTCTCTCTTCAGAGGTCGAATTTAGACTATTTCATCTTATTGGAATGGTAACTTGTCAAGCTTCCATTTGTGACCAAAATTGCTTAATTCAGACACCGTTCGCTATCCCAAAAGCACGTTGGAACTCTTCGATTGTCAGTTTTCAATATAGATTGTTGTCTTTCAAAATTACGTGATCTAACGAAGATGCCTATAACTCCATCATTTGATGTCGGATTGGGTTGATTTTTAGTCATCTTAATGATACTTTAGTTCTCTTTCATTCTTGACTTGTTTCGTCATATTCCGAGACCATTTGGGCAACTTAAGTTGGCTCACGGTCGTCGGTCCTGAATGTTTCGTTCAACTTCTTCTCCAATAGTAACCCTCATAACAATCTCTACAGAGGTCGAATTAGACTATTTCAAGACATTGGAATGGTAACTTGTCAAGCTTCCAAATGGGACCAAATTTACCAAATATAGAGACCGTTTGATATCCGAAAAGCACGTTGGAAGTCTTTGATCGTCATTTTTCATTATGGAATGTTAATCTTTCCAAATTGCTCGATCCAACGGAGTCGCCTATAACTCCATCATTTGATGTCGGATTAGGTTGATTTTTGGTCATCTGAATGGTACTTTATGCCCTTTCATTCTTGACTGGAATCATCGTATTCTGAGACCATTTGAGCATCCTTAAGTTGGATCGCAGTCCTGGATCCAGAATGTTTCCATCATCTCCTTGTCCAATAGTAACCCTCATAACTCTCTCTTCAAGGTCGAATTTAGACAATTTCAGGTCATTGGAATGGTAATTGTTAAGCTTCTAAATGGGACCAAAATTGCCTAATTTAAGACCGTTTGATATCACAAAAGCACGTTGGAACTCTAGAATCGTCATTTTTCAATGTGGATTGTTACTCTTTCAAAATTGCGCGATCCAACAAAGATGCCTATAACTCCATCATTTGATGTCGGATTGGGTCAATTTTTGGTCATCTGAATGGTACTTTAGTGCTCTTTCATTCTCGACTGGAATCGTCGTTTTCCAAGACCATTTGGCCATATTTAAGTTGGATCGTAGTCGTCGGTCCTGAATGTTTTCTTCATCTTCTTATCCAATAGTAACCCTCATGAGCTCTTCAGAGGTCGAATTTAGACTATTTCAACTCATTGGAATGTTAACTTGTCAAGCTTCCATTTGGGACCCAAATTGCTTAATTCAGAGACCGTTCGATATCCCAAAAGCACGTTGGAACTCTTCGATCGTCATTTTTCAATATGGATTCTTAATCTTTCAAAATTGCGTGATCCAACGGAGACGCCTATAACTCTATCATTTGATGTCGGATTGGGTCAATTTTTGGTCATCTGAATGGTACTTTAGTACTCTTTCATTCTTGACTGGTATCGTCGTATTTTGAGACCATTTGGGCATCTTTAATTTAGATTGTAGTCGTAGATTTTGAATATTTTCATCATCTCCTTGTCCAATAGTAACCCTCATAACTCTCTCTTCAGAGGTTGAATGTCGACTATTTCAGGTCATTGGATTGGTAACTTGTCAAGCTTTCAAATGGGACTAAATTTACCAAATTTGGAGACCGTTCGATATCCCAAAATCATGTTGGAACTCTTCGATAGTTATTTTTCAATATGGATTTTTAATCTTTTCAAATTGCGCGATCCAACGGAGACGCCTATGACTCCAACATTTGATGTCGGATTGGGTCAATTTTTGGTCATCCGAATGGTCTTTAGCGGCCTTTCATTCTTGACTGGTATCGTCGTATTCTGAGACCATTTGGGCATCTTTAAGTTGGATCGCAGTCGTCGATCCTGAATGTTTCCTTCATCTCCTTGTCTAATAGTAACCCTCATAACTCACTCTTCGGAGGTCGAATTTAGACTATTTCAGGTCATTGGAATGGTAACTTGTGAAGCTTCCAAATGGAACCAAAATTGCCTAATTCAGAGACCGTTTGATATCCCAAAAGCACATTGAAACTCTTCGATCGTCATTTTTCAATACGGATTGTTAATCTTTCCAAATTGCACGATCCAACGGAGACACCTATAACTCCACCATTTGATGTCGGATTGGGTCGATTTCTGGTCATCTGAATGGTACTTTTGTGCTCTTTCATTCTTGACTAGAATCATCGTATTCTGAGACCATTTAGGTATCTTTAAGTTAGATTGCAGTCGTGGATACTAAATGTTTCCATCATCTCCCTGTCCAATAGTAACCCTCATAACTCTCTCTTCAGAAGTCGAATTTAGACTATTTCAGGTCATTGGAATGGTAATTTGTTAAGCTTCCAAATGGGACCAAATATACCTAATTCAGAGACCGTTCGATATCCCAAAAGCACGTTGGAACTCTTCAATCATCATTTTTCAATATGGATTGTTACTCTTTCTAAATTGCGCGATCCAACGGAGACACCTATAACTCCATCATTTGATGTCGGATTGGGTGGATTTTGGTCATCTAAATGGTACTTAGTGCTCTTTCATTCTCTACATGAATCGTCATTTTCCAAGAGCATTTGGGCTTATTTAAGTTAGATCGTAGTCGTCGGTCCTGAATGTTTTCTTCATCTTCTTATCCAATAGTAACCCTCATAACTCTCTCTTCAGAGGTCGATTTAGACTTTTCAACTCATTGGAATGGTAACTTGTCAAGCTTCCATTTGGGACCCAAATTGCTTTATTCAGAGACTGTTCGATATCCCAAAAGCATGTTGGAACTCTTCGATCGTCATTTTTCAATATGGATGGTTAATCTTTCAAAATTACGCGATCCAACAGAGACACCTATAAGTCCATCATTTGATGTCGGATTGGGTCGATTTTTGGTCATCTGAATGGTACTTTAGTACTCTTTCATTCTTGACTAGTATCGTCATATTCTGAGACCATTTGGGCATCTTTAATTTAGATTGTAGTCGTGGATCCTGAATATTTCCATCATCTCCTTGTCCAATAGTAACCCTCATAATTCTCTCTTCCGAGGTCGAATGTCGACAATTTCAGGTCATTGGATTGGTAACTTGTCAAGCTTTCAAATGGGACTAAATTTACCAAATTTGGAGACCGTTCGATATCCCAAAAGCACGTTGGAACTCTTCGATCGTCGTTTTTCAATATGGATTTTTAATCTTTCCAAATTGCTAGATCCAACGAAGACACCTATGACTCCATCATTTGATGTCGGAGTGGGTCGATTATTGGTCATCCGAATAGTCTTTAGTGTCCTTTCATTCTTGACTGGTATCGTCGTATTTCGAGACCATTTGGGCATCTTTAAGTTGGATCGCAGTCGTCGGTCCTGAATGTTTCCTTCATCTCCTTGTCTAATAGTAGCCCTCATAACTCACTCTTCGGAGGTCGAATTTAGACTATTTTAGGTCATTCGAATGGTAACTTGTCAAGCTTCCAAATGGGACCAAAATTGCCTAATTCAGAGACCGTTCGATATCCCAAAAGCACGTTGGAACTCTTCGATTGTCATTTTTCAATATGGATTGTTAATCTTTCCAAATTGTGAGATCCAACGGAGACACCTATAACTCCATCATTTGATGTCAGATTGGGTCAATTTTTGGTCATCTGAATTGTACTTTAGTGCTCTTTCATTCTTGACTGGAATCGTCGTATTCCGAGACCATTTGGGCATCTTTAAATTGGATCGCAGTCGTGGATCCTGAATGTTTCCATAATCTCCTTGTCCAATAGTAACCCTCATAACTCTCTCTTCAGAGATCGAATTTAGACTATTTCAGTTCATTGGAATGGAAACTTGTCAAGCTTCCAAATGGGACTAAAATTTCCCTATTCAGGGACCGTTCGATATCCCAAAAGCACGTTGGAACTCTTCGATCGTCATTTTTCAATATGGATTTTAAATCTTTCCAAATTGCGCGATCCAATAGAGACGCCTATGACTCCATCATTTGATGTCGGATTGGGTCGATTTTAGGTCATCCGAATGGTCTTTAGCGCCCTTTCGTTCTTGACTGGTATTGTCATTTTTCGAGACCATTTGGGCATCTTTAAGTTGGATCGCAGTCGTGGATCCTGAATCTTTCTAAATTGCGCGATCCAACGGAGACGCCTACGACTCTATCATTTGATGTCGGAATGGGTCAATTTTTGGTCATCTGAATGGTACTTTAGTGCTCTTTCATTCTTGACTGGAATCGTCGTAATGTAAGACCATTAGGGCATCTTTAAGTTGGATCGCAGTCGTGGATCCTGAATGTTTCCATCATCTCCTTGTCCAATAGTAACCCTCATAACTCTCTCTTCAGAGGTTGAATTTAGGCTATTTCAGGTCATTGGAATGGTAACTTATTAAGCTTCCAAATGAGACCAAAATTGCCTAAGTCAGAGACCGTTCGATATCCCAGAATCACGTTAGAACTCTTCGATCGTCATTTTTCAATATGGATTGTTACTCTTTCTAAATTGTGTGATCCAACGGAGACGCCTATAACTGCATCATTTGATGTCGGATTGGGTCAATTTTTGGTCATCTGAATGGTACTTTAGTACTCTTTGTTTCTTGACTGGTATCATCAATTTCCATGACCATTTGGGCATATTTAAGTTCGATCGTAGTCGTCGGTCCCGAATGTTTCCTTCATCTTCTTGTCCAATAGTAACCCTCATAACTCTCTCTTCAGAGGTCGAATTTAGACTCTTTCATCTTATTGGAATGGTAACTTGTCAACCATCCATTTGGGACCAAAATTGCTTAATTCAGACACCGTTCGATATCCCAAAAGCACGTTGGAACTCTTCGATCGTCATTTTTCAATATGGATTGTTAGTCTTTCAAAATTATAGAATCCATCGGAGACGCCTATAACTCCATCATTTGATGTCGGATTGGGTTGATTGTTGGTCATCTGAATGATACTTTAGTACTCTTTCATTGTTGACTGGTATCATCGTATTCCGAGACCATTTGGGCAACTTAAAGTTGGATCACAGTCGTCGGTCCTGAATGTTTTGTTCAACTTCTTGTTTAATAGTAACCCTCATAGCAATCTCTTCAGAGGTCGAATTTAGACTATTTCAGGTCATTGGAATGGTAACTTGTGAAGCTTCCAAATGGGACCAATATTGCCTAATTCAGAGACCGTTTGATATCCCAAAAGCACGTTGGAACTCTTCGATCGTCATTTTTCAATACGGATTGTTAATCTTTCTAAATTACTCGATCCAACGGAGATGCCTATAACTCCGTTTGATGTCGGATTGGGTCAATTTTTGGTCATATGAATGGTACTTTAGTGCTCTTTGTTTCTTGACTGGTATCGTCAATTTCCATGACCATTTGGGCATATTTAAGTTCGATCGTAGTCATCGGTCCTGAATGTTTCCTTCATCTTCTTGTCCAATAGTAACCCTCATAACTCTCTCTTCAGAGGTCGAATTTAGACTATTTCATCTCATTGGAATGGTAACTTGTCAAGCGTCCATTTGGGACCAAAATTGCTTAATTCAGACACCGTTCAATATCCCAAAAGCACGTTGGAACCTCGATCGTCATTTTTCAATATGGATTGTTAGTCTTTCAAAATTATGCAATCCAATGGAGATGCCTATAACTCCATCATTTGATGTCGGATTGGGTTGATTTTTGGTCATCTGAATGGTACTTTAATACTCTTTCATTCTTGACTGGTATCATCGTATTCCGAGACCATTTGGGCAACTTAATGTCGGCTTGGGTTGATTTTTGGTCATCTGAATGGTACTTTAGTGCTCTTTCATTCTTGACTGGAATCGTCGTATTCCGAGACCATTTGGGCATCTTTAAGTTGGATCACAGTCGTGGATCCATAATATTTCCATAATCTCCTTGTCCAATAGTAACCCTCATAACTCTCTCTTCAGAGGTCGAATTTAGACGATTTCAGTTCATTGCAATGGTAACTTGTCAAGCTTCCAAATGGGACCAAAATTTCCTAATTCAGAGACCGTTCAATGTCCCAAAAGCACGTTGGAACTCTTCGATCGTCATTTTTCAATATGGATTGTTAATCTTTCCAAATTGTGCGATCCAATGGTGACGCCTATAACTCCATCATTTGATGTCGGATGGGGGTCGATTTTTGGTCATCTGAATTAGTGCTCTGTCATTCTTGACTAGATTCGTCATTTTCCAAGACCATTTCGGCATTTTAAAGTTGGATCATAGTCGTCGGTCCTGAATGTTTCCTTCATCTTCTTGTCCAATAGTAACCCCCACAACTCTCTCTTCAGAGGTTGAATTTAGACTATTTCAACTCATTGGAATAGTAACTTGTCAAGCTTCTTGGGACATAAATTGCTTAATTCATAGACCGTTCGATATCCCAAAAGCATGTTGGAACTCTTCGATCGTCATTTTTCAATATGGATTGTTAATCTTTACAAATTGCGCGATCCAACGGAGATGCCTATAACTCCATCATTTGATGACGGATTGGGCTGATTTTTTGTCATCTGAATGGAACTTTAGTGCTCTTTCATTCTTGAGTGGAATCGTCGTATTCTGAGACCATTTGGGCATCTTTAAGTTGGATCGCAGTCGTGGATCCTGAATATTTCCATAATCTCCTTGTCCAATAGTAACCCTCATAACTCTCTCTTCAGAGGTCGAATTTAAACGATTTCAGTTCATTACAATGGTAACTTGTCAATCTTCCAAATGGGACCAAAATTTCCTAATTCAGAGACCGTTCGATATCCCAAAAGCACGTTGGAACTCTTCGATCGTCATTTTTCAATATGGATTGTTAATCTTTCCAAATTGTGCGATCCAACGGTGACGCCTATAACTCCATCATTTGATGTCGGATTGGGTTGATTTTTGGTCATTTGATGTTGGAATTGTCGTATTTTGAGACCATTTGGGCATCTTTAAGTTGGATAACAGCTGTGGATCCTGAATGTTTCCATCATCTCCTTGTCCAATAGTAACCCTCATAACTCTCTCTTCAGAGGTCGAATTAAGACTATTTCAGGTCATTGGAATGGTAACTTGTGAAGCTTCGAAATGGGACCAAAATTGTCTAATTCAGAGACCGTTCGATATCCCAAAAGCACGTTGGAACTCTTCGATCGTCGTTTTTCAATATGGATTGTTAATCTTTCCAAATTGTACGATCCAACAGAGACGTCTATAACTCCATCCTTTGATGTCGGATTGGGTCAATTTTTGGACATCTGAATAGTACTTTAGTGCTCTTTCAGTCTTGATTTTTATCATCATTTTCCATGACCATTTGCGCATATTTAAGTTGGATCATAGTCGTCGGTCCTGAATGTTTCCTTCATCTTCTTGTCCAATAGTAACCCTCATAACTCTCTCTTCAGAGGTCAAATTTAGACTATTTCATCTCATTAGAATGGTACTTATAAAGCTTCCATTTGGGACCAAAATTGCTTAATTCAGATACCGTTCCATATCCCAAAAGCACGTTGGAACTCTTCGATCGTCATTTTTCAATATGGATTGTTAGTCTTTCAAAATTATGCAATCCAACGAAGACGCCTATAATTCTATCATTTGATCTCAGATTAGGTTGATTATTAGTCATCTGAATGGTACTTTAGTACTCTTTCATTCTTCACTTGTATCATCATATTCCGAGACCAATTGGGCAACTTAAAGTTGGATCATGGTCGTCGGTCCTGAATGTTTCGTTCAACTTCTTGTCCAATAGTAACCCTCATAGAATCTCTTCAGAGGTCGAATTAGACTATTTCAAGACATTGGAATGGTAACTTGTCAAGCTTCCAAATGGCACTAAATTTACCAAATTCAGAGACCGTTCGATATCTCAAAAGCACGTTGGAACTCTTCGATCGTCATTTTTCAATATGGATTGTTAATCTTTTCAAATTACGTGATCCAACGGAGACACTTATAACTCCATCTTTCGATGTCGGATTGGGTCGATTTTTGGTCATTTGAATCGTACTTTGGTGCTCTTTCATTCTAGACTGGAATCGTCATTTTCCAAGACCATTTGGGCATATTTAAGTTGGATCGTAGTTGTCAGTCCTGAACATTTCCTTCATCTTCTTGTCCAATAGTAACCCTCATAACAACCTCTTCAGAGGTTGAATTTGGACTATTTCATCTTATTGGATTGGTAACTTGTCAAGCTTCCATTTGAGACTAAAATTGCTTAATTCAGACACCGTTCGATATCCCGAAAGCACGCTGGAACTCTTCGATCGTCATTTTTCAATATGGATTGTTAGTCTTTCAAAATTACACGATCCAACGGAGACCCCAATAACTCCATCATTTGATGTCGGATTGGGTTGATTTTTGGTCATCTAAATGGTTCTTTAGTACACTTTCATTCTTGACTGGTATCGTCGTATTCCGAGACCATTTGGGCAACTTAAAGTTGGATCTCAGTCGTCGGTCCTGAATGTTTCGTTCAACTTCATGTCCAATAGTAACCCTCAAAACAATCTCTTCAGAGGTCGAATTAGACTATCTCAAGACATTAGAATGGTAACTTGTCAAGCTTCCAAATGGGACCAAATTTACCTAATTTAGAGACCGTTCGATATCCCAAAAGCACGTTGGAACTCTTCGATCGTCATTTTTCAATATGGATTGTTAATCTTTCCAAATTGCGCGATCCAACGGAGACGCCAATAACTCCATCATTTGATGTGGATTGGGTCGATTTTTGGTCATCTGAATTGTACGTTAGTACTCTTTCATTCTTGACTGGTATCATCGTATTACGAGACCATTAGGGCAACTAAAAGTTAAATCGCAGTTGTCAGTCCTGAATGTTTCCTTCTACTTCTTGCCCAATAGTAACCCTCATAACTCTCTCTTCAGAGGTCGAATGTAGACTGTTTCAAGTCATTGGATTGGTAACTTGTCAAGCTTCCAAATGGGACCAAGTTTACTAAATTCGGAGACCGTTCGATATCCCAAAAGCACATTGGAACTCTTCCATCGTCATTTTTCAATATAGATTGTTAATCTTTCCAAATTGCGCAATCCAACGGAGACGCCTATGACTCCATCATTTGATGTCGGATTGGGTCGATTTTTGGTCATCCGAATGTTCTTTAGTGCTCTTTCATTCTTGACTTGTATCGTCATATTCCGAGACCATTTGGACACCTTTATGTTGGATCGTAGTCGTCGGTCCTGATTGTTTTTCATTCATCTCTTGTCTAATAGTATTCCTCATAACTCACTCTTCGGAGGTCGAATTTAGACTATTTCAGGACATTGGAATGGTAACTTGTTAAGCTTCTAAATGGGACCAAAATTGCTTAATTCAGAGACCGTTCGATATCCCTAAAGCACGTTGGTACTCTTCGATCGTCATTTTTCAATACGAATTGTTAATCTTTCCAAATTGTGCGATCCAACGGAGACGCCTTAAACTCCATCATTTGATGTCGGATTGGGTCAATGTTTGGTCATCTGAATGTTACTTTTGTGCTCTTTCATTCTTGACTGGTATCGTCGTTTTCCAAGACCATTTGGGCATATTTAAGTTAGATCGTAGTCGTCGGTCCTGAATGTTTCCTTCATCTTCTTGTCCAATAGTAACCCACATAACTCTCTCTTTAGAGGTCGAATTTAGACGATTTCATCTCATTGGAATGGTAACTTGTCAAGCTTCCATTTGCAACTAAAATTTCTTAATTTAGACACCGTTCGATATCCCAAAAGCACGTTGGAACTCTTCGATCGTCAGTTTTCAATATGGATTGTTAGTCTTTCAAAATTATGAGATCCAACGAAGACGCCTATAACTCCATCATTTGATGTCGGATTGGGTTGATTTTTGGTCATCTGAATGGTACTTTAATACTCTTTCATTCTTGACTGGTATCATCGTATTCCGAGACCATTTGGGCCACTTAATGTTGGATCACAGTCGTCGGTCCTGAATGTTTTGTTCAACTTCTTGTCTAATAGTAACCCTCATAACAATCTCTTCAGACGTCGAATTAGACTATTTCAAGACATTGGAATCGTAACTTCTCAAGCTTCCAAATGGGACCAAATTTACCTAATTCACATACTGTTCGATATCCCAAAAGCACATTGGAACTCTTCGATCGTCATTTTTCAGTATGGAATGTTAATCTTTCTAAATCACGCGATCCAACGGAGACACCTATAACTCCAACATTTGATGTCGGCTTGGGTTGATTTTCAGTCATCTGAATGGTACTTTAGTGCTCTTTCATTCTTGACTGGAATCGTCGTATTCCGAGACCATTTGGGCATCTTTAAGTTGGATCGCAGTCGTGGATACATAATATTTCCATAATCTCCTTGTCCAATAGTAACCCTCATAACTCTCTCTTCAGAGGTCGAATTTAGATGATTTCAGTTCATTGCAATGGTAACTTGTCAAGCTTCCAAATGGGACCAAAATTTCCTAATTCAGAGACCGTTCAATGTCCCAAAAGCACGTTGGAACTCTTCGATCGTCATTTTTCAATATGGATTGTTAATCTTTCCAAATTGTGCGATCCAACGGTGACGCCTATAACTCCATCATTTGATGTCGGATGGGGTTAATTTTTGGTCATCTGAATGGTACTTTAGTGCTCTTTCATTCTTATCTAGAATCATCGTTTTCCAAGACCATTTGGGCATTTTAAAGTTGGATCGTAGTCGTCGGTCCTGAATGTTTCATTCATCTTCTTGTCCAATAGTAACCCCCACAACTCTCTCTTCAGAGGTTGAATTTAGACTATTTCAACTCATTGGAATAGTAACTTGTCAAGCTTCTTGGGACATAAATTGCTTAATTCATAGACCGTTCGATATCCCAAAAGCATGTTGGAACTCTTCGATCGTCATTTTCCAATATGGATTGTTAATCTTTACAAATTGCGCGATCCAACGGAGACGCCTATAACTCCATCATTTGATGACGGATTGGGCTGATTTTTTGTCATCTGAATGGTACTTTAGTGCTCTTTCATTCTTAAGTGGAACATCGTATTCCGAGATCATTTGGGCATCTTTAAGTTGGATCGCAGTCGTGGATCCTGAATATTTCCATAATCTCCTTATCCAATAGTAACCCTCATAACTCTCTCTTTAGAGGTCGAATTTAAACGATTTCAGTTCATTGCAATGGTAACTTGTCAATCTTCCAATTGGGACCAAAATTTCCTAATTCAGAGACCGTTCGATATCCCAAAAGCACGTTGGAACTCTTCGATCGTCATTTTTCAATATGGATTGTTAATCTTTCCAAATTGTGCGATCCAACGGTGACGCCTATAACTCCATCATTTGATGTCGGATTGGTTGATTTTTGGTCATTTGATGTCGAAATCGTCGTATTCTGAAACCATTTGGGCATCTTTAAGTTGGATAACAGCTATGGATCCTGAATGTTTCCATCATCTCCTTGTCCAATAGTAACCCTCATAACTCTCTCTTCAGAGGTCGAATTAAGACTATTTCAGGTCATTGGAATGGTAACTTGTGAAGCTTCGAAATGGGACCAAAATTGTCTAATTCAGAGACCGTTCGATATCCCAAAAGCACGTTGGAACTCTTCGATCGTCGTTTTTCAATACAGATTGTTAATCTTTCCAAATTGTGCGATCCAACGGTGACGCGTATAACTCCATCATTTGATGTTGGATTGGGTCAATTTTTGGTCATCTGAACGGTACTTTTGTGCTCTTTCATTCTTGACTGGTATCGTCATTTTCCAAGACCATTTGGACATATTTAAGTTGGATCGTATTCGTCGGTCCTAAATGTTTCCTTCATCTTCTTGTCCAATAGTAACCCTCATAACTCTCTCTTCAGAGGTCAAATTTAGACTATTTCAACTCATTAGAATGGTACTTATAAAGCTTCCATTTGGGACCAAAATTGCTTAATTCAGATACCGTTCCATATCCCAAAAGCACGTTGGAACTCTTCGATTGTCATTTTTCAATATGGATTGTTAGTCTTTCGAAATTACGCAATCCAACGAAGACGCCTATAACTCTATCATTTGATCTCAGATTGGGTTGCTTATTAGTCATCTGAATGGTACTTTAGTACTCTTGCATTCTTCACTTGTATCGTCATATTCCGAGACCAATTGGGCAACTTAAAGTTGGATCATGGTCGTCGGTCCTGAATGTTTCGTTCAACTTCTTGTCCAATAGTAACCCTCATAACAATCTCTTCAGAGGTCGAATTAGACTATTTCAAGACATTGGAATGGTAACTTATCAAGCTTCCAAATGGCACCAAATTAACCAAATTCAGAGACCGTTCGATATCTCAAAAGCACGTTGGAACTCTTCGATCGTCATTTTTCAATATGTATTGTTAATCTTTTCAAATTACGCGATCCAACGGAGACACTTATAACTCCATCTTTCGATGTCGGATTGGGTCGATTTTTGGTCATTTGAATCGTACTTTGGTGCTCTTTCATTCTAGACTGGAATCGTCATTTTCCAAGACCATTTGGGCATATTTAAGTTGGATCGTAGTTGTCAGTCCTGAACGTTTCCTTCATCTCTTGTCCAATAGTAACCCTCATAACAACCTCTTCAGAGGTTGAATTTGGACTATTTCATCTTATTGGATTGGTAACTTGTCAAGCTTCCATTTGAGACTAAAATTGCTTAATTCAGACACCGTTCGATATCCCGAAAGCACGCTGGAACTCTTCGATCGTCATTTTTCAATATGGATTGTTAGTCTTTCAAAATTACACGATCCAACGGAGACCCCAATAACTCCATCATTTGATGTCGGATTGGGTTGATTTTTGGTCATCTGAATGGTTCTTTAGTACACTTTCATTCTTGACTGGTATCGTCGTATTCCGAGACCATTTGGGCAACTTAAAGTTGGATCTCAGTCGTCGGTCCTGAATGTTTCGTTCAACTTCATGTCCAATAGTAACCCTCAAAACAATCTCTTCAGAGGTCAAATTAGACTATCTCAAGACATTAGAATGGTAACTTGTCAAGCTTCCAAATGGGACCAAATTTACCTAATTTAGAGACCGTTCGATATCCCAAAAGCACGTTGGAACTCTTCGATCGTCATTTTTCAATATGGATTGTTAATCTTTCCAAATTGCGCGATCCAACGGAGACGCCAATAACTCCATCATTTGATGTGGATTGGGTCGATTTTTGGTCATCTGAATTGTACGTTAGTACTCTTTCATTCTTGACTGGTATCATCGTATTACGAGACCATTTGGGCAACTAAAAGTTAAATCGCAGTTGTCAGTCCTGAATGTTTCCTTCTACTTCTTGTCTAATAGTAACCCTCATAACTCTCTCTTCAGAGGTCGAATGTAGACTGTTTCAGGTCATTGGATTGGTAACTTGTCAAGCTTCCAAATGGGACCAAATTTACTAAATTCGGAGACCGTTAGATATCCCAAAAGCACATTGGAACTCTTCCATCGTCATTTTTCAATATAGATTGTTAATCTTTCCAAATTGCGCAATCCAACGGAGACGCCTATGACTCCATCATTTGATGTCGGATTGGGTCGATTTTTGGTCATCCGAATGTTCTTTAGTGCTCTTTCATTCTTGACTTGTATCGTCATATTCCGAGACCATTTGGACACCTTTATGTTGGATCATAGTCGTCGGTCCTGAATGTTTCATTCATCTCCTTGTGTAATAGTATTCCTCATAACTCACTCTTCGGAGGTCGAATTTAGACTATTTCAGGACATTGGAATGTTAACTTATTAAGCTTCTAAATGGGACCAAAATTGCTTAATTCAGAGACCGTTCGATATCCCTAAAGCACGTTGGTACTCTTCGATCGTCATTTTTCAATACGAATTGTTAATCTTTCCAAATTGTGCGATCCAACGGAGACGCCTTAAACTCCATCATTTGATGTCGGATTGGGTCAATGTTTGGTCATCTGAATGTTACTTTTGTGCTCTTTCATTCTTGACTGGTATCGTCGTTTTCCAAGACCATTTGGGCATATTTAAGTTAGATCGTAGTCGTCGGTCCTGAATGTTTCCTTCATCTTCTTGTCCAATAGTAACCCTCATAACTCTCTCTTTAGAGGTCGAATTTAGACGATTTCATCCCATTGGAATGGTAACTTGTCAAGCTTCCATTTGCAACCCAAATTTCTTAATTCAGACACCGTTCGATATCCCAAAAGCACGTTGGAACTCTTCGATCGTCAGTTTTCAATATGGATTGTTAGTCTTTCAAAATTACGAGATCCAACGAAGACGCCTATAACTCCATCATTTGATGTCGGATTGGGTTGATTTTTGGTCATCTGAATGGTACTTTAATACTCTTTCATTCTTGACTGGTATCATCGTATTCCGAGACCATTTGGGCAAGTTAATGTTGGATCACAGTCGTCGGTCCTGAATGTTTTGTTCAACTTCTTGTCTAATAGTAACCCTCATAACAATCTCTTCAGACGTCGAATTAGACTATTTCAAGACATTGGAATCGTAACTTCTCAAGCTTCCAAATGGGACCAAATTTACCTAATTCACATACTGTTCGATATCCCAAAAGCACATTGGAACTCTTCGATCGTCATTTTTCAGTATGGAATGTTAATCTTTCTAAATCACGCGATCCAACGGAGACACCTATAACTCCAACATTTGATGTCGGCTTGTCTTGATTTTCAGTCATCTGAATGGTACTTTAGTGCTCTTTCATTCTTGACTGGAATCGTCGTATTCCGAGACCATTTGGGCATCTTTAAGTTGGATCGCAGTCGTGGATCCATAATATTTCCATAATCTCCTTGTCCAATAGTAACCCTCATAACTCTCTCTTTAGAGGTCGAATTTAGATGATTTCAGTTCATTGCAATGGTAACTTGTCAAGCTTCCAAATGGGACCAAAATTTCCTAATTCAGAGACCGTTCAATGTCCAAAAAGCACGTTGGAACTCTTCGATCGTCATTTTTCAATATGGATTGTTAATCTTTCCAAATTGTGCGATCCAACGGTGACACCTATAACTCCATCATTTGATGTCGGATGGGGTCAATTTTTGGTCATCTGAATGGTACTTTAGTGCTCTTTCATTCTTACCTAGAATCATCGTTTTCCAAGACCATTTGGGCATTTTAAAGTTGGATCGTAGTCGTCGGTCCTGAATGTTTCATTCATCTTCTTGTCCAATAGTAACCCCCACAACTCTCTCTTCAGAGGTTGAATTTAGACTATTTCAACTCATTGGAATTGTAACTTGTCAAGCTTCTTGGGACATAAATTGCTTAATTCATAGACCGTTCGATATCCTAAAAGCATGTTGGAACTCTTCGATCGTCATTTTTCAATATGGATTGTTAATCTTTACAAATTGCGCGATCTAACGGAGACGCCTATAACTCCATCATTTGATGACGGATTAGGCTGATTTTTTGTCATCTGAATGGTATTTTAGTGCTCTTTCATTCTTAAGTGGAACATCGTATTCCGAGACCATTTGGGCATCTTTAAGTTGGATCGCAGTCGTGGATCCTGAATATTTCCATAATCTCCTTGTCCAATAGTAACCCTCATAACTCTCTCTTTATATGTCAAATTTAAACGATTTCAGTTCATTGCAATGGTAACTTGTCAATCTTCCAAATGGGACCAAAATTTCCTAATTCAGAGACCGTTCGATATCCCAAAAGCACGTTGGAACTCTTCGATCGTCATTTTTCAATATGGATTGTTAATCTTTCCAAATTGTGCGATCCAACGGTGACGCCTATAACTCCATCATTTGATGTCGGATTGGTTGATTTTTGGTCATTTGATGTCGAAATCGTCGTATTCTGAGACCATTTGGGCATCTTTAAGTTGGATAACAGCTGTGGATCCTGAATGTTTCCATCATCTCCTTGTCCAATAGTAACCCTCATAACTCTCTCTTCAGAGGTCGAATTAAGACTATTTCAAGTCATTGGAATGGTAACTTGTGAAGCTTCGAAATGGGACCAAAATTGTCTAATTCAGAGACCGTTCGATATCCCAAAAGCACGTTGGAACTCTTCGATCGTCGTTTTTCAATACGGATTGTTAATCTTTCCAAATTGTGCGATCCAACGGTGACGCGTATAACTCCATCATTTGATGTTGGATTGGGTCAATTTTTGGTCATCTGAATGGTACATTTGTGCTCTTTCATTCTTGACTGGTATCGTCATTTTCCAAGACCATTTGGACATATTTAAGTTGGATCGTATTCGTCGTTCCTAAATGTTTCCTTCATCTTCTTGTCCAATAGTAACCCTCATAACTCTCTCTTCAGAGGTCAAATTTAGACTATTTCAACTCATTAGAATGGTACTTATAAAGCTTCCATTTGGGATCAAAATTGCTTAATTCAGATACCGTTCCATATCCCAAAAGCACGTTGGAACTCTTCGATCGTCATTTTTCAATATGGATTGTTAATCTTTTCAAATTACGCGATCCAACGGAGACACTTATAACTCCATCTTTCGATGTCG
The DNA here is from genome assembly GCA_021015155.1 of Magnolia officinalis. Classification (NCBI taxonomy): domain Eukaryota; kingdom Viridiplantae; phylum Streptophyta; class Magnoliopsida; order Magnoliales; family Magnoliaceae; genus Magnolia; species Magnolia officinalis. Next base: position 38,862,432 of record JAJHSJ010000008.1, read on the forward strand.
GATTGGGTCGATTTTTGGTCATTTGAATCGTACTTTGGTGCTCTTTCATTCTAGACTGGAATCGTCATTTTCCAAGATCATTTGGGCATATTTAAGTTGGATCGTAGTTGTCAGTCCTGAACGTTTCCTTCATCTTCTTGTCCAATAGTAACCCTCATAACAACCTCTTCAGAGGTTGAATTTGGACTATTTCATCTTATTGGATTGGTAACTTGTCAAGCTTCCATTTGAGACTAAAATTTCTTAATTCAGACACCGTTCGATATCCCGAAAGCACGCTGGAACTCTTCGATCGTCATTTTTCAATATGGATTGTTAGTCTTTCAAAATTACACGATCCAACAGAGACCCCAATAACTCCATCATTTGATGTCGGATTGGGTTGAATTTTGGTCATCTGAATGGTTCTTTAGTACACTTTCATTCTTGACTGGTATCGTCGTATTCTGAGACCATTTGGGCAACTTAAAGTTGGATCTCAGTCGTCGGTCCTGAATGTTTCGTTCAACTTCATGTCCAATAGTAACCCTCAAAACAATCTCTTCAGAGGTCGAATTAGACTATCTCAAGACATTAGAATGGTAACTTGTCATGCTTCCAAATGGGACCAAATTTACCTAATTTAGAGACCGTTCGATATCCCAAAAGCACGTTGGAACTCTTCGATCGTCATTTTTCAATATGGATTGTTAATCTTTCCAAATTGCACGATCCAACGGAGACGCCAATAACTCCATCATTTGATGTGGATTGGGTCGATTTTTGGTCATCTGAATTGTACGTTAGTACTCTTTCATTCTTGACTGGTATCATCGTATTACGAGACCATGTGGACAACTAAAAGTTAAATCGCAGTTGTCAGTCCTGAATGTTTCCTTCCACTTCTTGTCCAATAGTAACCCTCATAACTCTCTCTTCAGAGGTCGAATGTAGACTGTTTCAGGTCATTGGATTGGTAACTTGTCAAGCTTCCAAATGGGACCAAATTTACTAAATTCGGAGACCGTTCGATATCCCAAAAGCACATTGGAACTCTTCCATCGTCATTTTTCAATATAGATTGTTAATCTTTCCAAATTGCGCAATCCAACGGAGACGCCTATGACTCCATCATTTGATGTCGGATTGGGTCGATTTTTGGTCATCCGAATGTTCTTTAGTGCTCTTTCATTCTTGACTTGTATCGTCATATTCTGAGACCATTTGGACACCTTTATGTTGGATCGTAGTCGTCGGTCCTGAATGTTTCATTCATCTCCTTGTCTAATAGTATTCCTCATAACTCACTCTTCGGAGGTCGAATTTATACTATTTCAGGACATTGGAATGGTAGCTTGTTAAGCTTCTAAATGGGACCAAAATTGCTTACTTCAGAGACCGTTCGATATCACTAAAGCACGTTGGTACTCTTCGATCGTCATTTTTCAATACGAATTGTTAATCTTTCCAAATTGCGCGATCCAACGGAGACGCCTTTAACTCCATCATTTGATGTTGGATTAGGTCAATGTTTGGTCATCTGAATGTTACTTTTGTGCTCTTTCATTCTTGACTGGTATCGTCATTTTTGTTGGGGCATAAAAATAAGCAAAGAACTGAAGAAAGGAAAGATCAAGAAAATCAGTTTGAAGATCAAAGAAATCAGTTTGAAGATGACTTTCCGCGGGTCCGCGCAAAGTGAATAGATTGCGCTGGACGCGCAAAGTAAAAGGGTTGCGCGGGTTGATCAGTGAAGATAGGTTGCGCGGGAATGATAGATTGCGCGAGACCGCGCAAAGCATGTCGTTTGCGCGAGTCCGCGCAAAGTGTTTTTTAGAGTTATAAAAATGGCTGGATGTTATTTTGTCCCACATCGATCAGAATAGAGATTCACACCAGTAAGGATGTCTATAAATACCCCGTTCTTCCTCTCAAAAGGGGTTGGAAGATTTCAGAGTGGAAGAAAGATGAAGAAGAAGACAGAAGGTACAAATGAGCATTGGGCTCAGATAGTTTGCGCGGACTCACGCAAAGGAGCATTGGGCTCCTGTAGTTTGCGCGGACCTGCGCAAAGGAGCATTGGGCTCCTGTAGTTTACGCGGACCCGCGCAAAGCATGTAGTTTGCGCGGACTCGCGCAAACTGACTGCTGGACAGTCTATAACAGCAATGGGCTGATATGCTGCAGGAATGGTTAGAGTCTTCAAATCTTCAAGTTTTTCTTATTCAGGAGGAAGGGAAGAATCATCGACGAAAAGGCGTATTCCTCCTAAGTTTCAGGAGATGACCGGAATAGCACTGAAATGCTGCCGAAATCTCTATTCTCTTGAAGATTAATTAGTTGACTTGTCTATTCCTCCTAAGTCATAGGAGATGATTGAAATCAGTGCTGTTATGCTGTCGAAATTTATATCCAACCATTATAGTTGCAACTTGCAATGAATTCTTTGTAAACTATTTTAGAATCAAGGGATACCTGAGGATGTAAATGAATTCAGAATCAATAAAGTGTGATGATTGTTTCTGTAACTATTTCATTGTTATATTTGAATAAGATAATTCCCAAATCAAATACTTTTGTTTTCTTGTCGAAACAAAATGGTGACTCTGCTGGGGACTTATATCTTATTTAACACTAACATTGGGAAAGTTGAAAGACTCTCATTACTGTTTTTGGCGTCTGGTAGACGCCAAAATGACGACTCTCAGTGGGAACATCCTCCCCTTCATCTCTAAGATAGTTTACTTAGTCTTTCACATACTAATTTCATGAATGTTTTGTTATTGAAGGTACCCAAATTCAATCACATGACATTGCTAATGGCTAACGTTGTGAGAAAAGTGAACTTCCGATTCACCGCTACTGGATTTGTAATTGAATATGCGCCGAGCCAAACTCCTGAGCATACGAAAGCAAGCACTACAAGCAGGCGCAAAGCGACTCAAGTAACAGTGGGAGTTATTTTCGTCTCACCCCAACCACAAGAAAGTGATGAGAACTGGACTTTGGTCTTGTCCAAGAAGACAAAAGCAAAGACCTTAAAGAACCGCAAGGCGAAATTACTTGTACCAAGAGCTGAGGGACCGATCACGCATAGTATAGCTAGAAGAAAACCCGAGCTCGCTCCTCCGGCGATTTATCCTGAACAAACTGCTTCGCAGTTCTCGTTGCACGATTTTCCAGCTTTGGTCGCTCAAAGGACCAAATGGACAGAATCGCAGAAAGGCAAAGCACTGATGATAGGATCACCGATGCCTGTGTCACCTCAAACAAGCTCGCCCATAACTGTATCACCTCGATCGGTTAAAAGCACAGGAAGTACACAAGAGTCAAACGAGACTCCAATTTCTCCTCTCTTTATAAGTCCTGTTACGTCAACATACTCTCGTTTTACTCAAAAAACAGCTTCGACAAACAGTCAAGAGGCCGCAGTATATATGGCAGAGACGGGTCAAGGAAATAGGCCATCTACTGAAGAACGTGTTGATCAAATGGCAGAGGCACAAAGAGTGCTAATGGATGAATGCCGGAACCTCAGAGAAGCTCTGGCAACTCTGGCACATAATGTAGCCCAGATAGTGGCTCCACCCATGATGGGAGCAACAAATGGACAAGAGGACAAGAGATAGGATCGCGAGGATCAGTTCCAGTGACGAGCTATAACACAGGATGATGTAAGACAAGTCGTCGAAGAAGCAGTCAGAATAGAAAGGGAGCGCGCGAATACCGGCCGTTTCAAATACCGAACACCCTACCCGAGAGAGGTAGAGGATGTTCCGTTTCCAACCAATTTTAAGCATCCAGATTTTCAGAAATTTAATGGGGAAGGATCACCAGAAGAACACCTGATGCATTTCATCACCAGCATGGGAAATTTCTCCACGATACATCAATACTGTTTGCGCTTATTTGGATCATCGTTGACAAGTAAAGCTTTCAGGTGGTATTCAAATTTGGCACCACGATCTATACGCACATGGGAAGAAATGCAAGATGCTTTCATGTCAAACTTCTTCTCATCAGAACGCGATGTTAGCATCACAGAATTAGCTTCAGTACGACAGCGGGAAGGAGAACCAGTTGAAAAATTTATAGACAGATGGAAGACACTGGGGGCATCGTGTAGGCAGTTGCCGGAAGAAAAGGAACAAGTCAAAATGTGTCTGAACTCTATGGAGACAGGAATTGCGTTCGGACTCACCAGCGCCGATATCGGAACCTTTCGCGATTTGGCTACCAAATCCCATGCATTGGAATTAATGACTCTTAAGATGCCAGCATTTCATCATGAAACTGTCAGAAGAATACTGGCAGGACAACCGTCAACACCATCGATCGGGATAAGAAAAATCAAGAGGCGAAGGGCTCAAGAGACAAAAGGCCGAAGGAAGAGAAAATTGGAATCAATCAAGGGACAGATACGGTGGAAAAAAGCTTAGAATGCTCGATTCTCATGAAGGATTTGAATTTGACAAAGAGGACGTGGTGCCTATGATGCAACAATTGTTAAAAGCAGGTACCCTGGAATTACCGGAACCGAAACGCCCTGAAGATGTGACGAGGACTCGGGAAAGAAACTTTTGCCGTTATCATCGCTTAGTGAGACATCCGACGGAAAATTGTTACACGTTAAAGTGCATCATACAGCGAATGATAAATAGAGGTGATATCATAACCAGCGAAAGCAAAGGAAAGAATACAAGGGCGACAGTAAATGTATTGTCAGTTTAAGAAAAGACTCGAGGAATGAAAGAGAAGGGAGACCGAAGGCCGATAAGAAATGCGACAATGATTACGTTGCGATCGGGGAAGCAGATAACAAGTCCGGTAAAGCAAAAAAGCAGAAATTATAAGGAAAGAAGTGACTGAAAGACAGAACATCGAGGATAGAAGTAGAAATGGAGGTACAACAACAAAAGTGGCTTACGATGTAGTTAGTCATTTGAAAGGTATATCTGCACGTTTAAGTATTTATGATGCGCTCAAGTTATTAGAAGAGTTTCGACAAAGTTTGATTCAAGCACTGTCTGATCACGACGTGAGAGAAACTTTACTGACAGAAATGAAGAATGAAAGAAGCAAAGAAAAGGTGGATTGTCTACCAGTAATATCTTTCTCTGATGATGACTTAATTGGTGAAACAGAACATAACAGGCCATTGATGATAGAAGGGTACATTTGTGAAAAGAAGATAAAACGAATCATGATAGACAATGGGTCAGCAGTGAATCTTTTGCCACTCTCCATGATTACTAAATTGGGTTATCGCCGTTCAGATTTGCGCCCCAGCGGAATGATGATACAGGGGTTTAATCAAGATGGACAATGCGCACTCGGTAAAATTACAGTAATATTGGAAGTGGGAGAACTAATTACTACTGTTGTTGTCATGTTATAAATGCTGTGACGACATATAACCTTCTGTAACATCCCGGATTTTTGCCAACCTGGAATTAGACATCCTTAGGCATTGGGTCAATCTTAACACCTGATTAACTTTTCAAACGCTCAATTCAAAGCCTCAAATCCCGTCTTAAACCATTTTCCTTCACAAATCTCACCTTTCACCACCTTGTTCCCTAAATTTTCTAAGTACTTTCACATTAGACACTATCTTAAAGTTTAGGTAATGAAGAACAATACTTAATCTAAACATTACTGCAAAGGACTAAGTACCACCTCGACCAGAAATTAATTAGGATTAAATCCTTTAGAAATTTAACAAAGTTAACTAAGTGCAAAACTCGATTAGCCATGAAATCCGTTGGGATCGCTTTAAATACGATCTGCAAGACCCAAAACTTGCAAAATCAGTGACTCTAGGTTACCCTAAAGTTTAGAACCAAACTCATTTCCCGGCTGCTCTCGGGAATTAAAGGAAACTTCGTATTAGATCTAGATCGCACATCGGAAGTCCGATTAACACGAAGTTAAGGAACTAGGACCGCCTCACTGGGCTTGGCAGTCAACTCAAAAATCAGGTCCAGCCGATGTCCCACGGCCATTCGTTTGGATCCGGAGCGAGGGAGTGTGAAAAACACTATTCTCTTTACAAAATAAATATCTGGAATAGTGATCTGGCACCATTCGCTTGTGGATCAGTATTAAGCAACCAGACCGTCAGAATCAGACCAAATTACACCCTCGGATCAGGAGAAATTTCATACACATTTACATGTACTTGGAATTTCGGATCGTGGCCCACTGACCGTTGAACTGAAAGTGGCCGCCACGTGCGATCTGGGAATCCGATCGAGTCGAAAATGTAATCCCACATAGATCCATGTATGGTGAGCTTAAGTCTGACGTTTGGCTCAAGGAGGGCCACCAGAACCTCTCTTTTGAGCTGGAAAAGTGACGAAATACCTATATTAGCAGTAACCCTTGAACAGGAGTCTATTTCGGTGAGTTTTGAGACTATATAAGGACCTTAAACCCTCTCTCATGGCAGCCATACGAATTTGGGATTTGAGAGAGGGAAAAGAGAGAGAAAGTGAGGGAGAAGTGGGAGGATCTCCCTACTATCGTTCCCTGCCACCACACGGGCTGCACCATCCCTTTCTTGACGCTTTTCCCGGCGTTTCCGGCGTCGTTTCTAGGTAAGAAACCCTAACCCTAATCTATTTTGGGGTTTAGACTGTTGTAGGTTGTGAAATAGCTAACCTATTTCGTTCTATAGGTTGCCAAACTGCCGAATACGGAAGCTTAGCAAACCTATCGATTCTGTTGCGATTCTACGACAAAAGGTGCGGACTTTAGGTGTATAAGTTATGGTTTTCAACGCTTTCAATGTCAGATAATGATAGATTCATTATTTGCATACAATTGCACATGTACAAAGTGCTTTCCGTTTCCTGTTTCGATTAACGTTGTAGAATATGGAATTTCACATACTCTAGGTATACGTAGAAATACCGTATACGTATTTTTTTTGGAAAAATGTTTGACATGTTTATTTAATGTATGATTATATAATATTTGGATAAAATACTAGTTTGGCGAAAGGAATCGCCGTAATACATGTTCGCTTGTAAATGCTACGTATGTTGAAATTGTGTATTCTAGAAATACCGTATATGTGTAATTTTTGGAAATGCAATTGTCATGATTATTTGATGTATGATTATGCTATACATGGATAAAATACTCACTTGGCAAAAAGGTTAGCCCTAACACGTATTTTGCTAACATACGTCATGTATGTTGTAATACTGTATTCTAAGTGTTCGTGAAAATGACTGAATGAGTATAGAATTCTCATTCGTGCTTGCCATGACTAGTTGTCATGGATTCATGATTGATGTATTGGCGATACTCCTTTGACGAAAGGATTTGCCCTAAGTCACGCCACGGCCAATATACACTATATAGGCTAAAATGTGTGGCCCAAGTGTTTGTGTAAATGGCTGAATGAATATGGAACTTGGATTCCTGCTTGCCATGACTATCCGTCGTGGGTGTACGTGTGTTATGATTGGGGCAACTCCCTAGTGAAAGGATTTGGCCTAATGCCTATGTGATCGACATATGTCATGTATGTTGATGTATGTTTATTTAAGTATTTCTTGAAATGTCTGAATGAGTAGTAGTTAGCAAATCATAATATATAAGGATGTTGAGATATGATTCTCAACCTCTTGTAACTATGTGTATGATCTCCTTGGATAGTTGTGTGATTAGGAATTGAACATGTACAAACTCATGCTTGTGTTGTGATTCATAACATGCTCAACTGCTTTATGATTTTAACTATGTAATGCATATGTTTAAATTTATATTTACGTTGTATGATCCGTCATGGGTGATGGGGGAGCGGAGCAAAGAGTGCGTGCAACAGCCCTGGCAGCCCTAAACGGATAATACCAGATCTTAATTGTATGAGTTGAATCTTGATCCATTACTGCTTTATCTATCTGCAATGGATTGTGTTTGGGGCTATGATTATGGCCCAGGCAATTGGTAACGGGATTGAACTCGTGGCTGAGATTCATTTGCCAAGTGGGATGTGTTCGACGAACTCGAGTCGTACGTTGCCTGTCGGCAGTGGCTAGGCCACACGAAGTTGTTTATGCACTTCATGTCGTGCAGCTCAACGGGCGATCGTGCTAGTCGAGCTCGTCAAGTAACTCGATCTGCCTTATGTATGTTCACCCTGTTTGGACGCTACTGCTTGAACCTAGGGTACCAAACTTACCAGTGAAACCCCTTTTAACCATGGTACCTCGATCCGCTAAGACGCATGAGCCGGGCATGGTGGTATGGGACACCGTGGTCGAGCTGTCGGCCTACGCTGGGGCCATGTGCCTCCCTGTAGTGACCATTGTGCAACCAGACTCGTGAGCCGAATATGGTGGTATGGGACACTGTATTCGAGCTGTCGATACTTACGGCGAGAGCCGAGTACGGTGAGACCTGTGCTCGTGCTGACGGGCGACGAGTCCTCCGTAGTATCTTCGAGTATACTCCAAGGGTCTGTGATTGACGACGAGTCTTTCACAGCAACTAGAGTATGAGTTGAGCCAAGTACGGTGAGACCTGTACTCGAGCTGACGGCTAGTGATTGAGCCGAGTACGGTGAGACCTCTACTCGAGCTGACGGCCAGCAATTGAGCCGCATACGGTGAGATCTGTATCCGCGCTGACGGGTGACAAGCCCTTTGCGATGCCTTCACTATGCTTCTCAAACCATAATATCGTATGAGATTAACTAGGATTGACGACCCTAGAATGGATCATGTTTGGGAATGATACAAGGGAGGTACCTTAGTTTCCCAATACTGCTGGTTGAAATGGACTAATAATAACTTGGTAATCATGAGCATCATCGCACCGCATGTGCTTTGTAGATGTGGCGCACTGAGGGAGTTAAGCATTCGCGAACGTAAGATGATGTCGCTTGAGGGTGGTTTGGCAAGGGCAACAGCATCATGTCATTTCATTCTTGCATTTAATAAGAGTAGTTAGAATTGTTTGATTTGTACTGCTTTATCATTACTGCTTGATTGAATTGATAACATGTTAACCTATGCTTTACTGTTCCACTGAGTTGATCACTCACTCCCACGTTACGGGACGGTGTTGTATATACCAACCAGATTTGTTGAGTTTCAGGTGATGGCGATGTTTGTGAAGCAGAGCCGGACTACTTCTATGATGATAGGAGGAGTTCTCCTATCTGTATCTCTCTAACGGGTCAATGAAGACCTGATAGTGTATTGACGGGGCTATGGTACTTGGGATAAGAGACATTACACTTCCTCACATTTGGTATATTTTAGAACTGCACTTGTATTTATTTAACCTGGTAATGTTATCACACTCTGGAGACTCATCATAGGTTATATATTTTATCTATCTATCACAGTCTTCCGCTTGCAAATTAACTGTCTCTGGAGTATGATATGCTGTTTTGGCTTAATCTCACTCATGTTCAATGCACGAATACAGTCAACATTCAATCATCATTCATTTTGTTGCATAAGTGATGTTCTGGAACTCGGGAGTTGAGTTTATGCTCGACCCCCAATTTTCAGGGCATTACACCTTCTCTTAGGCAGGCCGTGGATACATCAGTACAATATTGTACCTTCTACTCTACACCAATGTTTCAAATACTATAAGGACGGAATGCAGTATAAAGTAATGGCTGATGCGAAACCCTATACAGAAGCTGAGTCTTTCTTTGCGGATGCTAGCTATTATAAATGTTTCTCCAAAGAAGCGGGAAATGATGATGGAAAGAGAATCTTAAAAGATGTCCAAATAAATAAAGTTAGAGAAGAAAGGGCGGAATCTCCTGAGACTACAGAAGCAAGGAAAAAGTTCTATTTTGTACCAAAGTGCCTGAGACAACCGGGACAACCACCATTGACATTGTTGTCGACAGAACAGTTGAAAGTCTTACAGTCCAATTACACGATGCCCTTACCCAATCTCGAAAGATGTAAGCCATTTGCAGCCGCCCCAGGAACATTTCAAGTCAGAGCCAGTGCTAAATATCCTGAAGCAATAAAGTTTCACGCTGCAGCAGAGGTGAAGAATGAAAACATAAGCAATATATATCATGGAGAGTTAGCACCGCAGAATTTGAGAAAATACAGTTCAGTAAGCAAGAAAATCATGAGAAGTATGGGTTTTTATTGTGACAAGCCCACTGGACTGAATCATGGGAAAGGAATTCAAATCCCTCTCGGAGTTAATCAAGAAAAACGGAGAAAATTCCAAGGATTAGGAGCAAAATCATCAGTAAATATGGTATCAGTAAATATGACTCCAGTCGAACAAATGTCAGAACAAGATGCTAAGGTAGTCGAGTGTCTTGAAATTGCTCCAAGATAAATAGAAGACGGGGGGCAGCCGACGATAGATGGCTTGTGAGAAATAAATTCGGGAACAGCAGAAGAGCCAAGGAACACATTCATCAGCGTCAGTCTTTCAGATCAGGAATTTGAGAAATATGGCCAACTTCTCAGAGAAAATAAAGACGTCTTCGCTTGGACATATGAAGAAATGCCGGGATTGGAACCCTCTGTAGCAATGCATCGATTAAATATTTCCAAAGAAAAAAAAACCAGTAAAGCAAGCACAAAGGCGATTCCACCCAGACCTGATTCTATTAATCGAAAAAGAAGTAAATAAACTAATAAAGGTTGGGTTCGTCAGAGAAGTTAAATATCCCAAATGGATATCAAACATTGTTCCGATGAAAAAAAAGAATGGGCAGATTAGAGTATGCATCGACTTCAGAGATCTGAATGAAGCATGTCCAAAGGATGACTTCCCTCTCCCGATAACAGAATTATTAATTGATAGCACTACTCAGTATGCTATTATGTCCTTTATGGACGGATACGCGGGTTATAATCAAATCAGGATGGCACCCGAAGATGAAGAGGCAACGGCTTTCAAAACGCCGCTTGGAATTTATTGTTATAAAGTTATGCCTTTCGGTCTCAAAAATGCTGGGGCAACATATCAGAGGGCGATGAAAAATATTTTTCAAGATATGATGCATAAACATGTCGAATGCTATGTTGATGACTTGGTGGTCAGGTCGGGAGATCATCAAGAACACCGCGAACATTTAGCATCAGTCTTCCGTCGTCTAAAAAAGAAGCAACTAAAGATGAACCCTGCTAAATGTGCATTTGGAGTATCTTCTGGCAAATTCCTCGGCTTTGTTGTACGACACAGAGGGATCGAGATTGATCCAGAAAAAATTAAGGCTATTCAAAATATGCCGCCACCAACGACGTTGAAGGAATTAAAAAGCTTACAAGGAAAATTGGCATACATTCGCCGTTTCATTTCAAATCTCGCAGGAAGGTGTCAGCCATTTTCTCGGTTAATGAAGAAAGATACAGAATTTGTATAGGATCACGCCTGTCAAAATGCATTTGACTAAATCAAGGAATTATTGAAACAGCCGCCGGTGTTAACAGCTCCAGTGAAAGGTAAGCCACTTATCTTATATACATCTGTAGCTGCAAATTCTTTGGGTGCTTTGTTAGCACAGGTAAACGAAGCCGGAAAAGAGACTGCTCTTTATTATCTAAGCCGAACATTGATGGGGGCAGAATGCAATTATTCCTCGATCGAAAAAGAGTGTTTGGCGCTAATATTCGCTGTACAAAAGTTGAGGCATTATTGTCTCTCCCATGATATAACTCTGATCTCAAGAGCGGATCCGATAAAATTTTTGATGACCAGGCCAATGTTGTCGGGAAGACTAGCCAAGTGGATGTTATTACTATCAGAATATACTATTTCATATAAACCGGCGAAAGCAGTAAAAGGACAAGCTATGGCAGACTTCCTCGCAGCACATCCTATAGCAGAAAGTGAGGAAATCAATGATGAATTTCCAGATGAACAGGTTATGTTGGCTGAATCTCAGAATCTTTGGCAAATGTATTTTGATGGTGCTGCTCGAATGTCGGGAGCAGGGGCAGGAATAATATTCATTACACCTCAAGGCGATTTATTGCCATATTCCTTCACATTGGGCACCGCATGCACAAACAATGAAGCTGAATACAGAGCTCTTATCATCGGAATGGAAATAGCCCAGCAAATGGAAATAAAATTATTGCATATCTTCGGAGATTCTAAATTGATTATAAATCAGTTGACAACAGAATTCGAAGTAAGGAAAGAAGAACTTCTGCCCTATTATCGGAAGGCACAAAAGTTGCTTGAACAGTTTTGTCATGTGGACATTAAACACATACCACGCTCTGAGAATGCAAAAGCGAACGCTTTAGCCGGTCTGGCAGCAGCTCTGTCCTGCACAAATCGAAGTCATATTCAGGTAACTATAGAAGAAAGAAGATTCCTGCCATCTGCAGAGGTTATCGAAGAAGCCGTTGAAATGTTTCCTATATCTTGTCTAGAAGTAATGATAGATGATTGACGTCAGCCTTTCGTTGATTATCTCAAGTATAATATCTTGTCAGAAGATAATGCACAAAGACAGCAGATTAAGTAGCGATCGGGCAAATTTGTCATATGCAGCGAAGTATTGTATAGAAAATCTTACAATGGAATGCTGCTGAGATGCTTAGACAAGCAAGAAGCAAACCAAATGCTGCGGGAGGCACATTCAGGTGAATGTGGAGCACATCAAGCTGGCCGAAATTTATGCCATAGAGTGCATCGAATGGGTTATTATTGGCCTACTATGTTCAGAGATGCGATAGAATATGCAAAGCGGTGTCATGAATGTCAAATACACGGAGATGTTATTTCCTGGCCTTTCTCAGCTTGGGGACTCGATGTGATTGGTCCTATAAATCCCCCTTCATCTAAAGGAAAATAGTATATTCTGGCAGCAACAGACTATTTCTCCAAATGGACCGAAGCAATTGCCTTGCGTAGTGTTAAAGAGACAGACGTAGTCAATTTCAGTCGACATGCTATAATATACCGTCATGGTATTCCGAAAAAGATCGTCACTGATAATGGCACCCCTTTTAAAAATAGAGGCATGGAAAAGTTGTGTCAGAAGTTTGGCATCCAGCATTCGTTTTCAACACCTTACTATAGTCCGGCCAATGGATTAGCAGAAGCGTTTAACAAAACGATTATCAAAATAATCAAGAAAACAGTGATAGGCAACAAGCATGATTGGGATGAAAAGTTACAAGAAGCATTGTGGGCCTACAGAACTACCCATCGTATAGTACAGGGGCGACACCATATTTATTAATCTATGGTATAGAGGTAGTTATCCTAATTGAGATGCAGGTGGCATCACTCAGGATAGCAGTACATCAGTCTATAACAGATGATGAAAATGTAAAAATAAGGCTGAAAGAATTAGATTTGCTCAATGAGAAACGTCTTGAAGCTCAGCAGCAGTTGCAGTCATATCAGGCCAGGATATCGGCTGCATTTGATAAACAGGTTAAATACCGCTCTTTCAAAAAGGGGGATATGGTGTTAATGCTGAAAAGACCTATAGTGATTACTCGCCGAACAGGGGGCAAGTTCGAGCCTAAATGGGATGGTCCATATGTGGTAAAAGAAGTATACTCCAATGGGGCATATAGAATCACAAATCAAGAGGGACAGAGTATCAGTATACTTGTCAACGCCCGTTTCATCAAAAGATACTATCCCTAAAGATAGACATGTGGATTTTGATTCAGAATATTATCGGCATAATGAATCTGTATCAAAAGGGGGCAAGGATGAATAAGATCATGTTCATATGTCAACAAAAGAAGCTGTGAAGAAAAATTCACAAGCGCGTCAATTATCAAGCATCAAATCTGAAAATATATATGATCATCATCATCACCAAACAAGTTTGACAAAATCAATATCATCCTGAAGATTCTCTTGAAGATATTGACAAAATTGATATATATTGCTTTACAAAACATGGATCTTCTTGAAGATATTATCTCAGGTGGAAATATCTACTACTACTATACTGGCAATGATGATGATCATAGATATTATTACCTTATAAGGATACACCAATCTCAGTTAAAGGGGCGGTATAGCCAAGCCAAATCCTAAAAGAGCCAAATTGAGCTAAATCAAAAAGATCAAGCTCTGAAAAAAATAAAAAATAAATAAATAAATAAGTAAATAAAATGAATGCTCTCAAAGGATCAAACTCTAAAAGAGCCGGCCAACTATACATAAGACCTATGAAGACCGCCATTCGGGCAGCGGCGAGGAGTCAGTGGCCCTAAAAAGCCCGCGAAGACCATCGTGCGCACCCATACAGGCAGCTGACGAAGTCAAGGTTTCAAAGCCTAAAAGGCCATAAATCCGTGAAGACTAGTCACCGTAACTCCCATGCCGTCTGTATAGCTTCCGGCAGCACCACGGGGAACGGATGAAAATGCCCTCCTGTGAATGGGCTCGACCTTGTAGACGAAGAAAACAGGGGCCGCAGTGCGAGCTTTATGCCAACTGTGCGTAAGACTCTCCAGATCTAGGGTTTGATTTCAGTAGTAACTCGTGAGGAAGGGCTTAAACCTACTCATTTATGGACTGACGACCCTAGATTTGGTGCCCAAGGGTAGCCTTGCGAGCCCTGCGAACTCTAGAGAGTTACCGTGGCCAACCCTGTGCGTAAAACCAACAGTTCACCGCCGGTAGCGTCAATGGGCCCCTCTGATGGACCTTGGCCATGAGCTCAAGGCAGTGAAAAGCCCAAAAGCGAACTCTAGAGAGTTACAATGGCCATCACATAAGACCCATAAATGCTCCACTACTCATGAGCTTAAACTGTGTGTGTGCGCACACTCCACTACTCATGAGCTTAAACTGTGTGTGACTGATTAAATTGAAACTTAGTACCGCCAATTTAAATACTCACATAGAGAATCCCGCACTAACAAAGCATAAAAGGTTTAGAAATTGTAAAGGATGTAATGAAATTATTATATAAAGTACGAATATAATTTGATAATGTTAGTATAAATGTCATCAACATGCAATGAGAAAATGCTATTATAAACATCTCAAAATGCTTTCATAAAAACATATGTGAAGCCAAATAAATTATGTCAAAAAAAAAAAACATGAAAACAAAAATCACATGTTCAAAATTACATGTTTTAAAGATCTTCTGTAATCCCCACTACTTCCGAATATCTGCGCAAATCTTCTTTCAACTGTGCCTGAGCTACATCATGTTTAGATTTTTCTTCAAGAATAAGTTTAGCCTGATCAGGGAAGCCAGCAAGTTTATTCTCCAGAGAAGCAATCATTCATTTACTTTGAAGTTGCGCGGATTTTTCAATATTAATGGATTGAACATTCGCCTGTATCCTCTCTTCAACATCTTGAATAATTAAGGCTTTTTCATGATTCCTTCTCTCCAGTTGAGAGATTTCTTCCTTCAAGACTGCAATACGATCTTGGATAGTCTCATTTTCATCAATATGAATCTTTAATTGATCTTGAAGAATCATATGCTCTTGTTCAAGTTTAGAAATTGATGAAGCTGTCAGAGAGGCTTGTTCTTGAGATGCAGCCAGCTGCTTCTTGTACTCTAAAATCTCAAGGGCAATTGTAACATTCTCTACCGACTCCAGAGAAATTACTGAATCACGAAACTTGAGGAGTGAATCACGCAAAGGAGATATGTTGATTCTAGCCATCCTGGCAGAGCTCTCCAAAATCTCTATAGCAACATCCAAATCCAACCATTGATCGGGATTTCTGAAGATATGAATTATTGCTAACAAGGAATGTTTCACCATAAGCATTTTATGAACAGGAATTTTTGCAAAAGACGACAATTCAGAAGTAGTGGCCACAGAATCAGAACTGCCCGCACCACTGCAAGGATGAGTTCCTATAGCAAAAGAAGAAAGATATTCAAAATATTATTATGAAATATGTAGTCATGAATGAAGATAATCAATGCATATATATGTACCTGTCACCGGAATATGACTAACAGAGGCAGAAGCTCTCTGAGTCATGGAAAGACCAAGTTCCACCATATCAGCAAAAGATGGTGCTCTAGCTTCTGTGCTTGAATCTCTGGTAGCCGAAGTTGGCAAATCCGTAGTTTCTGTTGGAAATATGATTTCACGAGCCACTACTTTCTGTACTACCAATGGAACTACAGGTGCTCTTGGTGAAGATACCACAAGAGGGCTCGCTGAAGAGACAACACCTATTTCTGCAACTTGAGCACCTAAAAAAAAGGAGACACAATGAAAAGGAGACATAATAATAAAATAATAAGTTGTTAAAATATAGATCGATATATGCATGTGGAAATTAAATCTCCTTTACCTGGTGAATACCCATATTCACCATAATCTAAAAGTTCCCCTTCATTTTCCTCAGCTGGAGGAGAATCGCAGGAACAAAGTTTCGCCAGAGCAGAAAGGATTCGTACAAAAGACTAAGTTGCTGGACTATTTATAGGATTCGTGGTCGAGCACGATACTCGACCGAGGTTTGCGCGAGGTTGCGCAAACCCTAGAAAATGAATTCTTTTGATCATTTTCTTTGATTTCTGAAAAAACAAAGAACGGATCAAGGGGGCATCTGTTGGGGTATAAAAATAAGCAAAGAACTGAAGAAAGAAAAGATCAAGAAAATCAGTTTGAAGATCAAAGAAATCAGTTTGAAGATGACTTTCCGCGGGTCCGCGCAAAGTGAATAGATTGCGCTAGACCGCGTAAAGTAAAAGGGTTGCGCGCATTGATCAGTGAAGACAGGTTGCGCGGGAATGATAAATTGCGCAAGACCGCGCAAAGCATGTCGTTTGCGCGAGTCCGCGCAAAGTGTTTTGCAGAGTTATAAAAATGGCTGGATGTCATTTTGTCTGACATCGATCAGAACAGAGATTCACACCAGTAAGGATGTCTATAAATACCCCGTTCTTCCTCTCAAAAGGGGTTGGAAGATTTCAGAGTGGAAGAAAGATGAAGAAGAAGACAGAAGGTGCAAATGAGCATTGGGCTCCTGTAGTTTGCGCGGACTCGCGCAAAGGAGCATTGGGCTCCTGTAGTTTGTGCGGACCCGCGTAAAGGAGCATTGGGCTCCTGTAGTTTGCGCGGACCCGCGCAAAGCATGTAGTTTGCGCGGACTCGAGCAAACCGACTGCTGGACAGTCTATAACAGCAATGGGTTGATATGCTGCAGGAATGGTTAGAGTCTTCAAATCTTCAAGTTTTTCTTGTTCAGGAGGAAGGGACGAATCATCGACGAAAAGGCGTATTCCTCCTAAGTTTCAAGAGATGACCAGAATAGCACTGAAATGCTGCCGAAATCTCTATTCTCTTGAAGATTAATTAGTTGACTTGTCTATTCCTCCTAAGTCATAGGAGATGATTGAAATCAGCGCTGTTATGCTGTCGAAATTTATATTCAACCATTATAATTGTAACTTACAATGAATTCTTTGTAAACTATTTTAGAATCAAGGGATACCTGAGGATGTAAATGAATTCAGAATCAATAAAGTGTGATGATTGTTTCTGTAACTATTTCATTGTTATATTTGAATAAGATAATTCCCAAATCAAATACTTTTGTTTTCTTGTCGAAACAATTTTCCAAGACCATTTGGGCATATTTAAGTTAGATCGTAGTCGTCGGTCCTGAATGTTTCCTTTATCTTCTTGTCCAATAGTAACCCTCATAACTCTCTCTTTAGAGGTCGAATTTAGACGATTTCATCTCATTGGAATGGTAACTTGTCAAGCTTCCATTTGTGACCAAAATTTCTTAATTCAGACACCGTTCGTGTAACGCCCTGAAATTCGGGGGTCGAGTATGAACTCAACTCCCGAGTTCCAACGCATCACTTATGCAACATACACAATGCTAGTTAAATGTTGTCTGAGTTAGCGCAATAAACATGAATGAGATTATACCAAAACAGTAATTCATACTCCAGTTCAATTGTATAAAGGCAAGCGGAAGACTGAAATTTTATATTCAAAGTATGTAAAGTAACAAAATTTTATGAACTTCAGAGTATGAGTACTAACTGAGTACCAATATACATGTATTGTTTCTAAGTCAAAAATCAAAATACAATCCTCAAGGGAAGCCCTGAAAATCCCGCGATGCAGCCGGCCTAAGCAAAGCCGTCAGAATACTGCATAAAGGAGAACTCCTCCTGATCCTCATCTAAGTCAGGCTCCGGCTCTTGAACCGAGGCGCCATCTACACCTGCAACAGAGTCTGGTGGGTGTTGCAAACACCATCCCGTAACGTGGGAGTGAGTAGCTAACTCAGTGGAACAATAAAGCATAGGTTAACATGTTATCAATTCAATCAAGCAGTAATGATAAAGCAGTACAAATCAAACATTTCTAACTACTCTTGTTAAGTGCGAAAATGAAATGATATGATGCGGTATGCCCTTGCTGAACCACCCTCAAGCGACATCATCTTACGTTCGCGAATGCTTACTCCTTCAGTGCGCCACATCTACAAAGCACATGCGGTGCGATGATGCTCATGATTACCAAGTTTTTATTAGTCCATTTCAGACAGCAGTATTGTGAAACTAAGGTACCTCCCTTGTATCATTCCCCAAACATGATCCATTCTAGGGTCGTCAATTCTAGATAATCTCATACGATATTATGGTTTGAGAAACATAGTGAAGGCATCGCAAAGGGCTCGTCACCCGTCAGCGCGGATACAGATCTCACCGTATGCGGCTCAATTGCTGGCCGTCAGCTCGAGTACAGGTCTCACCGTACTCGGCTCAATCACTAGCCGTTAGCTCGAGTACAGGTCTCACCGTACTCGGCTCAACTCATACTCTAGTTGCTGTGAAAGACTCGTCGCCAATCACAGACACTTGGAGTACACTTGATGATACTACGGAGGACTCGTCGCCCGTCAGCACGAGCACAGGTCTCACCGTACTCGGCCCTTGCCGTAAGTATCGACAGCTCGAATACAGTGTCCCATACCACCGTATTCGGCTCACGAGTTTGGTTGCGCAATGGTCACTACGGGGAGGCACATGGCCCCAGCGTAGGCCGACAGCTCGACCACGGTGTCCCATACCACCATGCCCGGCTCATGCGACTTAGCGGATCGAGGTACCATGGTTAAACGGGATCACCACTGGTAAGTTTGGTACCCTAAGTTCAAGCAGTAGCGACCACACATGGTGAACACACATACACATGTCGGTTTACTTGACGAGCCTGACTAGCTCGAGCGCACCACAAGTTGAGCGATATGGAGCGCAGAAGCACTCCGTGTGGCCAACCACTATCGCCAACCGAAGTACGACTCGGGTTCGCCAGACACATCATTTGTGGCGATATGAATCTCAGCTACAACCGCAAGTCTGGTACCGAATGTTTGGACTATAGACATAGTCCCAAACTCAAACAGTTCTCATCAATAGCATGTGGAGTAAAGCATGATAAACAAGCAATACAAGCATGTTAGCAGACATGTTATAAGCATGAAGTAAAGCACATTGTAAAGCATGTTGTGAAGCATGGTGTAAAGCACTATACACAAAGGGATACAATTACATACACATCTCAAGTGGGTGGTTATAGTGAACCACCACATGGAGGGGATCCTACATGTCTCTAAGGGAGTCAGAAATCCCATATCAGCACCTCTCTAAGGTACTAATACATGAACATTTACACACACAAGCATATACACAAACACTTGGAATACGTTATTCCAACATACATGACGTATGTTAGCAAAATACATATTAGGGCTATTCTTTCGCCAAGCGGTTATTTTATCCGCGTATACCGTATTCATACAACAATTAATCATGACAATTATATTTCCAAAATTTGCACATACGCGGTATTTCTAGAATACACAATTTCAACATACTTGACATTTACAAGTGAACATGTATTTCAGCGATTCCTTTCGCCAAACTAGTATTTTATCCATATATTATATAATCATACATTAAATAAACATGTCAAACATTTTTCTGAAAAAAATACGTATACGGTATTTCTACGTATATCTAGAGTATGTAAAATTCCATATTCTACAACGTTAATCGAAACAGGAAACGGAAAGCACTTTGTACATGTGCATTTACATGCAGATCATGAATCTATCATTATCTGACATTGAAAGCGTTGAAAACCGTAACTTATACACTTAAAGTCCTCACCTTTGGCCTTGGAATCACAACGAATCAGCAAGGGTAGTAGCGCTTCCGTATACGGGAGTTTTCTAGCCTAAAGAGCGGAATCGGTTAGCCTTTACATAACCTACAACGATCCTACCTCAAATCAGACCTAGGGTTAGGGTTTCTTACCTTCAAACAGGATGGATACCACCGGGAAAACACCTGGAAAGGAGCGGTGTAGGCCGTGCGACAACCAAAAGCAGTAGGAGGAAGATCACCTACAAACTCCAAGCTCTTCTCTCTCTTTTCTCTCTCTCTCTCTAGGGTTTTTCTCCCAAATTCGTATGGCTGTGAGAGGAGCTGTTCTAAGCTCCTTTTATAGCCAAAAACCTCCCCAAAATAGACTCAGGTTCAAGGGTGACTGCTTATATAGGCATTTCGCCACTTTTCTAGCTCAAAAGGGAGGTTCTGGTGGCCCTCCTTGAGCCAAACGTCAGACTTAAACTCACCACACATGGATCTATGTGGTATTACGTTTTCGACTCGATCGGATTCCCAAATCGCACATGGCGGACCACTTTCAGTTCAACGGTCAGTGGGCCACGATCAGAAATTCCAAGTACATGTAAATGTTCCTGAAATTTTTCTTAATCCGAGGGTGTAATTTGGTTTGATTCTGACGGTCAGGTTGCTTAATACTGACGTGCAAGCGAATAGTGCCAGATCACTATTCCTGATATTTATTTTGGGATGGGAATAGTGTTTTTCACACACCCTCGCTCCGGATCGAAACGAATGGCCGTGGGACATCGGCCGGACCTGAATTTTGAGATGATTGTCAGGCCCAGTGGGGCGGTCCTAGTTCCTTAGCTTCGTGTTAATCGGCCTCCCGATGTGCGATCTAGACCTAATACGAAGTTTCGTTTCATTCCCGAGAGCAGCCGGGAAATGAGTTTGGTTCTAAACTTTAGGGTAACCTAGAGTCACTTGTTTTGCAAGTTTTGGGTCTTGCAGATCGTATTTAAAGCGATCCCAACGGATTTCATGACTAACCGAGTTTAGTACTTAGTTAACTTTATTAAATTTCTAAGGGATTTAATCCAAATTGATTTCTGGTCGAGGTGGTGCTCGAGCCAATGTACGGAAATTTACGGGTCGTTATAGTTCGATATCCCAAAAGCACGTTGGAACTCTTCGATCGTCAGTTTTCAATATGGATTGTTAGTCTTTCAAAATTACGAGATCCAACGAAGACGCCTATAACTCCATCATTTGATGTCGGATTGGGTCGATTTATGGTCATCTGAATGGTACTTTAGTACTCTTTCATTCTTGACTTGTATCGTCGTATTCCGAGACCATTTGGGCAACTTAAAGTTGGATCACGGTCGTCGGTCCTGAATGTTTCGTTCAACTCTTGTCCAATAGTAACCCTCATAACAATCTCTTCAGAGGTCGAATTAGACTATTTCAAGACATTGGAATGGTAACTTGTCAAGCTTCCAAATGGGACCAAATTTACCAAATTCAGAGACCGTTTGATATCCCAAAAGCACGTTGGAACTCTTCGATCATCATTTTTCAATATGAAATGTTAATCTTTCCAAATTGCCCGATCCAATGGAGACGCCTATAACTCCATCATTTGATGTCGGATTGGGTCGATTTTTGGTCATCTAAATGGTACTTTAGTGCTCTTTCATTCTTGATGGGAATCGTCGTATTCTGAGTCCATTTGGGCATCTTTAAGTTGGATCGTACTCATGGATCCTGAATGTTTCCATCATCTCCTTGTCCAATAGTAACCCTCATAACTCTCTCTCTTCAGAGGTCAAATTTAGGCTATTTCAGGTCATTGGGATGGTAACTTGTCAAGCTTCCCAATGGGACCAAAATTGCCTAATTCAGAGACCGTTCGATATACCAAAAGCACGTTGGAACTCTTCGATCGTCATTTTTCAATACGGATTGTTAATCTTTCCAAATTGCGTGATCCAACGGAGTCGACAATAACTAAATCATTTGATGTCGGATTGGGTCAATTTTTGGCCATCTGAATGGTACTTTAGTGCTCTTTCATTCTTGACTGGAATCGTCGTTTTCCAAGACCATTTGGGCATATTTAAGTTGGATCGTAGTCATCAGTCCTGAATGTTTCCTTCATCTTTTTGTCCAATAGTAACCCTCATAACAATCTCTTCAGAGGTTGAATTTAGACTATTTCATCTTATTGGAATGGTAACTTGTCAAGCTTCCATTTGGGACCAAAATTGCTTGATTCAGATACCGTTCGATATCCCAAAAGCACGTTAGAACTCTTCGATCGTCATTTCTCAATATGGATTGTTAGTCTTTCAAAATTACGCGATCAAACGGAGACGCCTATAACTCCATCATTTGATGTCGGATTGGGTTGATTTTTGGCCATCTGAATGGTACTTTACTACTCTTTCATTCTTGACTGGTATCATCGTATTCCGAGACAAATTGGGCAACTTAAAGTTGGATCACAGTCGTCGGTCCTAAATGTTTCATTCAACTTCATGTCCAATAGTAACCCTCATAACAATCTCTTCAGAGGTCGAATTAGACTATTTCAAGACATTGGAATGGTAACTTGTCAAGCTTCCAAATGGGACCAAAATTACCTAATTCAGAGACCGTTCGATATCCCAAAAGCACGTTGGAACTCTTCGATCGTCATTTTTCAATATGGAATGCTAATCTTTCGAAATTGCGCGATCCAACGAAGATGCCTATAACTCCATCATTTGATGTCGCATTGGGTCAATTTTTGGTCATCTGAATGGTACTTTAGTGTTCTTTCATTCTTGGCAGGAATCGTCATATTTTGAGACCATTTGGTCATCTTTAAGTTGTATCGCAGTCGTGGATCCTGAATGTTTTCATCATCTCCTTGTCCAATAGTAACCCTCATAACTCTCTCGTCAGAGGTCGAATTTAGGCTATTTCAAGTCATTAGAATGTTAACTTGTCAAGCATCCAAATGAGACCAAAATTGCTTAATTCAGAAACCGTTCGATATCCCAAAAGCACGTTGGAACCCTTCAATCGTCATTTTTCAATATGGATTGTTAATCTTTCCAAATTGCCTGATCCAACGGAGACGCCTATAACTCCATCATTTGATGTCGGATTGGGTCGATATTTGGTCATCCTAATGGTCATTAGCGCTCTTTCATTCTTGACTGGAATCGTCATATTCCACGACCATTTGGGCATCTTTAAGTTGGATCGTAGTCGTGGATACTGAATGTTTCCATAATCTCCTTGTCCAACAGTAACCCTCATAACTCTCTCTTCAGAGGTCGACTTTAGAAATTTTCAGGTCATTGGAATGGTAACTTGGCAAGCTTCCAAATGGGACCAAAATTTTGTAATTCAAAGACCGTTTGATATCCCAAAAGCACGTTGGAACTCTTCGATCGTCATTTTTCAATAGGAATTGTTAATCTTTCCAAATTGCGCGATCCAATAGAGACGCTTATAACTCCATCATTTGATGTCAGATTGGGTCAATTTTTGGTCATTTGAATGGTACTTTAGTGCTCTTTCATTCTTGACTGGAATTGTCGTATTCTGAGACTATTTGGGCATCTTTAAGTTGGATTGCAATCGTGGATCCTGAATGTTTCCATCATCTCCTTGTCCAATAGTAACCCTCATAACTCTCTCTTCAGAGGTCGAATTTAGGCTATTTCAGGTCATTGGAATGGTAACTTGTCAAGCTTCCAAATGCGACCAAAATTGCCTAATTCAGAGACCGTTCGATATCCCAAAAGCACGTTGGAACTCTTTGATCGTCATTTTTCAATATGGATTGTTAACTTTTCCAAATTGCGTGATCCAACGAAGATGCCTATAACTCCATCATATGATGTCGGATTGGGTCAATTTTTGGTCATCCTTACGAAACCTTAGTGCTTTTTCATTCTTGACTGGAATCGTCGTATTCTGAGACCATTTGGGCATCTTTAAGTTGGATCTCAGTCGGGGATCCTGAATGTTTCCATCATCTCCTTGTCCAATAGTAACCCTCATAACTCTCTCCTCAGAGGTCGAATTTAGTCTTTTTGGGTGATTGGAATGGTAACTTGTCAAGCTTCCAAATGGGACAAAAATTGCCTAATTCAGAGACCGTTCGATATCCCAAAAGCACGTTGGAACTCTTTGATCGTCAATTTTCAATAAGGATTGTTAACCTTTCCAAATTGCGTGATCCAACGGAGATGTCTATAACTCCATCATTGGATGTCGGATTGGGTCAATTTTTGGTCATTTGAATAGTACTTTAGTGCTCTTTCATTCTTGACTGGAATCGTCGTATTCTGAGACCATTTCGGCATCTTTAAGTTGGATCGCAGTCTTTGTAACCCTCATAACTCTCTCTTCAGAGGTCGAATTTAGACTATTTCAGGTCATTGGAATGGTAACTTGTCAAGCTTCCAAATGGGACCAAAATTGCCTAATTCAGAGACCGTTCGATATCCCAAAATAACGTTAGAACTCTACGATCGTCATTTTTCAATATGGATTGTTAACCATTCCAAATTGTGTGATCCAACGGAGACGCCTATAACTCCATCATTTGATGTCGAATTTGGTCAATTTTTGGTCATCTGAATGGTACTTTAGTGCTCTTTGATTCTTGACTGGAATCGTCGTATTCTGAGACCATTTGTGCATCTTTAAGTTGGATCACAGTCAGGGATCCTGAATGTTTCCATCATTTCCTTGTCCAATAGTAACCCTCATAACTCTCTCTTCAGAGGTCGAATTTTGACTATTTCATCTCATTGCAATGGTAACTTGTCTAGCTTCCATTTGGGACCAAAATTACTTAATTCAGAGACCGTTCGATATCTCAAAAGCACGTTGGAACTCTTCGATCGTCATTTTTCAATATGGATTGTTAGCCTTTCAAAATTATGCGATCCAATGGAGACGCCCATAACTCCATCATTTGATGTCGAATTGGGTTGATTTTTGGTAATCTGAATGGTACTTTAGTACTCTTTCATTCTTGACTGTTATCGTCGTATTCCGAGACCATTTGGGCATCTTTAAGTTGGATCGCAGTCATGGATGCTGAATATTTCAATAATCTCCTTGTCCAATAGTAACCCTAATAACTCTCTCTTCAGAGGTCGAATTTAGAATATTACAGGTCATTAGAATGGTAAATTGGCAAGCTTCCAAATGGGACCAAAATTTCCTAATTCAGAGACCGTTCGATATCCCAAAAGCACGTTGGAACTCTTCGATCATCATTTTCCAATATGGATTGTTAATCTTTTCAAATTGCGCGATCCAACGGAGACACTTATAACTCCATCTTTCGATGTCGGATTGGGTCAATTTTTGGTCATTTGAATGGTACTTTAGTGCTCTTTCATTCTTGACTGGAATCGTCGTATTCTGAGACCATTTTGGCATCTTTAAGTTGGATTGCAATTGTGGATCCTGAATGTTTCCATCATCGCCTTGTCCAATAGTAACCCTCATAACTCTCTCTTCAGTAGTTGAATTTGAGCTATTTCAGGTCATTGGAATGGTAACCTGTCAAGTTTCCAAATGGGACCAAAATTGCCTAATTCAGAGATCGTTCGATATTCAAAAAGCACGTTTGAAATCTACGATCGACATTTTTCAATACGAATTGTTAACTTTTCCAAATTACGTGATCCAACGGAGATGCATATAACTCATCATTTAATGTCGAATTGGGTCAATTTTTGCTCATTTGAATGGTACTTTAGTGCTCTTTCATTCTTGACTGGAATCGTCGTATTCTGAGACCATTTGGGCATCTTTAAGTTAGATTGCAGTCGTAGATCCTGAATGTTTCCATCTCCTTGTCCAATAGTAACCCTCATAACTCTCTCTTCAGAGCTCAAATTTAGACTATTTCAGGTCATTGGAATAGTAACTTGTGAAGCTTCCAAATGGAACCAAAATTGACTAATTCAGAGACCGTTCGATATCCCAAAAGCACGTTGGAACTCTTCGATCGTCATTTTTCAATACGGATTGTTAATCTTTCCAAATTGCGCGATCCAACAGAGACGCCAATAACTCCATTATTAGATGTTAGATAGGGTCAATTTTTGGACATCTGAATGGTACTTTAGTACTCTTTCATTCTTGACTGGTATCATCGTATTCTGAGACCATTTGGGCAACTTAAAGTTGGATCACAGTCGTCGGTCTTGAATGTTTCCTTCATCTTCTTGTCCAATAGTAACCCTCATAACTCTCTCTTCAGAGGTCGAATTAGACTACTTCACGACTTTGTAATGGTAACTTGTCAGGCTTCCAAATGGGACCAAATTTACCTAATTCACAGACCGTTCGATATCCCAAAAGCATGATGGAACTCTTCGATCGTCATTTTTCAATATGGAATGTTTATCTTTCCAAATTGCGCGATCCTACGGAAACTCCTATAACTCCATCATTTGATGTCGGATTAGGTCGATTTTTGGTCATCTGAATGGTACTTTAGTACTCTTTCATTCTTGACTGGTATTGTCATATTCTGAGACCATTTGGGCAACTAAAAGTTGGATCGCAGTCGTCGGTCCTGAATCTTTCCTTCAACTTCTTGTCCAATAGTAACCCCCATAACTCTCTCTTCAGAGGTCGAATGCAGACTATTTCAGGTCATTGGTTTGGTAACTTCTCAAGCTTCCAAATAGGACCAAATTTACCAAATTCAGAGACTGTTCAATATTCCAAAAGCACGTTGGAACTCTTCGATCGTCATTTTTCAAAATGGATTGTATATCTTTCTAAATTGCGTGATCCAAGATGTTGGATTGGGCCAATTTTTGGTCATTTCAATGGTACTTTAGTGCACTTTCATTCTTGACTGGAATCGTCGTATTCTGAGACCATTTGAGCATCTTTAAGTTAGATTGCAGTCGTGGATCCTGAATGTTTCCATCATCTCCTCTTCCAATAGTAACCCTCATAACTCTCTCTTCAGAGGTCGAATTTAGACTATTTCAGGTCATTGGAATGGTAACTTGTCTTGCTTCCAAATGGGACAAAAATTCCCTAATTCAGGACCGTTCAATATCCCAAAAGCAAGTTGGAACTCTTCGATCATCATTTTTCAATACGGATTGTTAATCTTTCCAAATTGTGCGATCCAACGGAGACGCCTATAACTCCATTTGATGGCGGATTGGGTCGATTTTTGGTCATCTGAATGGTACTTTAGTGCATTTTCATTCTTGACTGGTATCGTCCTTTTCCAAGACCATTTGGGCATATTTAAGTTGGATTGTAGTTGTCGGTCCTGAATGTTTCCTTCATCTTCTTGTCCAATAGTAACCCTCATACTCTCTCTTCAGTGGTCGAATTTAGACTATTTCATCTCATTGGAATGCTAACTTGTCAAGCTTCTAAATGGGACCAAAATTGCTTAATTTAGACACCATTCGATATCCCAAAAGCACGTTGGAACTCTTCGATCATCATTTTTTAATATGGATGGTTAATCTTTCCAAATTGCGCGATCCAACGAAGACGCATATAACTCCATCATTTGAAGTCGGATTGGGCCAATTTTTGGCCATCTGAATGGTAATTTGGTGCTTTTTCATTCTTGACTGGAATTGTCTTTTTCCAAGACCATTTTGGCATATTTAAGTTGGATCGTAGTCGTCGGTCCTGAATGTTTCCTTCATCTTCTTGTCCGATAGAAACCCTCATAACTCTCTCTTCAGAGGTCGAATTTAGACTATTTCAACTCATTGGAATGGAAACTTGTCAAGATTCCATTTGGGACCAAAATTGCTCAATTCAGAGACCGTTTGATATCCTAAAAGTACGTTAGAACTCTTTGATCGTCATTTTTCAATATGGATTCTTAATCTTTCAAAATTGCGCGATCCAACGGAGACGCCTGTAACTCCGTCATTTGACGTCAGATTAGGTCGATTTTTGGTCATCCGAATGGTACTTTAGTACTCTTTCATCCTTGACTGGTATCATCGTATTTTGAGACCATTTGGGTAACTGAAAGTTGGATCGCAGTCGTCAGTCCTGAATGTTTCCTTCAACTTCTTGTCCAATAGTAACCCCCATAACTCTCTCTTTGGTGGTCGAATGTAGATTATTTCAGGTCATTGGATTCGTAACTTCTCAAGCTTCCAAATGGGACCAAATTACAAAATTTGGAGACCGTTTGATATCCCAAAAGCACGTTGGAACTCATCCATCGTCATTTTTCAATATGGATTGTTAATCTTTCTAAGTTGTGCGATCCAACGAAGACGCCTATGACTCCATCATTTGATGTCGGATTGGGTCAATTTTTGGTCATCTGAATGGTACTTTAGTGTTGTTTCATTCTTGACTGGAATCGTCGTATTCTAAGACCATTTGGGCATCTTTAAGTTGGATCCCAGTCGTGGATCCTGAATGTTTCTATCATCTCCTTGTCCAATAGTAACCCTCATTACTCTCTCTTCAGAGGTCGAATTTAGACTATTAAAGGTCATTGGAATGGAAACTTGTCAAGCTTCCAAATGGGACCAAAATTGACTAATTCAGAGACCGTTCGATATCCCAAAAGCACGTTGGAACTCTTCGATCGTCATTTTTCAATAAGATTGTTAATCTTTCCAAATTGCGCGATCTAACGGAGACGCCAATAACTCCATTATTTGATGTCAGATATGGTCGATTTTTGGTCATCTAAATGGTACTTTAGTGCTCTTTCATTCTTGACTGGTATCGTCGTTTTCCAAGACCATTTGGGCATATTTAAGTTGGATTGTAGTCGTCGGTCCTGAATGTTTCCTTCATCTTCTTGTCCAATAGTAACCCTCATAACTCTCTGTTCAGAGGTCAAATTTAGACTATTTCATCTCTTTGGTATGGTAAGTTGTAATGCTTCCATTTGGGACCAAAATTGCTTAATTCCAACACCATTTGATATCCCAAAAGCACGTTGGAACTCTTCGATCGTCATTTTTCAATATGGATTGTTAGTCTTTCAAAATTATGGGAACCAACGGAGACGCCTATAACTCCATCATTTGATGTCGGATTGGGTTGATTTTTGGTCATCTGAATGGTACTTTAGTACTCTTTCATTCTTGACTGGTATCGTCGTATTCTGAGACCATTTGGGCAACTTAAAGTTGGATCACAGTCGTCCGACCTGAATGTTTCGTTCAACTTCTTGTCCAATAGTAACCCTCATAATAATCTCTTCAGAGGTCGAATTAGACTATTTCACGACATTGTAATGGTAACTTGTCAAGCTTCCAAATGGGACCAAATTTCCCTAATTCAGAGACCGTTCGATATCCCAAAAGCACGTTGGAACTCTTCGATCGTCATTTTTCAATATGGAATGTTTATCATTCCAAATTGCGCGATCCTATGGAAATGCCTATAACTCCATCATTTGATGTCGGATTGGGTCAATTTTTGGTCATCTGAATGGTACTTTAGTACTCTTTCATTCTTGACTGGTATTGTCATATTCCGAGACCATTTGGGCAATTAAAAGTTGGATCGCAGTCGTCGGTCCTGAATGTTTCCTTCAACTTCTTGTCCAATAGTAACCCCCATAACTCTCTCTTCAGAGGTCGAATCAGACTATTTCAGGTCATTGGATTGGTAACTTCTCAAGCTTCCAAATGGGACCAAATTTACCAAATTCAGAGACCGTTCAATATCCCAAAAACACGTTGGAACTCTTCGATCGTCATTTTTCAATATGGATTGTTAATCTTTCCAGATTGCGCGATCCAACGGAGACGCCTATAACTCCATCATTTGATGTCGGATTGGGTGAATTTTTGGTCATCTGAATGGTACTTTAGTGCACTTTCATTCTTAACTGGAATCGTCGTATTCTAAGACCATTTGGGCATCTATAAGTTAGATTGCAGTCGCGGATCCTGAATGTTTCCAACATCTCCTCTTCCAATAGTAACCCTCATAACTCTCTCTTCAGAGGTCGCATTTAGACTATTTAAACTCATTGGACTGGTAACTTGTCAAGCTTCCAAATGGGACCAAAATTTCTTAATTCAGACACCGATCGATATCCCAAAAGCACGTAAAATTCTTCGATCATCATTTTTCAATATGGATTGTTAGTCTTTCAAAATTATGCGATCAAACAGAGACGCCTATAACTCCATCATTTGTTGTCGGATTGGCTCGATTTTTGGTCATCTGAATGCTACTTTAGTACTCTTTCATTCCTGACTGGTATCGTAGTATTCCGAGACTATTTGGCCAACTTAAAGTTGGATCACAAGCGTCGGTCCGGAATGTTTTGTTCAACTTCTTTCCAATAGTAACCCTTATAACTATCTCTTCAGAGGTCAAATTAGACTATTTTAGGATATTGGAATGGTAACTTGTCAAGCTTCCAAATGGGACCAAATTTACATAATTCAGAGACCGTTCGATATCTCAAAAGCACATTGGAACTCCTCGATCGTCATTTTTCAATATGGATTGTTAATCTTTCCAAATTGTGCGATCCAACGGAGACACCTATAACTCCATCATTTGATGTCAGATTGGGTCGATTTTTAGTCATCTGAATGGTACTTTAGTGCGCTTTCATTCTTGACTGGAATCGTCGTATTCTGAGAACATTTGGGCATCTTTAAGTTGGATCCCAGTCGTGGATCCTGAATATTTCCATCATCTTCTTGTCCAATAGTAACCCTCTTAACTCTCTCTTCAGAGGTCGAATGTAGACTATTTCAGGTCATTGGAATGGTAACTTGTCAAGCTTCCAAATGGGACCAAAATTGCCTAATTCAGAGACCGTTCGATATCACAAAAGCACGTTGGAACTCTTCGATCGTCATTTTTCAATATGGATGGTTAATCTTTCCAAATTGCGCGATACAACGGAGACGCCTATAACTCAATCATTTGATGTCGGATCGGGTCAATTTTTGGCCATCTGAATGGTAATTTAGTACTCTTTCATTCTTGACTGGAATCGTCGTTTTCCAAGACCATTTTGGCATATTTAAGTTGGATCGTAGTCGTCAGTTTTGAAAGTTTCCTTCATCTTCTTGCAAATAGTAACCCTCATAACTCTCTCTTCAGAGGTCGAATTTAGACTATTTCAACTCATTGGAATGGTAACTCTTCAAGCTTCCATTTGGGAGCAAAATTGGTTAATTCAGAGACCGTTTGATAACCTAAAAGCACGTTGGACCTCTTCGATAGTCATTTTTCAATATGGATTGTTAATCTTTCAAGATTGCACGATCCAACGGAGACGCCTATAACTCCATCATTGATGTCAGATTGGGTCGATTTTCGGTCATCTGAATGGTACTTTAGTACTCTTTCATTCTTGACTGGTATCATCGTATTCTGAGACCATTTGGGTAATTAAAAGTTAGATCGCAGTCATCGGTCCTGAATGTTTCCTTCAACTTCTTGTCCAATAGTAACCCCCATAACTCTCTCTTCAGAGGTCGAATGTAGACTATTTCAGGTCATTGGATTGGTAGCTTCTCAAGCTTCCAAATGGGACCAAATTTATAAAATTCGAAGATGGTTTAATATCCAAAAAGCACGTTGGAACTCTTCGATTGTCATTTTTCAATATGGATTGTTAATCTTTCCAAATTGCGCAGTCCAACGGAGACGCCTATAATCCATCAATTGATGTCGGATTGGGTGGATTTTTGGTCATCTGAATGGTACTATAGTGCTCTTTCATTCTTGACTAGAATCGTCGTATTCTGAGACCATTTGGGCATCTTTAAGTTAGATTGCAGTCGTGGATCCTGAATGTTTCCATCATCTCCTTGTCCAATAGTAACCCTCATAACTCTCTCTTCAGAGATCGAATTTAGACTATTTCAAGTCATTGGAATGGTAACTTGTCAAGCTTCCAAATGGGACCAAAATTACCTAATTCAGAGACCGTTCGATGTCCCAAAAGCACGTTGGAACTCTTCGATCGTCATTTTTCTGTATGGATTGTTAATCTTTCCAAATTGTGTGATCCAACGGAGACGCCTATAACTCCATCATTTGATGTCGGATTGGGTCAATTTTTGGTCATCTGAATGGTACTTTAGTGCTCTTTCATTCTTGACTAGAATCGTCGTATTCTGAGACCATTTGGGCAACTTTAAGTTTGATTACAGACGTGGATCATGAATATTTCCATCATCTCCTTGTCCAATAGTAACCCTCATAATTCTCTCTTCAGAGGACGAATTGAGACTATTTTAGGTCATTGGAATGGTAACTTGTTAAGCTTCCCAATGGGACCAAAATTGCCTAATTCAGAGGCCGTTCAATATCCCAAAAGTAAGTTGGAGGAACTCTTCGATCGTCATTTTTCAATACGGATTGTTAATCTTTCCAAATATCGCGATCCAACGGAGACGCCTATAACTCCATCATTTGATGTCGGATCGGGTCAATTTTTGGTCATCTGAATGGTACTTTAGTGCTCTTTCATTCATGACTGGAATCATCGTTTTCCAAGACCATTTGTGCATATTAAAGTTGGATCACAGTCGTCGGTCCTGAATGATTCCTTCATCTTCTTGTCCAATAGTAACCCTCATAACTCTCTCTTCAGAGGTCGAATTTAGACTATTTAAACTCATTGGAATGGTAACTTGTCAAGCTTCCAAATGGGACCAAAATTTATTAATTCAGACACCGTTCGATATCCCAAAAGCACGTAAAACTCTTCGATCATCATTTTTCAATATGGATTGTTAGTTGTTTCGACAAGAAAACAAAAGTATTTGATTTGGGAATTATCTTATTCAATCATAACAATGAAATAATTACAGAAAATAATCATCACACTTCATTGATTCTGAATTCATTTACATCCTCAAGTATCCCTTGATTCTAAGATAGTTTACAAAGAATTCGTTACAAGTTACAGTTATCGTAGTTAAATATAAGTTTCGGCAGTATAACAGCGCCGATCTCAATCATCTCCTATGACTTAGGAGGAATGGATGAATTGACCAATAGTCTTCAAGAGGACGGAGATTCTGGCAGTATAACAGCGCTATTTCAGTCATCTCCTAAAACTTAGGAGGAACACGCCTTTTCGTCGATGATTCTTCCTTTTCTCCTAAACAAGAAGAACCTGAAGACTTGAAGACTCGAGCCATTCTGACAGCATAACAGCCCATTGCTGTTATAGACTGCCCAGCAGTTGGTTTGCGCGGATCCGCGCAAACGATATGCTTTGCGCGGGTCCGCGCAAACTATTTCAGCTCTATGCTGCTTTGCGCGGATCAGCGCGCAAACTTCAGGAGTCCAATACTCCTTTGCGCGTGGTCGCGCAAAGTGCAGGAGTCCAATACTCCGCACCTTCTGTCTTCTCTTTCGTCTTTCTTTTACTTCGAAATCTTCCAACCCCTTTTGAGAGGAAGAACGGGGTATTTATAGACATTTTCTTCAATGGAAATCTCTGTTCTGGTCGATGTGGGACAAAATAATCAACCAACCTTTTTTATCCCACCGTCATATACTTTGCGCGGATACGCGCAAATGATATGCTTTGCGCGGTCTCGCGCAAACCATCAGTCCCCGCGCAAACTATCTTCATAATCCCCCGCGCAAACCGTTCACTTTGCGCGGTCTGGCGCAACCATTTCACTTTGCGCGAACCCGCGCAAAGTGGTCTTTGAAGCTGATTTCTTGATCTTTCAAATTGATTTCTTGATTTTTCTCGTCTTCACTTCCTTGCTTATTTTATGCCTCAACAGATGCCCCCTTGATCCGTTCTTTGTTTTTTTCCGAACATCAAAGAAAAAGGATCAACCAGTTATCTTCTGCAGGGTTTGCGCGACCCCGCGCAAAGCTCTGGTCGAGTACCGTACTCGGCCAGAAAGGCTATAAATAGACCAACTACTTAGTCATTTTTACGAACTGTTCTCTGCTGAAACTCTGCTCTGGCGATTTTCTTCCGCGCAAACCTCCCACTTTGCGCGACCCCGCGCAAACCGTTTCACTTTGCGCGATTTTCTTTTGAACTTGAAGTTTTTCCGCGCAAACTGTATACTTTGCGCGACCCCGCGCAAAGTACTCTGTACTTAGCCAAATTTCTTTTTGAACTGTCTCCAACACTTAGCCATTTTCTCTCTTCTTCCTTTCTTACTTCCTTTATCTTACTTTCATGGCTCGTGTTAAACAAACGGCTCGTCTTGTAACTCCTTCTGACTCTCCTTCTTCTGATCAGCCTCCTGCTAAGCGGACAAAGACCACTTCCAAAAATCCAGCTTACTTCAAAGAACCTGTTCTTCCCACCTTCGACTTTTCTGACCGTATTAGATCTTTACCTTCCCCCATTCACAGATCTATATCTTTGGGAGACATCAAATGTCCGCCTAAGCATGGCAGAGAGTATGACTGGGATGAATGGTTGAAGACCACTTCTCATATTCGGACTGACAGTGAGAGAGCACCTCTCCGTGAAGATACTCCTCCTGCTTCTCGCCCAAAGAAAATTCATCGCAATAAGGCGAAAGATTTTGCAGAAAAGATCAAGGAACACAAGAAGAAGAGGCTTCAGAACTCGTGGGACTCAGTACGAGTTGTCGAAGGTATTATGAAGTTTGATAATCCTCATGCGGAGGGCATGACAATCATTCCGATCAAGGTATATCGCCATCAGTCCATGCTAGACTGCAAGTCCAAAGATTACGTCCATGGTGAGAGATTAATGTATACTGAATCATGGACTTCAAGAGAGCCCCGAATCCTGGAGGGAACTATTCAAACTCAGAAACCGCGACAGAGGATAGGAGAAGTTCATCCCATGATTTTCTTAACTCCTTTCCACAGTCCTCATGATCTCTTTCCTTCTCATTTTTATGAGACGGTGCGACAGCGCTTCAGAGATCGGGAGCAACTCTGGGGACAGGCAGAATTCCGTATCAGAGGCATGTTAACTGCTCGTCGATACTATTCTGAATGGGCGGAGGCTATATTGCTGAAGCATACGAGCACTCTTGCAAAGATCGGCCTTTATGATGCAATAGAAGTGACCTCCAAATACTTCTATAGGGAACCCAATATTCTGAAAGGCTTCCTTGAATACTGGTCGCCTACAACCAACTCCTTCCATCTTCCTTATGGTGAAATGAGTATATCTCTCTGGGACCTTCATCGCATAGCCGGTCTCACAATAACAGGCAAATTCTATGATGAATTCATTCCGACAAACAGAGAATTGGCCTTCGTATCTTCTCCAGACCGCAAGCCTTCCATTTCTGAGACTACTATAGAGTTATTCAAAGAGATGGGAAAATTTCTCAACCTCCACAAAATTCCCCCTCTTCAATGGCTAGCACATTTTTCTAGGGGTCTCAGGTATTTACCAATCCAACAACTGATCTTCCTCCTTGTATTCTTGCTATTTAGCCATTCTTGCATATTAACCTCCTTATTTTCTTTGAAGGTTTCGCGACTGCCATTCTAAAGAACTAACAAAGCTTCGAGATGCAATAAGAAGAAAGCCAGAATATAGTTCTTTCGGAGAGCTTGCAGCGTTCTTGGCTTACTGGCTGAGCTTGGTCGTATTGCCTAGCTCCAAGTGGGCAGATGCTGTTCGTCCCAGTGTCTTCGTTGTGGCTGGTGCTTTAGCGGAGGGCCATAAATATTCTCTTGCTCCTCCCGTATTATGTTCTATCTACAGGGCTCTTGGAGAAGTAGCTACCCACATAAAAGACCCAATTCTTGGAGCTTCGTCTGCGCATACTTCTTGGCATTATATTACAGGGTGGCTTGGAGTTTATTTTCCCTGGACTTTTGAAGCTCCGGAACAAGCATATACTCATCCTTCTCACCTTCCACTCTGGTTCTTTCAGCAAAGAGCGATGGCAAAAAGGGCATATGAGTGGGTTGCCAACAAAATTCGGGATGATGATCAGATAAACTTCTTTCAGTTCCGCCTACATCGCTACACCGAAGATACAGATATGGTGGACAACGAAACACTTACTGCAGCAGAAAGAGCTTTCTTCTTTTCCATTCGCTCATGCAGTTTGCCTCTTCGGGAAGGGACAGAATTCTGGAGAGAACCTTACTACCCCAGTCGTTTTGCTCGTCAATTTGGTTATGATCAAACTGTACCACAAGACTGCGGGCTGGTTACCAGAAAAATGCGCTGCTATGGAACTGGTCCTCTTAACTGGGCCATGATATGGAAACAGTTGCTGAATGGTTACGTTGGATCCCTTTTCATAATTCCAAGCTGTGATCGCATAGTCCGTACATCATATAGCTGGATGCGATGGTGGGATCATCAATCATACCTGGTTGCTAAATGCTTGCCAGTGGATTCTTCTATCTTTCTTCATCCGCCCAGGCTAAAGGGCAGAAATTTAGAGAGCGGAATTGGCTATATTCCGGAAAAGAGCCATGCATCTCATCCCGGAGAAATTTGTAGGAAGATATCATTGGAAGATCCCATTCGTGAAATCAAGCCCATCAATACTTTGGATGGTTGGTTTGCTCACGGAGATCTGAGAGAATTCGAGAAATCTCGTCGGGACTCTTCATACCAAGCCGCAGACGATGATGTAGGTACATCTTCTCCAATTCCTGCAGAGACTGCAGCGGTTCAAGAAGGACCAGCTATTGGTACTTCCATATCTCCTCCACAACCCCTTGGTCCTAGTCCATCTTCTCCGATGACTAGATCAAGAACGCGTTTGCAAACATCATCCCCTATTCCTTCCGAAATGACTCGCCAAGCATCTGCTTCCCCTATGGTCCAAGAGTCTGCACCGGAGAGCAGCAAACCCATTTCTTACAAAGGGAAGCAGGTTATTATTGAAGAGGTTGACGAAGAAAATTTGGAAGATGAAAGTTCAGCTTCATCATCAGATACAACTGAATCTTCACAATACGAAGACAGCGGAGATAGCGATAGTGGTGAAGATAAAGATGATGACTTTGAAGAAGGTGAAGTTGATATTGGCGAAGAAGAGGAAACAGCTGTGAAAGAAGCTGAGATGGAATCTTCCTCTGCAATTGCTAAGACTTTTCCTGGCGCCAATGTTCCTGCTAAATCTCCTGCAGCTGAGAAAGATGACGAGGATCTTTTAGATTATGGAGAATATGGGTATTCACCAGGTAAAGGAAATTTTCATATACATATTTTTATTTTAACAACTATTTTTTTTAATCATTGCGTCTCCCTTTTTAGGCGCCCAAGTTGCAGAAATAGGTGCTATCTCTCCAATGAACCCTCTTGTGGTAACTTCACCAAAAGCACCCGCAATTCCATTGGTAGTGCAGAGAGTAGTGGCTCGTGAAATCATATTTTCCACAGAGACTACTGACTTGCCAACTCCGAGTACCAGAGATTCAAGTACGGAAGCTAGAGCACCATCTTTTGCTGATATGGTGGAATTGGGCCCTTCCATGACTCAGAGAGCTTCTCCTTCTATTAGTCGCATTCCTGTAACAGGTATACATATAGGCATTGATTATTTTACCCAATACTACCTATTTTATAATAGTATTTTTGAATATTTTTCTTCTTTTGCTATAGGAACTTATTCTTGCAGTGGCGCGGCCAGTTCTGATTCTGTGACCACTATTTCTGAATTGTCGTCTTTCGCGAAAATTCCTGTTCATAAAATGCTCATGGTGAAACATTCCTTGTTAGCCATAATCCATATCTTCAAAAATCCTGATCAATGGTTGGATTTGGATGTTGCCATAGAGATTTTGGAGAGCTCTGCCAAGATGGCCAGAATAAACATATCTCCTTTGCGGGATTCCCTCCTCAAATTTCGTGATTCAGTAATTTCTCTGGCGTCAGTAGAGAATGTCACAATCGCACCTGAAATTTTAGAATACAGGAAGCAGCTGACTTTATCTCAGGAACAAGTTTTTCTGTCGGCTTCATCGATTTCTAAACTTGAACAAGAGCGTATGATTCTTCAAGATCAACAAAAGGCTTATATTGATGGAAAAGCGATTATCCAAGATCGTATTGCAGCTCTGAAGGAGGAAATCTCTCAACTGGAGAGAAAGCATCGTGAGCAATCCTTAGCCCTTCAAGATGTTGAAGAAAAGATACGAGCAAATGCTCAATCCATCGATATTGAAAAATCTGCACAATTTCAAGGAAAAAAATGATCGCTTCTTTGGAGGATAAGCTTACTGGCGTTCCTGATCAAGCAAGACTTATTTTTGAAGAGAAATCTAAACATGATGCAGCTCAGGCACAATTGAAAGAATATTTGCGCAGATATTCAGAAGCAGTGGGGATTACAGAAGATCTTTAAACATGTAATTTTGAACATGTAATCTTTGCTTTCATGTTTCTTTTGGACATAATTTATTTGGCTTTTTGCTTTCATGTTTCTTCTTTTTTGGTTTTTTGACATAATTTATTTAGCTTTACATATGTTTCATGATAGCATTTTGAGATGTTTATAATAGCATTTTATATTGTATGTCATTTTCATATTGTATGTTTATACTTAATATTATTAGATTATATTTATACTTTATTCAGTAATTTCATTACATCCTTTACAATTTCTAAACCTTTTATGCTTTGTTAGTGCGGGACTCTCTATGTGAGTATTTAGATTGGCGGTACGGATTACTAAGTTTTGAGTTTAATTAGCCACACACAGTTTAAGCTCATGAGTAGTGGAGCGTGCGCACACACACAGTTTAAGCTCATGAGTAGTGGAGCATTTATGGGTCTTATGTGATGGCCACTGTAACTCTCTAGAGTTCTCTTTTGGGCTTCTCACTGCCTTGAGCTCACGGTCACGGTCCATCAGAGGGGCCCATTGACGCTACCGGACGGTGAACTGTTGGTTTTACGCACAGGGTTGGCCACGGTAACTCTCTAGAGTTCGCAGGCTACCTTTGGGCACCAAATCTAGGGTCGCCAGTCCATCAATGAGTAGGTTTAAGCCCTTCCTCACGAGTTACTACTGAAATCAAACCCTAGACCTGGAGGGTCTTACGCACGGTTGGCATAAAGCTCGCACTGCGGCCCCTGTTTTCTTCGTCTGCAAGGTCGAGCCCATTCACAGGAGGGCATTTTCATCCGTTCCCCGTGGCGCTGCCGGAAGCTATACAGACGGCATGGGAGTTACGGTGACTAGTCTTCGCGGATTTATGGCCTTTTAGGCTTTGAATCCTTGACTTGGTCAGCTGCCCGCATGGGTGCGCACGATGGTCTTCGCGGGCTTTTTAGGGCCACTGACTCCTCGCCGCTGTCCGAATGGCGATCTTCATAGGTCTTATGTATAGTTGGCCGGCTCTTTTAGAGCTTGATCCTTTGAGAGCATTTTTTTTTTTTTTTTATTTGGCTCAATTTGGCTCTTTTAGGATTTGGCTTGGCTATACTGCCTCTTTGATTGTTATTGGTGTATCTTTTGCTTTTGATAATATCTTCAAGAATATCCGTGCTTTGTAAGGCAATAATATTTACCTTCAATCTTCAAGAAGATCCATGCCTTGTGAGGCGATATATATATATATATATATATATATATATATATATATATATATATATATATATATATATATATATATGATCATCATCATTTGCAAAATATGGTAGATATTTTCGAAGTATCTTTAAGAAGACCCATGCCTTGTAAGGCAGAATATTTTCAGCTTAAATAATATCTTCAAGAGAATCCATGCCTTGTAAGGCCTGATATTTCCAGCTTAAATGATATCTTCAAGAGAATCTTCGAGATGATATTAACTTTGTCAATCTTATTTGATGATGATGATGATCATATATATATTTTTTAGATTCGATGCTTGATAATTGACATGTTTGTGAACTTTTTCTTCATAGTTTCTTTTTGTTGCCATATAAACATGATCTTATTCATCCTTGCCCCCTTTTGATACAGAATCATTATGCCGATAATATTCGGGGTCAAAATCAGCATGTCTATCTTCAGGGGTAGTATCTTTTGATGAAACGGGCGTTGA
The DNA here is from genome assembly GCA_021015155.1 of Magnolia officinalis. NCBI lineage: Eukaryota > Viridiplantae > Streptophyta > Magnoliopsida > Magnoliales > Magnoliaceae > Magnolia > Magnolia officinalis. Next base: position 38,902,483 of record JAJHSJ010000008.1, read on the forward strand.
CAGGTATACTGATACCCTGTCCCTCTTGATTTGCGATTCTATATGCCCCATTGGAGTATACTTCTTTTACTACATATGGACCGTCCCATTTAGGCTCGAACTTGCCCCCTGTCCGGCGAGTGACCACTATAGGTCTTTTCAACATTAACACCATATCCCCTTTTTTGAAAGAGCGGTATTTAACCTGTTTATCAAAGGCAGCCGATATTCTGGCCTGATATGACTGCAACCGCTGTTGAGCTGCAAGACGCTTCTCATCGAGCAAATCTAATTCTTTCAGCCTTATTTTTGCATTTTCATCATCTGTTATAGACTGATGTACTGCTATCCGGAGTGATGCCACCTGCATTTCAATTGGGATAACTGCCTCTATACCATAGATTAATGAATACGGTGTCGCCCCTGTTGCTGTACGATGGGTAGTTCTGTAGGCCCACAATGCTTCCTGTAACTTTTCATCCCAATCGCGTTTATTGCCTGTCACCGTTTTTTTCATTATTTTGACGATCGTTTTGTTAAACGCCTCTGCTAGTCCATTGGCCGGAGGATAATAAGGTGTTGAAAAAGAATGCTGGATGCCAAACTTCTGACATAACTTTTCCATGCCTCTATTTTTAAAAGGGGTACCATTATCAGTGACGATCTTTTTCGGAATACCATGACGGTATATTATAGCATGTCGGATGAAATTGACCACGTCTTTCTCTTTAACATTACGCAAGGCGACTGCTTCGGTCCATTTGGAGAAATAGTCTGTTGCTGCCAAGATATACTGTTTTCCTTTTGATGAAGGGGGATTTATAGGACCAATCACGTCGAGTCCCCATGCTGAAAAAGGCCAGGAACAACAGACTGATGTAATTCTTCTGGAGGAACATGTATTACATCTCCGTGTATTTGACATTCGTGACACCGCTTTGCATATTCTATTGCATCTTTGAACATAGTAGGCCAATAATAACCCATTCGATGCACTCTATGGCACAAATTTCGGCCGGCTTGATGTGCTCCACATTCACCTGAATGTGCTTCCCGCAGCATTTGGTTTGCTTCCTGCTTGTCTAAGCATCTTAGCAGCATTCCATTGTAAGATTTTCTATACAATACTTCACTACATATGACAAATTTGCCTGATCGCTGCTTAATCTGCTGCTTTTGCGCATTATCTTCAGGCAAGATATTATACTTTAGATAATCAACGAAAGGCTGACGCCAATCGTCTATCATTACTTCCAGACAAGATATAGGAAACATTTCTACGGTTTCTTCGATAACTTCTGCAGACGGCAGGAATCTTCTTTCTTCTATAGTTACCTGAAGAGGACTTCGTTTTGTGCAGGACAGAGCTGTTGCCAGACCGGTAAAGCATCTGCTTTTGTATTCTCCGACCGCGGTATGTGTTTAATTTCCACATGAGAAAACTGTTCAAGCAACCGTTGTGCCTTACGATAAAAGGATAGGAGTTCTTCTTTTCTTACTTCAAATTCGGTTGTCAATTGATTTATAACCAATTTAGAATCTCCGAAGATATGCAATAATTTTATTTCCATTTGCTGGGCTATTTCCATTCCGATGATAAGAGCTCTGTATTCAGCTTCATTGTTTGTGCATGCAGTGCCCAATGTGAAGGAATATGGCAATAAATCGCCTTGAGGTGTAATGAATATTATTCCTGCCCCCGCTCCCGATATTCGAGCAGCACCATCAAAATACATTTGCCAAAGATTCTGAGATTCAGCCAACATAACCTGTTCATCTGGAAATTCGTCATTAATCTCTTCACTTTCTGCTATAGGATGTGCTGCGAGGAAATCTGCCATAGCTTGTCCTTTTACTGCTTTCGCCGGTTTATATGAAATAGTATATTCTGACAGCAATAACATCCACTTGGCTAGTCTTCCTGACAACATTGGCCTGGTCATCAAAAATTTTATCGGATCTGCTCTTGAGATTAGAGTTATATCATGGGAGAGACAATAATGCCTTAACTTTTGTACAGCGAATATTAGCGCCAAACACTCTTTTTCGATCGAGGAATAATTGCATTCTGCCCCCATTAATGTTCGGCTTAGATAATAAAGAGCAGTCTCTTTTCCGGCTTCGTTTACCTGTGCTAACAAAGCACCCAAAGAATTTGTAGCTGCAGATGTATATAAGATAAGTGGCTTACCTTTCACTGGAGCTGTTAACACACGGCGGCTGTTTCAACAATTCCTTGATTGAGTCAAAGGCATTTTGACAGGCGTGATCCCATATAAATTCTGTGTCTTTCTTCATTAACCGGGAAAATGGCTGACATCTTCCTGCGAGATTTGAAATGAAACGACGAATGTATGCCAATTTTCCTTGTAAGCTTTTTAATTCCTTCAACGTTGTTGGCGGTGGCATATTTTGAATAGCTTTAATTTTTTCTGGATCAATCTCGATCCCTCTGTGTCGTACAACAAAGCCGAGGAACTTTCCAGAAGATACTCCGAATGCACACTTAGCAGGGTTCATTTTCAATTGCTTCTTTCTGAGACGACGGAAGACTGATGCTAAATGTTCGCGGTGTTCTTGATGATCTCCCGACCTGACCACCAAGTCATCAACATAACATTCGACATGTTTGTGCATCATATCTTGAAAAATATTTTTCATTGCCCTTTGATATATTGCCCCAGCATTTTTGAGACCGAAAGGCATAACTTTATAACAATAAATTCCAAGCGGTGTTCTGAAAGCCGTTGCCTCTTCATCTTCGGGCGCCATCCTGATTTGATTATAACCTGCGTATCCGTCCATAAAAGACATAATAGCATACTGAGTAGTGCTATCAATTAATAATTCTGTTATTGGAAGGGGGAAGTCATCTTTTGGACATGCTTCATTCAGATCTCTGAAGTCGATGCACACTCTAATCTGCCCATTCTTCTTTTTCACTGGAACAATGTTTGATATCCACTTGGGATATTTAACTTCTCTGACGAATCCAACCTTTATTAATTTATTTACTTCTTTTTCGATTAATGGAATCAGGTCTGGGTGGAATCGCCTTTGAGCTTGCTTTACTGGTTTCTTTTCTTTGGAAATATTTAATCGATGCATTGCTACAGAGGGTTCCAATCCTGGCATTTCTTCATATGTCCAAGCGAAGACATCTTTATTTTCTCTGAGAAGCTGGCCATATTTCTCAAATTCCTGATCTGAAAGACTGACACTGATAAATGTGTTCCTTGGCTCTTCTACTGTCCCCAAATTTATTTCTCGCAAGCCATCTATCGTCGGCTGTCCTCCGTCTTCTATTTGTCTTGGAGCGTTTTCAGGACACTTAACTATCTTAGCATCTTGTTCTGATATCTGTTGGCTGGAATCATATCTACTGATACCATATTTACTGATGATTCTGCTCCTAATCCTTGGAATTTTCTCCGTTTCTCTTGATTGACTCCGAGAGGGATTTGAATTCCTTTCCCATGATTCAGTCCAGTGGGCTTGTCACAATCAAAACCCATATTTTTCATGATTTTCTTGCTTACTGCACTGTATTTTCTCAAATTCTGCGGTGCTAACTCTCCATGATATATATTGCTTGTGTTTTCATTCTTCACCTCTGCTGCAACGTGGAACTTTATTGCTTCAGGATATTTAGCACTGGCTCTGACTTGAAATGTGCCTGGGGCGACTGCAAATGGCTTACATCTTTCGATATTGGGTAAGGGCATCGTGTAATTGGACTGTAAGACTTTCAACTGTTCTGTCGACAACAATGTCAACGGCGGTTGTCCAGGTTGTCTCAGGCGCTTTGGTACAAAATAAAACTTTTTCCTTGCTCCTGTAGTCTCAGAAGACTCCGCCCTTTCTTCTCTAGCTTTATTTATTTGGACATCTTTCAAGATTCCCTTTCTATCATCATTTCCCGCTTCTTAGAGAAACATTTATAATAGCTAGCATCCGCAAAGAAAGACTCAGCTTCTGTATATGGTTTCGCATCAGCTATTACTTTACACTGCATTCCATCCTTGTAGTATTTGAAACATTGGTGTAGAGTAGAAGGTACAATATTGTACTGATGTATCCATGGCCTTCCCAAGAGAAGGTTATATGTCGTCACAGCATTTATAACGTGACATACAACAGAAGTGATTAATTCTCCTACTTCCAATGTTACTGTAATTTTACCGAGCGCGCGTTGTCCATCTTGATTAAACCCTTGTATCATCATTCCGCTGGGGCGCAAATCTGAACGGCGATAACCCAATTTAGTAATCATGGAGAGTGGCAAAAGATTCACTGCTGACCCATTGTCTATCATGATCCGTTTTATCTTCCTTTCACAAATGTACCCTTCTATCATCAATGGCCTGTTATGTTCTGTTTCACCAATTAAGTCATCATCAGAAAAAGATATCACTGGTAGACAATCCACCTTTTCCTTGCTTCTTTCATTCTTCATTTCTGTCAGTAAAGTTTCTCTCACATCGTGATCAGCCAGTGCTTGAATCAAACTCTGTCGAAACTCTTCCGATAACTTGAGCGCATCATAAATACTCAAACGTGCGATATACCTTTCAAGTGACTAACTACATCGTAAGCCACTTTTGTCGATGTATCTTCATTTCTACTTCTATCCTTGATGTTCCGCTTTTTCAGTCACTTCTTTCCTTATAATTCTGCTTTTTGCTTTATCGGACTCGTTATCTGCTTCCCTGATCGCAACGTAATCATTGTCGCATTTCTTATCGGCCTTCGGTCTCCCTTCTCTTTCATTTCTCGAGTCTTTTCTTGTATTGACAATACATTTACTGTCGCCCTTGTATTCTTTTCTTTGTTTTCGCTGGTTATTATATCTCCTCTATTTATCATTCGCTGTATGATGCACTTTAACGTGTAACAATTTTCTGTCGGATGTCCCACTAAACGATGATAACGGCAAAAGTTTCTTTCTCGGGTTCTTGTCACATCTTCAGGGCGTTTCGGTTCCGGTAATTCCAGGGTGCCTGCTTTTAACAATTGTTGCATCATAGGCACCACGTCCTCTCTGTCAAACTCAAATCCTTCATGAGAATCGAGCATTCTAAGCTTTTTTCCACCGTATCGATCCCTTGATTGATTCCAGTTTTCTTTTCCTTCCGGCCTTTTGTCTCTTGAGCCCTTCGCTCTTGATTTTTCTTATCCGATCGATGGTATTGACGGTTGTCCTGCCAGGTATTCTTCTGACAGTTTCATGATGAAATGCTGGCATCTTACGAGTCATTAATTCCAATGCATGGGCTTTGGTAGCCAAATCGCGAAAGGTTCCGATATCAGCGCTGGTGAGTCCGAACGCAATTCCTGTTCCATAGAGTTCAGACACATTTTGACTTGTTCCTTTCTTCCGGCAACTGCCTACACGATGCCCCCAGCGTCTTCCATCTGTCTATGAATTTTTCAACTGGTTCTCCTTCTCGCTGTCGTACTGAAGCTAATTCTGTGATACTAACATCGCGTTCTGATGAGAAAAAGTTTGACATGAAAGCATCTTGCATTTCTTCCCATGTGCGTATAGACCCTGGTGCTAAATTTGAATACCACCTGAAAGCTTTACTTGTCAATGATGATCCAAATAAGCGTAAACAGTATTGAGGTATTGTGGAGAAGTTTCCCATGCTGGTGATGAAATGCATCAGGTGTTCTTCTGGTGATCCTTCCCCATTAAATTTCTGGAAATCTGGATGCTTAAAATTGGCTGGAAACGGAACATCCTCTACCTCTCTCGGGTAGGGTGTTCGGTATCTGAAACGACCGGTATTCGCTCGCTCTCTTTCTTCTGACTGCTTCTTCGACGACTTGTCTTACATCATCTTGCGTTATAGCTCTTGCTGCTGGAACTGATCCTCGTGATCCTATCTCTTGCGGACGAGAGCCTTCAGGTTGGTTCTCTTGTCCATTCGTTGCCCCCATCATGGGTGGAGCCACTATTTGGGCTACATTATGTGCCAGAGTTGCCAGAGCTTCTCTGAGGTTCCGGCATTCATCCATTAGCACTCTTTGTGCCTCTACCATCTGATCAACACGTTCCTCAGTAGATGGCCTATTTCTTGACCTGTTTCTGCCATATATACTGCGGCTTGACTGTTGTCGAAGCTGTTTTTTGAGTAAAACGCGAGTATGTTGACGTAACAGGACTTATAAAGAGGGGAGACATTGGAGTCTCGTTTGATTCTTGTGTACTTCCCGTGCTTTTAACCGATCGGGGTGATACAGTTATGGGCGAGCTTGTTTGAGGTGACACAAGCATCGGTGATCCTATCATTAGTGCTTTGCCTTTCTGCGATTCTGTCCATTTAGTCTTTGGAGCAACCAAAGCCGGAAAATCACGCAACGAGAACTGCGAAGTAGCTTGTTCGGGATAAATTGCCGGAGGAGCGAGCTCAGGTTTTCTTCTAGCTATGCTACGCGTGACCGGTCCCTCAGTTCTTGGTACAAGTACTTTCGCTTTGCGGTTCTTTAAAGTCTTTGCTTTTGTCTTCTTGGACAGGACCAAAGTCCAATTCTCATCATTTTCTTGTGGTTGAGGTGAGATGGAAATAACTCCCACTGTTACTTGAGTCGCTTTGCGCCTGCTTGTAGTGCTTGCTTTTGTATACTCAGGAGTTTGGTTCGGCGCATATTCAATTACAAATCCAGTAGCGGTGAATCGGAAGTTCACTTTTCTCGCAACGTTAGCCATTAGCAATGTAGTGTGATTGAATTTGGGTACCTTCAATAACAAAACATTCATGCAATTAGTATATGGAAAATTAAGTAAACTATCTTAGAGATGAAAGGGAGAGATGTTCCCACTGAGAGTCGCCATTTTGGCGTCTAGAAGACGCCAAAAACAGTAATGAGAGTCTTGCAACTTTCCAATGTTAGTATTAAATAAGATATAAATCCCCAGCAGAGTCGCCATTTTGTTTCGACAAGAAAACAAAAGTATTGATTTGGGAATTCTTATTCAATCATAACAATGAAATAATTACAGAAAACAATCATCACACTTCATTGATTCTGAATTCATTTACATCCTCAAGTATCCCTTGATTCTAAGATAGTTTACAAAGAATTCGTTACAAGTTACAGTTATCGTAGTTAAATATAATTTTCGGCAGCATAACAGCGCCGATCTCAATCATCTCCTATGACTTAGGAGGAATGGATGAATTGACCAATAGTCTTCAAGAGGACGGAGATTCTGGCAGCATAACAACGCTATTTCAGTCATCTCCTGAAACTTAGGAGGAACACGCCTTTTCGTCGATGATTCTTCCTTTTCTCCTGAACAAGAAGAACCTGAAGACTTGAAGACTCGAGCCATTCTGACAGCATAACAGCCCATTGCTGTTATAGACTGCCCAGCAGTTGGTTTGCGCGGATCCGCGCAAACGATATGCTTTGCGCGGGTCCGCGCAAACTATTTCAGCTCTATGCTGCTTTGCGCGGATCAGCGCGCAAACTTCAGGAGTCCAATACTCCTTTGCGCGTGGTCGCGCAAAGTGCAGGAGTCCAATACTCCGCACCTTCTGTCTTCTCTTTCGTCTTTCTTTACTTCTGAAATCTTCCAAACCCTTTTGAGAGAGGAAGGAACGGGGTATTTATAGACATTTTTCTTCAATGGAAATCTCTGTTCTGGTCGATGTGGGACAAAATAATCAACCAACCTTTTTATCCCACCGTCATATACTTTGCGCGGATACGCGCAAACGATATGCTTTGTGCGGTCTCGCGCAAACCATCAGTCCCCGCGCAAACTATCTTCATAATCCCCAGCGCAAACCGTTCACTTTGCGCGGTCTGGCGCAACCATTTCACTTTGCGCGAACCCGTGCAAAGTGGTCTTTGAAGCTGATTTCTTGATCTTTCAAATTGATTTCTTGATTTTTCTCGTCTTCACTTCCTTGCTTATTTTATGCCTCAACATAGTCTTTCAAAATTACGTGATCAA